>OZ020616.1:17371534-17971534 GCA_963971575.1 Liopterus haemorrhoidalis | reverse complement strand
TTGAATAGTGCTGTTAGTCTATGCAATCCTATTTCTGGAATGTGTCTTAGCATGTCATAATTAATTTTATCATATCCCACACTTGTTTTTTTCCGGTGATTTAAACTGATTATAGTTTCTTCGTAGGTAATGTTTTGATTGAAGAATGTTGAGTTAGTGTTTTTGGTACATAGAGGTGTAGAGTGTGTATCATTTATAGTACATACTTTCCTTGCAAATTCTTCTAGCCAGTCTGTGGATCCCGTGCAAGGCGTGTTGGTGACTCTTGTAGTACCCTTTTTGACCGTTCTAATGGTATCCCAAACTTCTTTAATATTATTAAAAGGGGTCAATTTCCCACAATAATTTTTCCATTCTTCCGTCTTCCTATTTTTAAAGTATTTTTTTGTTTTAGTCATCTGCTTTTTGTAACTAATATAGTTAGTCAGACTTGGGTTCCGGTTAAATGTTGATAGCGCTAATCGTCTTCTAGCTACCATACTATTACATTCTTCGTCCCACCAGCATGGTTTTGGCTTAGTTTTAGGAGTTATTTTAATTACTGGTGTTGATATATCTCTAGCCTCATTTAGTGTTCTCACAAAGAGGTCATATGATTCTTGGATCGTGTCATAACTTCCGAAGGTCGATTCTTCGATATATTTTGCATAATTTGTCCAGTCAGTTTTTTTATAATTTCTTTTCATATAAGATTGGTTGGTTGTAGGTAAATTTAGGTCTCGGAGTGTAAATAGTATTGGGTAGTGATCACTGCCTCTAGGATCTTTTTGAACTTCCCATTTAACTAAGTCAATTATTAAATCCGATGTCATGATGGTTAAATCTATAACTGTATCCCTCCAATTTAATTTTTTAACTCTTGTTGGTGTACCATCATTTGCTAGGATTAGATTTTCTTCATCAATAAAATCTGCCAGTTCGTTTCCTTCTTTGTCAGATGGGTAGTTTTTACCCCATAGTTCATGGTGACTATTAAAGTCTCCTGCAATGATGAATGGTTTTTTGATTTGTTTTGCAACTTGTTTCCAGTCGTCCTTTGAAATACCATGTTTTGGCTTGGCGTATACCGCTACGATTGTTAATTTGTAATTATAATTATTTATTCTAATCGCTGATAGTTCAATTTTATTATTTGTTACCTTAATCGGTATCAGTTCATAATCTACTGTACTATCTACTAGAATGGCTATACCTCCATGGGGATTGTAAGTAGATATTCTATTTCTGTCATTTCTTATAATATTATAGTTGTTCATTTTGAAACTCTTGTCACTTGTGAGAAATGTTTCACTTAATAAACATATTTTTATATTTAAAGTATTCAATAGGTATTGTAGCTCTGTTATATTAGTATTCACACCTTGGCAATTCCACTGTAATACGTTGAATTTATATGCGATATGTTGAATTTATATGTATACTAAATATTTTCAAATCAATTTATCTCAATACCTACAGTGTATAAATTAATATCTGCCTACTACGTGTTGTTTTCACTGTTTTTGTTTTTCAACTTGCTCTTATTATCTTTATTATTTTCATTATTACTTTGTTTTTTACTTGCTCTTTCATTTTCTATTGTTATTTCGTCATTTTGCAATGTTTCAATTTTGTCGCTAATAATTACATAGTTCATATTTTTGTTATCGTTATATTTTGATTTTTCCATTATTTCCTTTCTGGTGTCCTTTGCATGTATAATAGCTACGGTTTCTATAGTGTTATGATCTTCTCTACTCTTCCTATTTATCTTTATGGCTCTTATTTCTTCTTCTTCTCTTTCTGTGCTAGAGTTTCTTTCCTTCCTATTTCTTTTTTTGGCCAGATCCTAAAGCTTGTGCATACATTTCTTTTTTGTTTTCTACTTTGCTTTTAAGGTTTCTATTTTTAGATATTGGCGGTGGTACATATGTAGGTATATCTTGCGTTACCTGTTTAGTCAATGCTGGGAATTCTTCTTCGTAATCGCTTAAGGCCGCAAATTTGTTTTCGGTTCTGACCGAGTAATGATTTGTGACTGGTTTTATTCTCGGTATTTCTAGATTCGCTTCTTGGTAGCTCATATTATGAGTCGCCATAAGAGTATGTATATTATTTTGCCGCAACCTTTCTGGACACTGTTTAAACGTTGACTCGTGTTCTTGTTCACAATTGTAACATTCTGGAATGTTTTTATTACAGTCTGTCTTACTATGTCCCTTGTCTCCTCACCTAAGGCATTTATCTAACGCGCTCTTACATTGCTTTGACATATGTCCGAATCTAAAACATCTATAGCACTGTTTGGTAGCAGGTATGTACGGTTCACAAGGGAATCTAGCATTCCATATGTATATGTATTCTGGTATACTCTGTCCCAGAAAAATAATTTTTATTGTGTTAGTTGGTAAAAAATCCGTTTTTCCTTCTGTAGTCACTTTTCTGCTAATTCTTATAACATTTTTTATTTTAAACTGTCTACTGTCTATTGTGGATTTTAATTTTTCTTCTGTGTAGTCAGAATCTATATTTTTTACAATGGCTTGTCGTGAGGTAAGAAAATTTGGTATGTACGTATTAAATTTTTTATCTTTTAGCTCTTGGCATTGTACTAAATAGTTTGCTGTAGATGCACTGGTACATTCAACTATTACTCTATTTCTTCCAACTTTCTTTATGTCACTGATGGATTTACCACCTGTAATTTTATATATTACTTCTGCCACTTTCAGAACACTAATGCCTACTTTTCCATTATTTTCTTCATCTTCATTTTTCTGTACGAATACTTTATAGTTTCCATGTTCTATATTATCTTCATAGAGATTTATATTGATGATGGGGGGTGCATTGCCCTCCTCCGCCCCCGGAGCCATTGTAAATCATATGAATTGTTTACCAAGTTATTTTAACGAATATATTTTATTTGCGCCAATTTAAAATTAAATTAATCTATTATTAATAATAATTAAATAATATTAAATTAATAATAAGGGAATTAATTAAATTAAAAATAAAAAAGAAAAAAAAAATAATAAAACCGAGGTAGGGATCGAACCCAGAAACACTGGTTAGAAATCAATAACTTTATCCGTTAACCCAGTCGACCGTCTGTCAACTCTAAAACTAATGAAGTATTAATATAGATAAAAAAAAAAAATTAAGGAATATTATTATTATTATTTAAATATTATTTAAACATAAACTTAATTGTTTTGATTTATTTATACACTATATTATTGCACTTATTGTTAAATACACTAATTTACTTAATTATAATAAAATTTAGAATTATCAAATATATTTTTCTCTTTTTATATTGTATAAACCGATCTTAACACGTCTAGGTCGCATTAAAGATGTTGCTCTAATTTAATAACCTTCTTTGTCAGCGGTTTGAATATTTAAGGTTAAATTTAATTTAAATTTATATATTACATCCATTTTATTTAATAAAAATTAAAAAAATAATTGAAATAGTACCACAATTTTGTTATAGTGCATCTTTGATTAAAAAAATCATGATTACAATGTTTAAAATAAAAACTAGTTTCTTATTTTTGTAATGTTGGAATCACTGAACATCATTTGTGTTGGCGACATTTTAACCGCAGCATGGCCGCCGTTGCGGTACTTTGTATAATCTAGTGACCTTAATAATGACAATCAATAAATCTAGAATTAGCAATGTGAGTATGATTTACAGTGATGGGCGCGTAAGTTACATGATGTAAGTTACATCATTGTTGACGCGTAAACAATTGATGTAAAGTAAACACAAAAATCTTGTAAACAATGTACACAACGTAAACAATGTAAACAATGATTTAGACATGCGCACTTGTTTTGAATTACAGAACCTCATTTTCAATACATTTTTATAAATAATAAAATTTTAATGAAACGATTTTAAATGAAAAAGTAAGTATATAAAATTAATATAAAGACAATATACATATTAATAAAAATTGAATTTGCATCATTATACAGGTGTTACATACAAATTAGTAAATATGAATATGAAAAATAAAAAACTTTTTTCTTTAAAAAATTCAGTCTAATTTTTTTAATAACAAAATATATTAAATTTCACCTTTAAGAAAATCAGCCTATATTTTTTAATAACGAAAAGATTCATTGCAAATTTTGCATAACGCCCTATATTTTCTTTAATTAAAACAAAACCTAGTTCTTCAGAACTATTCCTTCGGTTTCTTCCCACCATTTTTTTAATAAATTTATTGTTTTGAACTGAATATACTTGTTCATTAACTCTATATTATTCATATTAAATAACTAAAACTAACCTCATTATTTGACAGTTTACAAAGTTTACATTGTTTACATTGTTGACAAGTTTACCAATTGTTTACCTAAGTTTACACGTAAACGTAAACAATTAAAGTTTACGTGTAAACGCCCATCACTGATGATTTACAAAGCTTAAACAAAATGACCAAAAGTTCGAATTAATAGATAAAAATTACTGAATTTCAAAATCTAGTTCCGCCTAAACGTTTGGAATTGCCTATAGTTTGTTTTTATATAATAATAATAATAATAATATTTATTTCATGCTAGACATCTTACGACGTTTACATTTGTCAGTACATATATGATAAATTCAAGGAACAAAAGTAGAAAGTATTTGAAAATATTGAAAAATGAAATACAATATTAAATATGATAGAAAAGAGAGAGAAAAAAAAAATATATATATAAAATTAACAAAGGTGGAGCAAAAAACAACAGCTTACATGTTAGATGTAGGAACTGAAATTAATTTTGAAAAAATCGTCCGAATTGTAGAGACAATTCTCAATAAGAATTTTTTTTATTTTGGATTTAAACAATCTAATTGACAAATTTTTATAATAATAAAAGTGAACAACATATATTTAAATGTAAAAAATATACAAAAATACCGATATTTTATGCGAATATCGATATTTTGCGCGATATATCGCATTTCAAATATCGATATAAAAATATCGATATATCTTTCTTAAGTATCGATATTTTCGAAATATCGATATATCGTTCCCATCCATACTTATATCCATATAATTCTGGTATGTTGTGTTTTTGTTCTTTTTTAGGGTTTTGTAGGTATGACCAAAAAACCCTTATACCGTCATTTTGTCGTCTGTCTGTCTATTCGGTAAAAATTGTAGCCAAACGGATAAACCTAGAGAGTTGAAATTTGGCATGCTTATACAACTCTTTGACCCGCACATAGGAAAAATACTAAAACATCTAAAAAACATATTCCCCTAAAAATATAAACAAATATGTGCTCATCGAAAAAAAAAAAAAATTTATTAATTCTGTGTAGGGTATCAAATGAAAGCCCTTAGTACGTGAATTAACGATCAAAATTTTATTTTTGCAAAATAATTGATTTTGACACGATTTTTGCAAAAATTGTGCAAAAAAAATGTTGTCCCACACCCTGTAGCCCAGATGGTTTAAACTAAAAATCTGAAAAAATTCTAAGTAATGTACATTGGTGTGAACCGGAATAGTACAACAGGAATTTTTGATCAGATTATGTTTTCGGAAAATAAAGCATTTTTTGTGTTTTTAACTAAAATATGTAAAATATTTAATCCGCTATTTAACACAGTAAACGAGTGAACGACGGTAGTCCAGTGGTAACGTTCTCGCTTCGTAAGTTGCAAACTACTGTTCGATTCCCGTCAATTTTTATTTTTTGTTTTTTTTGCATTTTTATTTTGTTTAAATTATTTTGTCAAAATTCTAGTTATATTTTGGCAAATGTTGCATTTAATTTTTAAAAGCGTAAATTTAATAACCAGTGGGAAGTGTTGAAATTATAATTTAATTCTATGTTTGAATGTATACGTAATCAGAGGGGCGGAGTTTATGACTTAAACAACCAATGAAAGCCGTAGGCGCAATTTTCAAAATATTAATGAACCTTGCTATATAAAAAAAATACTGCAAATATTTAGAAACCCAAATAATGGTATTAGGCATTTGAATTAAAATTAATAAAAAAATATTTTAACATAAAATTTGTTTTTGCATCCCAAATAATCATCATTCACTTACTAAATACCTGCGAAACCCTGAAATGTGTGAAAATTCACACTTCACATGAATTTTTTTGAACTATGAGTGAAATTGGATTAAAATAATATTGTAAATAAAAATAGAATAGAATGGAATACTACAAAAAATAAAGTTTTTTAAGCGATCATATTAAAAACAGTTCTTTTTAATCATCTAATACCGGCCATAAAGTAAATCCTTTTCGGCCTAGGCCGATTCACTTATTTTATTGGCTGCTGGATGCTAGAGCCATCTATGTGTCATTTCTCAAGTTATAATATCTCCATGGTTATACTGAAACAATTGACAGTCGAACATTTATAATTGCAATAATTGTTCAGTAACCATAAATTAACCAATGTAAGTAAATAAATATAACTTTTCTAATAAAAATTTCTTTTGGTCACCCAAAAAATATAATGTGCACCTTGGCCAAAAAGAACTTTTTCGTCCTTATCTGTTTAAAGTAGTCTGCTGCGCCTCGGCCTTTAAATTCAGATGCGGCCGAAAAAGATCTACTTTTTGACCATGGTACACAAATAACTATTCTCAACTTTATTTTAGCCAACGGATTGGCCGAGCGCATTAAATCGTGCAGTTTGGACTGGTGAAAAACAGTCTGGATTGTGTGGTCGGTAGTTCGATTCTCCGTTGGTGATATTATTCGGGCGAGAATAATATGTTCACATTACTCTCATTTCATAATCATCCCTGGCATCGGCGATTAGCCTCTTTGCAGAAATAGGCCGATGTAAAATAAATAAATCAACTTTATTTTAAAACTTTACGTTCTTAAACTAATTGGCTATGAATTTAAAAATTACAGTTTAGTTCAATTGTTTTATAATCAGCTCCCATAATTTTCAGTCGTCTTTATTTAAACAGTGTTTAGTTTAGATATTGTTTAAAGAAATAGTTACTATACTAGCGTCGGCGAATCAGTGAAGTTACGTCATACGACGTAACAAACAATTGCATTGTTCCAAACAATACATTCGTTTGTTTCGTATTGTGACGTAACTGCACTGATTCGCCGACGCTAGTATAGGCACATGCTGTTCACTTTTGTAAAAACAAAGTAAGAGGAAATTGTGATTTCAATAGTTTGAACCTTTGAAATTGTATGTCATATAGGTATTAAAAAATTATAAAAAATGTCACTTTCTTAATAAAGATCATAACCAATAAATCTAAAGTCGGTTTTACAGCGTCAGGAATATTTTTAATTGACATTTAAATTCAGTAATACACTATAAAAGTGACCAATATAACAAGATCTGGTTTTTCCTCAGGTCCGTTACATTATACTTCTTTCAATACTATCCAACTCTGACGTCACTTCAACTTTTGATACTACAGAATATAGTGGTGGGAAAAAAATAAGAGAGAGCGATACCTTCCATCTTTTATTACTTTGTGATACTCTTCACTACCAACTTAAAAAATGTTAGGTTCAGGTTCTATAACCAAACTGTTGTCTACAGTTTGGTTATAGAACCAATTCTAGTCACCAATTTATAAATATTGTTTAATTGTGTTATTTGTGCTAAAAGTTTATATTTAATTACATGTTCTAAATAAATTTCTTATCAACTTAATAAACTTCTAAAAGTTAAGTTGTAAACAAAAACTAAAAAGTTGGTAGTTGGTACGACTGAAAAGTATACAACTATCATCCAAAAATTTGACCGGAGGTAGTATTGAAAATAGTGTAGTCTGTAGTGTAGCATCGAAAGTTGGAAGGAAGTATTGTGTTTCACATTATACTTTTTACGTCAGTACTACGCAAAAAATCTGTAGTGCTACGCAAAAAAGTATAATGTAGAACGAACTTTACAAAAGTAAACAGCATACATGTTTCTAAACAAATAAAATAAACACCAGACCTGGGCAAATTACTTACAAAAAGTAATTAATTACAATTACTAATTACTCTGACAAAAATGTAAATAAAATACTTTTGAAATAATTACTGCTAGGAAAAAAGGAATTCAATTACCAATTACTATTGTAATTGTAGTAAGTAATTTTAAATACTTTTTCAATTACTTTATTAAACCAGTGGCGAAGAGAGATCTCCGCTAGACTTGCCTCCCATAAAAAAAAAAAAATTAAATATATTTTTTAAAAAATTATTATTTTTTTTTTTAATTTTAAAAGTTTTACGTAAATCTTCAAAAATACATCTAATTATGTTCTATACAAATTTTTGTCCAAGGCTTGGTTTACTAGTTACGAATTTTTAAAATTTTTAAAGTTTAATAACTTCCTTTTCCGGTTTCGGATTTTCATAAAAAACAATAGGGTTCTTTCCAATTCATAGGAGATTTTTTTAGTACCAGAACGAACTCTCTAAATTAAACCGTTCTTGAGTTATCGTGCATACACACACACAGACACACACATAAACACACACACATACACAGACACACACACATACGGACGGCACTTCGAAAATATGTTTTTTGGATTCCCTGGACCATGAAACGTGGTCATCAGTCAAAATCTCGACATCGAAAATTTTCGCGATTACAATACGGCAACCCTTATATATTAAGGTCGGGCAAGTAAAAAATACATTAATATATAAATAAAAAACAGATTATTATAATGTTAAATAAAAGATATAATTAAATAACATTTCCATTTCTCATTTTTAACAAGGAAAATCAAATACAATTAATACTTATAACATTGTTAATTTATATTTTTATTTCCTTTTAATACCACCAATTGCTCAAACATTTAGCCAGCGTAATTTTATTGTTGGTGTGACAGCTGCAGCATAGGGGAAACTTTTTAAGATCGCAGCGCCATATGCGGCAAAGTTGGAACACTCGAAAGTGAAATTAAACTGTTACTCGTGTATTTGTTTACATGGTGAAAATGAAAAAGAGTTGTATTTTTCCTGTTTGCAGAGTTTTTTTTATTTAAAGGTAATTTACGATTTACAAGATATGTAATAATATACTATTCTAAAGAAATTTCAAGGAAATTTTTAGTTTTTCATTATATTTTTAATTCTTTTTGACTGTCTGTCAATATACAGTCTGTTCCAAACGGTTAAGCGGAACTAAATGGGAATTTAGTTCTTTTAGGTTGTCACGAGAAGGGACCTTGCTTGGGTTATTTCATTTTTCATGTTGGGATGTCAAAATTTAAAATTCCAACAATGAAACCATGGAAACGAATGACTTATGTCAAAATTAAATATTTTTTTTAGATATTTTAATGACAAAAAAATAAATAAATGGGAAATTTGTATTAAGAATGACACAAAAAATCAAAATATAAAGAAAATGACATTTTAAAATGATATTAACCTTAACCAAAAAATGTTTATTGTAAGTATGATTTACAAAGCTTAAACAAAACGGCCGAAAGGCACGATTTAAACGATGAAAGTAACTAGATTGCAAAATCTAGTTCCGCTTAACCGTTTGGAACAGACTGTAATAGCAACAAAAATATGGTAAATATATTAGTAAAAATTAATAACTCTGCCTGAAAAAGTAGAAGGGCCTTTTAATATATCAACTGATGATTTAGGCAAATTTTGGGTGGGGTAAATGCTTTTTTTCAATATTTTCTTGGACGTAAAAAATCACTTTCCATAAAATGCAACGAGCAAACGTGCAAGCATGGGCTTGGATTTTTGCCATTTTTAGTTTTTGGATCCATAAAAACCTACGATCCACTTTCTCTCTGCCTCCAAACGTTCGATTTATGTTTTATGATTTATGATTTACGGTTTTTTCGATTTAGGCTAATTATGGAATGTTTAAGAGGGATTCTTCTTTATTCACGATTTACATTGCGGCACACAACAAAATTGATTGTTTTTTTTAAACACAAAAAAAAAACACAAACAACAAAAATACACGTATTTCTCCATTGAACAAAACAAAACAGTGTCACTTTCGTATCTTCCGCAAATTGCCACCAGATGTCAGGGCGCTTAGGAAGTTTCGCCTATTATAACATCCTTAGACTCATCATTTATTGAAACCAGTGGCGAAGGGAAACCTCCGCTGGACTTGCCCTCCCATAAAAAATATATTTAAAAAAAAATGTAAATTAATTTTTTTTTTAAATATTTAGATAAATCTTCACAAATACATCAAATTATGTTTTATACAAATTTTTGTCCAAGGCTTGCTTTACTAGTTACGAATTAATTATCATGACCATGGAAACGTTACATATAAGTATGAAAAAATTGAGACTTGGAAAAATTTTAAATAATTTTAAAAAATTTTTTAGAAATTTTTCGTTTTATCAAAAAACGTCTCAAATAAAAGTTATTAGTTATTGCATTTATAGTAACTTTTGTTCAATCAATTTTTTCGAAATATTTTTCTGTTGCTAAATATTCGCAAAAATCTTAAAATCGACACGAGTAAACTCCCATTTCTAGTCAACCGATTTTCACAAAAAACAATAGGGTTCTTCCTATTTAATAGGAGAATTTTTTAGTACCAGAACGAACTCTTTAAGTTAAACCGTTTTTGAGTTATCGTGTATACACACAGACAGACAGACAGACACACACACACACACACACACATACGGACGGCACTTCGAAAATAGGTTTTTTGGATTCCCTGGACCATGAAACGTGGTCATCCGTCAAAATCTCGACATCGAAAATTTTCGCGATTACAATACTTGCCCCTTATATATTAAGGTCGGGCAAGTAAAAAGATATGAAGACCTTCCGAACCTTTCAAACTATTTAAAACAAATTTTACAAATTATATTTATAGTTCTAGAGTGTTCATCATTTTCTATAATTTTTTCTTGTTTTACTTTTAAAGATATAATACTGGGTAATAAAAATCCATAAATAGTATTTTTTTTTTCACTTTGTAAAAAATCAGGTGTTTTTGCAATCGGTTGTAAAACTTTTGCGTATTCTTCTAGGTACAATAATTCTGTCTCCCTAAAAGAATCTTTTAAATTTGAAGTATTTAAATTACCAAAAACAATTACTTTATCAATTATTTTTCTAAATTTGAAAAGTAATTGAATACAACAATTTTTTTTACAAAAGTATTTAATTATTGCCCAGCTCTGTTAAACACTATCTAAACTTTGAACAGTGTTTAATTTAGACAGTGTTTAATATTTTGTCTCTAAATAGCCCTGTAAAAATATTAAATTAGACAAAAATCTAACCTTCCTTTAAAACAGTTTCAGAATCACTGCAAAAACTTAAGACATTTTAATTTAGTATTATTTAAACGAGTTCTATTTACATATTACAAACGATTGTTAGTTTTAATTATATTAATAACAAATCTTGGTTAGATGAGTAATTAATAACAAATAACAACAAAAATATGACAAACTGAACATATGTTTGACATTTTAAAATATTTTGTTTTAACCTAACCTAACAAATGTTGTCGACTGAAAAAACAAACGATATACACATACCTTATATTCTATATTTTTATAACATTAAAAGATTATATAACACATTAATGCAACATTTAAACAGCAACACATTTGATACGATGTTTTAAACATATGTAATAGATCTATTTACACTGAACATAATAATATGAGATATTTCATTTCTTCATCTAAACTACAACGGAGCAAAAGAAAACTACAAAAATTATTCATATCTTACAATTTAAGCCCAAAACAATTATTTTCAAAATAGTTTTTAATAAAATAATGACTAATACAAAATATTTAATAGTAATTTTAGTTGTGTGAACTACAGTAGACTTTGCGCTTGCGCATTGATAATCATTTAGCAAAATTATGATCAATATAGGGGAATTTTTTTTACAGTGACTGTATATTCGCGACTGAAACTAACGTTGGCGGCGCTGCATACAACAGCTGATGCCGGACGAGAAGCGTATATGTCAGAAGTTTTTTCTTAATATTTATCTGTTCAAACAATATTTCGGCAAAAAAAGCACTGTATTTAAGTCACTATATTTTAAAATACTTCTTAATTCACATAAACTGCGGCACAACACGCTACAAATATTATCCAAATATACGCTTCTGTTTAATTTAGCCAGTCACCACCAGATGTCTCACTGATATTAGCAGTCGCGAATAGACAGTTTGGCCATATGAACTGTAGCCGCCATTTTTATTCCAGATTTGTATTGGGTTATATGGAATATATGTTAATAGATCCTAATATAATATTTTTTAAATTTTTAATAGTTTTACGTATTTATGTTTATATACATATATATGAATATCAATTTATTGTTAAGAGAAAAATGTATATGTTTCAACATTTATTTAGCTAAATATTAAAATTACCTACCGATGAAGGTATTTTTTTTGAAATATAAACATAAAAAGAAAACAAACGAAAAAAAATCTTAAAAAAGGACAAGAAAGGAAATAAAAAAGGTATGTTTTTATTATTTTATAATTTTATTTGAGGACCTATATAAACGAAACCTATATAAACGAAGACGAAAAATTTGAATATTTTAGATTTAAGAAAACAAGTTCATACAGGACATTAGAATTAGAATAAAAAGATAGGACAAAAATAATAAAAAATGATGTTGGGTTCTCTAATTTTTGGGAAAACGCACGTTTTTATAATCACCTATCAATTTTACTTTTCTCAACTTTAAAAGTACTCATTTACATAACATTGGAACAAATTACTAACATTACTTTAAAAGGGCCCTTCGGACCAATTTTGTAGTACTTCAAAATTTAAAGTTGATGAAACGATCGTAATTTTGACTTACGATCGCTTTTAATTGGGAATATCAATATTTTCAATTAAAAAAATAGGATATTTTCATATTAAAAAAGAATAAGCAGAACATGTTATATATAAAAGATATATTAATAAAGAAAACTGATGTATATATTGACAATTATGCATTTATTCAATAAATATACGTATATTATTGGAAAATATCACTTAAATCTGCTGAAACACAAGCTAAACATATGTAAACCATATGTAATCTGTAACAAAGTTGGAAGAAATATGGCGGACTTCAGCTCGACCAATAGAAAATGAGACCATCGTATGGCCACACTGTCTTTATACAGTCACTGTAAAAATTTTAAGATCGTAGCGCCACGCGGATATTTTTGTAACCATTCTTAAACAGATTCCACTTGACATTTACTAGTAAATAATAGCGAAAAGTTTATCAAAAAACGACTGTTTTAAGTTATGGCGGCACAGTTTTCCATTGTCGATTATTTTAATTATATTGGGGGTTTAAATAATAATTCCCGTGTTGTTTACGAAGGGGTAGAAATCTACAATGCTGGGCATATAATATTGTGTGTGGTCACTGAGAAAAACAGAGAGTTCATAAAGATTTATACAGACTTGTGCATTATAATTAAACCCACACACAATAACAGGAATTTTCAAGATATGCGATAATAAATATCGCATTTTGTTATTTTATATATTGAAAATATTATTTGTAGTCACTATCATTAAAATGTAATGAGCAAACTTTCATATAAGGGCTCACTTTTTTTCCAATTTTTAAAATGTTTATCTAATCATCGCGTCGATTCCTAACCTCTTGCTTTCCCAATTTTGTTTAGAACCGTACGGTGTCTCACATTGGTGGAAACAAATGAAACGATATTTCCGGGTTTCTTCTTTTCAATGAATTGCACATAGGCACACAACAATATGTATTATACATTTTTCAATGATTATAACAAAACTTTAAAAACAAACTTCATACAAAACCAATAGACAAAACGAAATGTTATCTGTCGCATACAAGTTCATGAAACGCTCACCAGATGGTAGGCTGCTTAGCTGCAAATCCCTATATCCTTCTTTATTATTTTTTATGTCAATCACTTCTATAATTTTAGTTTTAACCATATTATAAAAATAATATTATTGATTTATAGACATAATTGTATAAAAATAGTTGAATCCTACAATTTACTAAATATACTTCGGGGAATCCCACGGTTATTTTTCAGTGGCACTCAAACAATTATTGATAAAAAAATATCCAGACAATGAAATTAAAGTATAATAATAGTTCGAACAGTGCGAATATTTTGTGTGTGTGTGTGTGTGTGTGTGTGTGTGTGTGTGTGTGTGTGTGTGTGTGTGTGTGTGTGTGTGTGTGTGTGTGTGTGTGTGTGTGTGTGGGTCCGTGCGTGCGTGCGTGCGTGCGTGCGTGTGTGTGTGCGTGCGTGCGTGCGTGCGTGCGTGCGTGCGTGCGTGCGTGCGTGCGTGCGTGCGTGCGTGCGTGCGTGTGTCTGAGTGTATACACGATAACTCAAGAACGGTTCAACTTCAGAATCCGTTCTGGTACTAAAAACTTCTCCTATTAAATGGGAAGAACCCTATTGTTTTTTATGACGATCGGTTGACTAGAAATGGGAGTTTACTCGTGTCGATTTTAAGATTTTTGCGAATATTTAGCAACAGAAAAATATTTCGAAAAAATTTATTGGACAAAAGTTACTATAAATGCAATTACTAATAACTTTTATTTGAGACGTTTTTTGATAAAACGAAAAATTTTAAATTTTTTTTGTAAAATTATTTAAAATTTTTCCAAGTCTCATTTTTTTCATACTTATATGTAATGCCTCATTTTCATGCGGGTGTTGGAAGTGTGGAACAAAAAATTCAACCAATAGGATCGCTTTATTTTGAAAAAACCCGTACCATGGTATCGTAGGCGCGGTGTTACAAGCGCGGTGTCGCAAGTTCAGAAATTTCAACTCTAGCGCCGGCCGCACCGTCGAAACCATAGAAACAGATATATTTTTTCGGAATGGTGAGATCTTTAGCGAGACACTTATATTAATTTCATAAAATAAAATTAAAAAACGTAAATTGATGTAGCGAAATAGCGACTTTCGGCAGTCATAAAGTTTATTATTATGGATTCGGTTTCAAATATCTAGTCTGCAGAAATTTCATGCAGTGGGTATACTAATAATACACCCCCAAGCAGGGGCCGACAGAATCTTCATTCTAAACTGTGATGTCAAGTAAAAAAGATTGTGTATCAAATTCTTTTCTGGTAATTGAAGTAACTGTCCGTGTTTTTTGTGTCTCATTTCTTGCAAAAATTTAAAATAAACTCCCTGTTGCCTTCTGTTTCTATGTATATATGGGACGTACCCACCATTGCTTTTCTTCATATCGCAATAAGTCTAAATATGCATAAAAAAGAGCTAGACGTCTCCTTCGATTTGACGACATATTTAATTAAACTTTTAGGTTAAATTTGGGTTATAAACAAATAATTCGTTACTAGTAAACCAAGTAAGCCTTGGACAACAATTTGTATAGAACATAATTTGATGTATTTTTGAAGATATATCTAAATATTTAAAAAAAAAAAAATTAAATTAATTTTTTTTTTTTTTTTATGGGATGGCAAGTGTAGCGTAGGTTTCCCTTCGCCACTGGTTTATATATTATATAGTAACATGTTACATGGTAACATGTTACATAGTAACAACGGTATTGTTACTATGCTCGTTATCCTACATTTCTCCCCTCTTCGGTTGGGTTGGTCGTAAAAACTCATCATATGGAAGACTGGGATGTTTACCAAAGTTTGGTCTTCTGGATCGCCGGAGCTGGAGATTTGATGATTGCTGGGAACCGTCAGGAAGGATACTTGGAACAGGAAGGATAGCAGGTGTTGTTTCTAAATTTGATTGTGCTGCACCAGGAAATGCATGAGAAATATAATTATAATCGTTGTCTTTCTCTTCTTTCTTCTCTGTTTCTTCTTTTTCTTCATTTTCCTTTCTCTCCCTCATTTGATCTGAATGTTTTCTTTTTATTTTTCCTACTACTTCTACTTCATAAGATAATGGACCAGTTTTCATTTTAATTAATCCTTGTTTCCATCCTTTTTCTAATTCATTTTTAACCCACACCTTTTGGTTGATTGTAAAATTTCTTACTTTAGATCTTCTATCATGACAAATTTGTTGTTTTAGAAGACTCCACGATATTTTATCTTTTATGTTTGGCTTCAATCTTTCCAATTTATTTGGAATTCTTCTGCCCAAAAACAATTCTGCTGGTGCTACTCCAGTAGTATTTTGCGGTGTGTTTCTGTAAGCCATTAAAAATTGTATTACATTAAGATGTAAATTCTTACCATGGTTGTTGGAGCATCTTTCTTTAAAAGTTCTCACGAATCGTTCCGCCAATCCGTTCGTTTTAGGATGATACGGTGTCGATTTTATGTGTTGTATTCCATTTGTCTTACAGAAATCTGCAAATTCTTTGGATACAAATTGTGGACCATTATCAGACACAATTTGCCGTGGAATTCCATATCTGCCAAACCATTCTCTTAATTTATTTATTAAATTAAATGAAGTTGTTTGAACCATAGACGATAATTCGGGCCATTTCGAATGTGCATCAACACCAATGAGCCACATTTTTCCTAGAAATGGACCTGCAAAGTCTAAATGTAGTCTGTCCCATGGTTTATCAGGTACATTCCAACTGTATAGTGGCACTTCAGATGCATTGTTTCTATTTTCCTGACAATTTTTACAGCTTTTTACAAATTCTTCAATTTGTTAATCAATTTTTGGCCACCATACATAAAATCTTGCCAAAGCTTTCATGGCTACCAAACCAGGATGTCCTTTGTGTAAAACTGGCAAAATTTCTCTCTGTAATGCATAAGGAATTACTATTCTGTCATTCCACATAATTACCTCGTTATCCATATACAATTCTTCTTTTATTTTCCAATATGATAATAATTCATTTCTTATTCCTTGTTTATCGTTTGGCCAACCTCTTAAAATATGACCTTTTACCAATCCCAATATGGGATCCTTTCTTAAAATTGCCAAAAATCTATTTTGTGATAAATTAATATCATCAAAAATTACTTGATTTACAGAAGATCCACAAATTTCTTCTGCTGACACTGCCTGTTCCGTCGCCAGTGGAAATCTAGAAAGCATATCTGCACATACATTATCTTTACCATTTCTGTACTTAATATCAAAATTGTAATTATTTAAAATTATGGCCCAACGAACTAATCTATTGTTCGTTATTTTAGATAGGTCCCTTTTTGGACCAAAAATATGCATTAAAGGGCGATGATCAGATACTAAGGTAAAATGACGACCTAAAATATATCTGTGGAATTTTAAACAACCAAAAACCAGTCCTAAAGCTTCCTTGTCTAAAACAGAGTAATTGTTTTCGCACTTACTCAACGTTCTGGACGCATAAGCGATGGGTTTTTCTGTTCCATCTTCCATTATATGTGCTAACATTGCTCCTAATCCTAATTCTGAAGCATCACATACTAATATTAATGGTTTATTTTCGTCGTATATGGGTACGGTAGCTTCATCTGTAATTAAATTTTTAATTTTATTCATTATGGAATTTTCTAACTTACCCCATTCCACGAAATCTTAGAACCCGTCAATTTATGTAGTGGTGCTGCAATAGCATGCAACTGAGGAATGAATCTCTCATGGTAATTCACCATACCTAACCACCTACGTAGTTCTGTTTGATTTATTGGGTATTCGGCTTTTTTAATAGCATCAACTTTATCTGGAAGTGGATAAATTCCATCACCATTTATTTGGTGACCCAAATATTTCACTTCCTTACTAAACCAACGGCATTTTTCATTTTTGATTTGTAAACCAACATTTTTCAACCGTTGTAATACCTCCTGAACTCTTTCCATATGTACCTCTTTATTTTTACCTGTAATTGCAATATCATCCAATAATACAGCTACTCCTTCGATACCACGCAATAATCTTTCCATAAATGCTTGGAAAATTGCTGGTGCCACTGAAATACCAAATGGCATTCGTCTATATTTGAAATAACCTAGATGTGTTGATATTATTAAATATTTTTGTGATTCTTCTGCAACTTCTAATTGTAAGTATGCATCTTTTAAAACTAAAACTGTAAATTCTTCACCATCTTTTAATTTCATAGTAAGTTCTTCAAATGTAGGTAACGGATACTGGTCTAAAAGTAAATAAGGATTAATGGTAACGCGGAAATCTCCACATATTCTAACTTCTTCAGCATTCTTATTAATTGCCACTATAGGTGTCGCCCATTCTATTGGAGTGACCACAGGAAAAGAGGTCTACCTCCTCTAATATTCCTGCTTTCATTAATCTATGAATTTCTTTTTCAACTAGTTTCATCTTTGTAAAAGGAAGTCTTCGAGGACTAAAAGAAATAGACGTAGCATTACTAGTTAAATGCAATTTCGCTTTAAAACCTTTTACAGTACCTAAAATATTCCTAAAAACATCTGAAAACTTAGTTAATAATTGTTTGACGGATATGTCATTTATAACACAATTTTTAGATACCTTATTTACATAAACTCCATCTGGTAATTTCATTTCAAATTCTTGAACCCAGGGCAAACCAAATAATGGTACTAAATCTTGACGTACAACTGTCAAATTCAAAATTTTTGTTTTATTATTCACGGTTACTTTGACCATGCATTGTCCCAATGTTGTCAATTGACTTTTATTGTAGCATTGCAATTTTCGAGTCTTTTTCAGTTTAGGACTACCCAATTCAATCCACAATTTATAGTTTATTGTTGAAGCTACCGAAGCAG
The DNA here is from genome assembly GCA_963971575.1 of Liopterus haemorrhoidalis. Taxonomy (NCBI): domain Eukaryota; kingdom Metazoa; phylum Arthropoda; class Insecta; order Coleoptera; family Dytiscidae; genus Liopterus; species Liopterus haemorrhoidalis. Next base: position 17,952,863 of record OZ020616.1, on the reverse strand, counting down.
GATCAAATTCCATGTGAACCGGATGATCATTAATTTTTAGGTCTATCCAAGCTCCACGAAACGTATCTGATATATGACAAATACTTCCAATCCATTTTCTTGTATCTTCAATGTTATTTTCTTCATTCTGTGTTCCGTGTACACGCTTTACTTCATTCTTCTGTTTATTACTGCTATACTTATCTTTGCTTTCATTCTTACACATATAACCATAATGGTTCAATTTTCCACAGTTGCAACACTTTTGTCCATTTTGGATATTTATTATATGCATGCTGCCTTCCACATCTACCACATTTATTTTCTTTGGGCCTTATTTTTCCATCTTGTTGATAATTTCACCTTTTAAGAACTTTATTGACTGTTTCTGAATTTTTTTCTTTATTACAATTTACTTCCGTTTCTGATCGTTCCATTCCTCTTGCTAGATCAAACACTTGTTGGAACGTTACGGGGACATTATCTTGTCGACCGCTAGGCCAGATACGACGGACCTCTAATTCAACGCCAGTGTGGTTGATTCCGCCTACAAATTTATCACGCAATCTACCATCTAATGCGGATCCACAATCGCATCTTTGACTACATTCACGGATCCTGTTTGCAAATTCCGTAAATGTTTCTCCATTTTGCCTGCATGCTTTTTCAAAATTGATTCTAGCCGTGAAAACTGTAACGGTTGGTTGATAGATCTGCTGCAAAGCTTCTTTTACTTCCGCATATGTCTTCACTTGAGGAGTAATTGGTGAGAAATAGTTTCTAACAGCTTTTAATGCATCTGTTCCAACAGAAGCTAATAAAAGTGTTCTTTTAGCATTAGCCACATTTTGAGATGTACCACCGAGTCCTTTTGCTTCACATGATACCTCAAAATGGAAAAAATAATCTTCCCAAGAAAATTTATTTTTGTCAAATTCTTTAAATTGAAATTATGACATTATCCTATTAATTTCTCCACCAACGTCTCCATTATTAATGGGTAACATCCTCGTCGCCAAAATGTAGCAAATGAATGCTATCTTAATTGTACACAGATAAGAACATGTATATTTTATGATATATTGACATATACCGCTTTTTTTTATATTATATAGTAACATGTTACATGGTACATAGTAACAACGGTATTGTTACTATGCTCGTTATCTTACAAATACTACTATATATTTGTTTATATTTATCCCACGCTGTATTTTTTGAACTCTCTATAGTTTTCCTATGTGGGTCTAAAAGTTGTACAAGTATGCCAAATTTCAACTTTCTATGTTCAGTCGTTCAGTCGACAGACAGACACATGAGTGACGTTATAAGGGTTTTTTTGTGGTCATACCTACAAAACCCTAAAAATAATAGATTCCCAAAAGCCTAGATAGGCACATAGGGGCAAAGAAGGTAAGTTCCCGTTTCTAGACCGCCAATCATAGATATGAAGCCACGCGGTCAGTGTGATTTTTCGACATTTTCTCTTACTCCTGAATAAACGGGTACTCATTTTTAGAGCCCTGCAAATCTGCAGGTATCCGCGGATATCTGCAACTTTTCTGTGGATGCGGATAAAGTATCATTTAAATCATGCGGATGCGGGTTAAATTTCATATCCGCTTATCCGCGTGATCATAATATCTCGGTTACTTTCGGAGAAACATGGGATTGTGTTCTGACTACGCAGTCCTCGGTTACTTTCGGTTGTCTGTATACACATGTGATATTTTGAAGCATTCTATCTCACTCTATGTTATTGTTATTAATACAATTGTCCATGATCGAGATGGTGTTGAGACATTCAACATAACTTTTTTTTATTGTATATAGAAAATAATATTTTGGACAAAAGTTGGTTGGTAAACTATCGATGTAATTCTTTCTACCTCTGCTCTAATTCTGGCTTTTAAATCTAATAAACGCTTTGTTTTTAGGTAAAACTGATTAGTTTTACTTAAATACCAAAATTTGCCTATATATGTACATGTTTCTCGAAAATTTTATTCTGTAACCTGCCAATTGTTTTGTACTAGCCGAAAAGTCTTGCTGATTCCATAAATTGAAATTGACAATAATTAAAAAATGACACATGTAGGTATTTGAAAAAATATGAAGCAACTTCTACCAAGTAACTTTTCTCTATTTTTCTTTTTTTTTATTCAATAATAAAAAAATATATAGTAAGATGACCCTACGTACTGGTTTTACCAGTACAGTACTGTTTTTTTGTCATTGGTCCTGGTTAGTCGTGAAATATAACCAGTACAGTTTAAGGACACAAAATATAAAATTATTAATTTTTCAAAAGTTCGAGTAATCGATCCATCTTTCAGTACGCGCGTAATTTTAAACAAAAAAACGGCACAGCAGTGGGGTGGTTTTGTTCAAAATTACTTGCTTAACATACAATATAAATAAAAGAAGTACGTTTAATTGCATTTTTTTTACTTAAAAACAAAAAATATAAGCTTATTTCCTAATATTTTTTAAACATATATTCAACGATAGCCACTATTATTCATACTGCCTGAGCAAGCGCGCACCTAGAAAAATGGATTGAAGGGAGATCTATTACTACTTTTCAGTAGCTTAGTTTTTATTGATTCAGTATATGATTTTTTTATCCTGGGGGGAATCAGGATCCAAGCCCCCCCCTCCTATTGTGCACGTTTGTGCTTGAGCTATTTTAAATGTCCTGGTTTTATCTTTGAAAAAAATGGTCAGCTTATATATGGTATAGCCACGTTGCATTGCTATTTCCTCACCTTAGAAAAGGTAAAACTGTCGTGAGATGTTAGTTGACATTAATATGTTACTTGACAGTACTATCAACACGTATTTCATGAGCAACACGCCACCTGCTCCCTACGAAAAAGGACGCTTAGGCCCGCCAAAATTGTTCTCTTTCTAGGTTTCAAAATTATTAGCGCATCTAGGCTCCAAAACTTTTGGCGTCCCTTAGGTTAGTTTTAATTTAAATCCAAAAATTTTCAGTAGTGATTTAGAGCAGCGATTACCAAATAAGGTGAAGCATGTCAGTTCTATCTAAACTGACTGCAAAACCTGTTGTGCGAATTGTGCCGATATTTTTGCGGATGCAGATCAGATGCGGATTTATTATTTACAAAAGCTGCGGATGCGGATCATGGATATGCGAATGTGGATCCAGGGCCGGAGCTAGGATTTGCGAGGTCATGTGCCAGGGCAGGCGCGAGGCCATGTGCCGGGGCAGGCGCGAGGCCATGTGCGAGATTGACAAGAAAAATGTATATATACGCGGTGGTCGAAAAAGGCTGGTTCAATAATGATGGACCACGCAAAATGACGGACTGACCGAGATACATCAGTCAAATTTTAATTATCCTTACCTGGTGCTGTCCGCTACCACGCTTATCCTGGGTGCCTCGATTGTCATATCCGCCGACATCGGTTGTGTGATTTTCTCTCGTATTCGTGTAATCACAGCGCTTCACAACTGATGCAAAGCATCCCACCGATTTTCTTCTTTCTATCTTCAGCGCGCTCGAAAACTACATATACAATTTAGATGGGAGTTACTTTATCTATGTTGAGTAACCATCGCAGATATTTACATTGTACTATTTCTACCCTTTCTTGTTCTCTCCAGCTCATATTTCAGCTCCATATAGCATGATGCAAAGAATTAATTTGTCGAAGAGCAGACATCTAAACTTGAAATTATTTTTAAACTTTCTTTCGCCAATTCCCCAAACTTGTGCAAGGGCTATATTTGCCTTTCTGGTTACTTCCTTGATATGTTCCTGTTCTTGTCCGTTCTTTTGAAAAGTATATCCCAAATATTTAAATCTTTTTACCTTTTCTAGTTCTACTCCGTGCCAGAACCATTTTTCATCTGGTTCTCTCCCTCTTGCTTGTGAAAATCTAATAATTTCTGTCTTTTCAGTATTTAATACCATTTCTTTTTCCTCTAAGTATTTCTCCAGCAAGGGATGGATTTGATTACTTGAATAAAAATTCTACGCGACAAAAAAGAACAGAAGAAGGAATACCAACAACTATAGCCCTACATGTAGGAAACGAACAGGGTGCCACCTGTATATTTTGTGAAAGACAACAAATCAGTGACAGGTGTGTGAAAGCACAAAGTATGTCTTTAGACCAAAAAAGGAAAAATATTCAAAATAAGAATGTTATATTTGCATAAAAGGAGGTCACATGGCTAAGAAGTGCAAGGTCCATATAAAATGTTGTATCTTTGGAAAAAGGCACTTCGTAGTATTATGTCCACAGCTTTCGAATTAAGAGACTAAGATAGAGTCCGGTAAGATGACTATAAATAAAGGCAATGAGATATCACAATTTGTCGCTAACCATGTTAAGTTCTAGAGAAGTTTATTACAAAGTCTTAGTTAATGTTTTAGACAAGTTTGGAAAGAAGAATGTACGGTTTTTGTGCGACAGTGGAGCTCAAAAAAGCTATGTTAAAGAGTGATTTGCTGTATCAACAAGTTTAATGAGTGCGAGAGTAGAACATCTATAACAAAGAGTATTTAGAAGTGAAACTACTAAGATAAAACCAAATACCAGGTAGGTCTTCACTTTGGATGTACTTTATGAAATTAAGGCCCTCAGCCAGCCTAAAATGAATTAAATATTAAAGTGTCTAAACAGCATATATCTGTTCACTTTTGTAAGGAAAAACCAGATCTTGTTATTTTGGTTATTTTTATAGTGTATTACTGACTTTAAATGTCAATTAAAATATTCCTTACCCTGTAAAACCGACTTTAGATATATTGGTTATCATCATTATTAAGAAAGTGACATTTTTTATAATTTTTTAATACCAACATGACATACAATTTCAAAGGTGCAAACTATTGAAATCAAAATTTCTTAGTTTGTTTTTACAAAAGTGAACAACATACACAATATTTTTCCAGTAGTTAAATTGTATTATAGCGAATTCAGTAGTAAATGATTTAAAAAATATTTCCGTGTAATTTTCGTGTAATCTCGCATAGGTTCATGGGTAATGTGAGTTTTTTACGTACGTCGGTGGATAATTTGCTCTTAAAGCAGTGGCAACACTGATGTGGTTGTGTCTGTAGGACGAGGTGCATTATGGTCATTCGCATATAGTCTACCGAATAGGTAAAATGTGTTGTAGAATCCAAATGCAAGTACACACTACTAAATAAATTATATATGTAATTTATTATATTATCAAATCATTTTAATATTTATGATCCGGCTCGTATAATCGGAGTTCCATTGTATTTGGGAAGAAATATTATTGTTGTTATTATTCGCGACTGAAACTAACGTTGGCGGCGCTGCGTACAACAGCTGATGGCGGACCAGAAGCGTATATGTCAGAAGTTTTTTCTTAATATTTATCTGTTCAAACAATATTTCGGCAAAAAAGCACTGTATTTAAGTCTCTATATTTTAAAATACTTCTTAATTCACATAAACTGCAGCACAACACACTACAAATATTATCCAAATATACGCTTCTGTTTAATTTAGCCAGTCACCACCAGATGTCTCACTGTTATTTGTAGTCGCGAATATATGATTTGATAACCTAAATTAAAAACTAAAAAATATGGGTGTCCTCAGTGGTGAGTTATGAAATTTTTAACAAGGGGCTCGCTCTTTTTTTTTCCTCGAGGATCGCATGAACTAGTACTCTAGCAATGTGTCACTACCACTGACATATAAAAACAAAACAAAATGTTAATTAAATAGTTTATTTTATACAAAAAAAAAAAAAACAAAACAATTATATTAATAACAAACAATACAATAAAATAAAATAAAGAAAAAATATGCCATTTGTAAAAAATCACTAAAAGTACTACTACCAGAAATTATTTACCACTTATGCCAGAAGCTGCCATACAGTATTTCGTTCCTGCTTCACATCTTGTGATCTTTTATGTTTATCCAGAGCCAAGCCATGATTTTTCAAAAAAGATTTAACGTACGAGTTAGGGTTAAATTCTTCCAAAGATTTCCCATTTAAGCAAATTGTCATTAAATCCAAAATGTGTTTAACAATAAAGTATCATTCACAGCTCATGTTTTAATAGATAGTACGTAATTCATAGTGTTAACGTTAACGCATAACAATGTTAGTTCTACACAAATCCGTATAAGCATTCATAGCTCCAATTTAGTGCATAATGCCTCATTTTCATGCGGGTGTTGGAAGTGTGGAACAAAAAATTCAACCAATAGGATTGCTTTATTTTGAAAAAACCCGTACCATGGTATCGTAGGCGCGGTGTTACAAGCGCGGTGTCGCAAGTTCCGAAATTTCAACTCTAGCGCCGGCCGCACCGTCGAAACCATAGAAACAGATATATTTTTTCGGAATGGTGAGATCTTTAGCGAGACACTTATATTAATTTCATTTAAAAAAAAATAAAAAACGTAAATTGATGTAGCGAAATAGCGACTTTCGGCAGTCATAAAGTTTATTATTATGGATTCGGTTTCAAATATCTAGTCTGCAGTAATGTCATGCAGTGGGTATACTAATAATACACCCCCAAGCAGGGGCCAACAGAATCTTCATTCTAAACTGTGACGTCAAGTAAAAAAGATTGTGTATCAAATTCTTTTCTTGTAATTGAAGTAACTGTCTGTGTTTTTTGTGTCTCATTTCTTGCAAAAATTTAAAATAATCTCCCTATTGCCTTCTGTTTCTATGTATATATGGGAGGTACCCACCATTACTTTTCTTCATATCGCATTAAGTCTAAATATGCATAAAAAAAGAGCTAGACGTCTCCTTCGATTTGACGACATATTTAATGAAATTGAATAACCGTTTACTCCAAACACTTGTATAAACTTTTAGGTTAAATTTGGGTTATAAACAAATGTCAAAACCGAAAATGCGCCCTTATCACGCCTCCAACCCCACCATGAAATTCGAACTTGTAAATATAATACCACGCCTCTCACCCCTGTCACGCCTTTGACACTACCATGAAAATGAGACATAAGCGTAAGAAAATATTTAACGCATAATGTTAAAAGTTTGTATACTCCAAACTTTTAACATTAACATTAAAACACGACAACTGTCAAAATGAAGGAATATATTATACTTGAAATTCGAATAAGACTTGTGAATGCAGCTTGTGACATAATTATTAGTAAAAATGTTAATATGAAACTAATATTGAAAAATAGATGTGAAGTGATTTTTCTTTTACATATTTCAGGGTTTCGCAGGTATACAGTGATACATTTCAAAATAGACGAATATATTATACAGAAAATTATAAAAAGACTTGTGGCTGCAGTTTATGATGTACTTACTAATTAGTATATGTGTTAAATCTAATAGAAAATTGATGTGAAGTGTGAATTTTCACATATTTTAGTGTTTTTCAGGTATCTAGTACCCAAGTTAAAGCAGCTATATGTGTGGAACATTGTTTTTTTTTTTGCGGTAATCAAGTCAAAATGAACAATATTTTGAAAATAATGTACCGTTTGTTATTCTATATACTAAGAGCTTTTCCTTAAAATACTACATGAACTTTTAAAATAAAATATGTATTTTTTCAACAATAAAAAAATTAATCTGACAAAAATTCCTTTTGAACTATTTTGGTTTCCATCAATGTACATTATTCTGGGAAACAAAAGTTACCTTTTTTTTTGTGAAATCATAAAGTTAGGTTAGAGTGAGTAGCTTCAGAAACATTATAGTTATTTTATTTAATAATTAACTTAATAAATATTATTTTGGTTCTTTTTAGAATTATATTTAATAAAAAAACAATATATATATTTAATAACAAGATACTTTTATTATAAATTGTTTAGTAATTTCTATTGCGTGTAGATGGCAGCTAGATCGATTTATCTATTAAAACATGAGCTATGGATGGTATTAAAGTTTTGTGCTTAGCCACTAACTTTATCCATTAACATTATGCACTATGAATTACGTACTATCTATTAAAACATGAGCTGTGAATGATACTTTAGAGAATATCTTTTCGTTGTAACGATATTATTCATCGAACTAAAAGCTCGTTCTGTTAACTGCGATTGTTTCCATAATGACCGTGGCTTTTTTCTGTGTTTCACGGTGTTAGGAATTTCGGTTTGGATATTCCAATTTTAATCGTCATTGCTTGATGGGCATGACTTCGTCGCTTTACAAATGTATGTAATGAAAATGATTTCATACATTGTATTATATTTTCTCTTTGAGAAAATAGTTACCAAGAAGAACAAGGGGCTCGCAAATCATAGAATAATTTACCAAAGGGCTCGCGCGAGCTCCCTATAGCCAGGACCGTCTTATGAATTGTGAGGGCCCTAGGCCATGGGAATTTAACGGACCCTCCTCCCAGGAAAAGTCAAGTCAAATTAAGAAAAAATATAGCAATTTTAGCGATTACAACGATTTTGAGACCTAATTTTTAACCTTGATTATTCATTATCGCTATATTTAATTTTACTAAAATTATTGGTTGATGCAAAATTAACGATGATTTTTTTGGAGTTTTTATTTTGGGTTGAAAAATGACGCTTGTTTTATGTAATAATTATAAAAATATTCTTCTGTTTTTAGGTGAAAAACATGCGTGTCGAAAATCATATTCATGTTCGTCATATAATGCTCTACCACTTCGAGAAAGGATGGAAAGCGGCACAGTTATTTCGCGATCTCAACGAGCTTTTCGGCAAAGGAACAATCAAACAGAAACAAGTTGAAAGATGGTTCCACAAGTTTGAATCGGGTGACACACGCCTTAAGGATGATGAAGGAAGAGGATGGCCATCGGATTTCAACGATCAGGCACTTTTGTTATCCGTAGAAGAGGGCGATAGCATGACAATCCGGCTACTGGCCGAAGACTTCAATGTCGACCAATCCACGATCGCCCGTCACCTAAAAAAGCTTGGAAAAGTGTGCAAAATTGGCTGGAAGAGTGCTTCGTGAATTCTCCGACAGCAAAAGAGCCGATCGAGTTCGAATTTTCAACGAATTGCTGCAGAAAAACGAGCAATCGCCATTTTTGAGGAATCTTGTCACTGGTCAAAAGAAAGAAAGTTTGTGTATCTCCGGGTGAAACACCGAAAAAAATAGCAAAAGATGCCCACAGTAAGAAGGTAAAGTAGTGCATATGGTGGGATAGAAGCGGAACCATCCATTGGAAGATCATTGAAAATGGCATTTGCTTTTGGTGGAATGAAGATGATGAGCGTCTTCCGCACAAAAACGGCAATTCAACATCAACAGCAACGTCTATCTGGCTCAGCTCGATCGTGTCCAAATAGAATTTTTTTTTGTTGAAAAAATCGTCGTTAATTTTTCATCAACCCAATACATTTTAAATACATAAATTTTATAATGCCGAACAGGAGTTCGTTTGAAATATGAATTTCCTGGTATATTTATAATGTTAATGTTATTCATTTTGTTATTTATTTATTTATTTTATTGTAAAATCAGTAACTTTACAAAATAAAATTAAGACCGGCAACCGGGCCCTTTATATAAGCGGGCCCTAGGCCATGGCCTCGTTGGCCTAGGCGTAAAAACGGCCCTGCCTATAGCTGACCTGGGTGTGTTTAAGACCGCACAATCGAAGTGAAAACTTCTAGGACGGTTATTACCTTTCATGTTTTTACAAACGACCACTAGATGGCAATATTGAAATGTGTCATTACTATATTCGTAAAATTTGACATTTGTTATTGTGAAATCAGTAGCAGCTTATAAATTGACCGAGTAGTTTGTTGACAGTGAGCGTTTGAAAAAAACAAGTGTGAAAAAATGGATACTACTCATGAAGGTGTTCGTTGGATGATTTTTTACGATTTTAGTAAAGGCCTAACTCAACAACAATGCATAGATTCGCTTCGTTCAACTTTTGGTAATGAAGCACCATCAGAAAAGACTGTTTCCAATTGGTTTGCAGAATTTCGTCGTTGTCGTGCGTCCGTCAGTGGTGAATCTCGTGAAGGTCGACCCAAATCGGTTGTAATTCAAAAAAAACATCGATGCTGTATGAAAGATGATTGAAAAAGATCGGCATGTTTTGGCATATCGCAGGCTGCAATACATTCGCTGTGAAAAAGATCTGTTCCCGTTGGACTCATAATTTAACCGAAGCTCAAAAAAGGCTTGATTGGTGAAAGGGAATGCTAAAAAATATCAACCTAGGCACTGCATAATAAGTATACAACATCGTTACAGGTGACGAAACTTGGATTTATTCATATGAACCTGAAACTAAGCAACAATCCACTATTTGGGTCCTCCAAGAAAGTCACAAAAGTTATTCGTTCACGAAGCACTTCCAAGAAAATGATTGCTTGTTTTTTCGGTTGTACTGGACATGTCGCAACCATTCCTTTAGAAGATCGGAGGACAGTTAATTAGAACGGTATACAACAATTTGTTTGCCAAAAGTCATCGACAAAATCAGGAAGAACAGCAAAAAACGACGCATCATTCTTCATCATGACAATGCAAGCTCCCACACAGCACGTCAAACAATTAATTATTTGAAGCAGAAAAACATCGATTTAATGTCTCATTGCCCGTATTCACCTGATTTATCTCATAACAACTTTTTTTTGTTCCCCAATGTCAAACAAAAAATGCGTGGACAGCGATTTTCATCACCTCAAGAAGCTGTTGAAGCCTTCAAAAACCATGTTTTTGAGATACCAACTTCAGAGTGGAAAAAAGGTTTCGATAATTGGTTTGAATGCATGCAATAGTGTATAAATCTTAAAGGCGAATATTTTGAAAAGCAATAAAACAGTTTGTTCAAAAAAATTTTTTTTTTCTTAGTTTTTGTAAAAACTTAAAAGGTAGCCCTCGTATGACGATCGAATCAATTTAAATTAACATATATATTTAAAAATGAAAAATATATATGTAAATGATATTAATATTATTATGGATATTACAGGACGAAAGAGGAACAAGACATAAATTCATATTATATACATGTATATAGATAATAGTATATTATTATATGAGCGATTATGACAGCCATTATTCACGAAGATGAAGTTTGAGTCCAAGAGCCGCAGGCAAGTGGCGCAAATCATCTGAGTGAATAATGGCCATAATCGCGAATAGGATACTATACTTTTTCCACACCTATCAACACGTTGACTGCCAAGGCAAGATTCAGGATTCTTGTCTCAGAAGTCAATTTGATATAGTCATATTATATTATTAAGTCAATGTACTACAAGTAATCTCGTAGTCGGCGTCCTGGGCAAGAACGCTAACAACGAGAAAACTCGTGATAGACCAGATTAGTAACTCCGTCACAAAATGGGATTCAGTGCCGCCTCGCGGTTGGATTCCTTTTATTTGAATTTAGCATGTTTTTTTTTTTTAAATTGTATTTTGGAAATATAAATTAAATTTTCAAAGTAAGAGAATGCTTCACATCAAAACTACAAGTCAATATTTATTTATTAAAATTCTTATTTTATACATTATAATTTAATATGTCATTATTTTTGCAGAACAATATTATTTTGCAGGTTAATTTTGAAAATTTTACGTTAAAAATCGTTATTATGGCAAGTAACATAGCAATAAGTGTGTATGCCATATCAAAATGGTTTGAAGGAACAATATGTTATTTTTATTTTATCCAATATTGTTTTTCATTTTCATGTATCAAAAAACGAAAAAAATTGCAATTAAGAATGTAGCAGTAATGGTTACAATTTGGAGCAAAACAATACACCATTATGCATTCTAAAACAAAAAATTATTGAGTACTTAGTATTAATTAAATAAATATGAAAGTTATTTCGATTTTCATATTATTTAAAAACGCAACCTATAAATAAATCTTCGAATCCTTATTTATATATTTATAAAATCATTATTCTATAATATAATGTATCTGACTGTATATATTAGTATATACTTCTCAAAAACACATATTTTTTGCTCCAAAATTGAAGATAATCATAAAATTAAGGTAACAAAAGTAATGTCACATGTATTTTAAACCAGTCAAAAACTTCCAAAAGACTCGCAAATGGCAGCACATGTATGTGACGACACACTAATATGATCTATTGGCAGTCAACGTGTTAAACAAATAAATAAGACTTAAAATTGATAATTTCAATGGAAGTGATTGTGTCATCCATGTTGCGTGCTACCACTGCAGTTCTGGCCCCTCCCATTGCCATTGTCAAATATGATTGGATCAGCGAGAGTGAATTATGGAAATGTAGGTTTGTGATTGGCCGTAAACAGTGAATTATGAAACCATAATTCACTGTAGTTATTTATAAGTACTACCTATATTTTTCACGAAAAAAGTGCTAATAATTGCAATATAATTAAATAGGTGTGGAAAAAATCATTTATTTTCATGCGTTACTCATTCTACACTCAGCTCTACAATATAGGCATTTATAACTGTACTTATAAAATGTATAAATTATTCTACTGAATCTTGTTGTTCTTGATTTTGTGAATGAATATCTCTTTCAATATTATAATCTAAGAATAAAAATATTGATGTGAAGTGTGAATTTTCACACATTTCAGAATTTCGCAGGTATTTAGTAAGTGAATGATGATTATTTGGGATGCTAAAACAAATTTTATGTTAAAATATATTTTTTTTTGTTAATATTAATTAGAATGCTTAATACCATTATTAAGGTTTCTAAATATGTGCAGTATTTTATATATATATATATTAATAAAAAAGGTATTTTATGAATAATAAGACATGATTTTATTGATCAACTAATACGTCTCGCACATCATATGATATATTTTATATTATTCTATTTACATAAAACAATATGCCTTAGCAACGATATAGCACCCCACGATCGTTAATAAGGATAAATGTTGCATAATTATATTTTCGCTAACACGGCCAGACTGACATGCGGAACGTTCTCGGGACGCAACTGTATTCTTCACGCCATTAACAGCATTGTTGTTATCAGCAACAGCAACCTGCATACCACCAATGATCTGCTCCATACCAACAACAGCATCCTGCATCTTGCATACCAGTAACAGCATCCTGCATAACAGGAACTCCATTCTTGAGCTGGTCCACCATTCATCTTCTACTGCATCTTCAAATTCTTCACCTAATTCATAATCTGTAAATAGAACAATTTGCGCGCAGAATTGATTTTTAACAAAATCAACCATGCACCAATATCAATTAGTAAAAATAAATATTTGCTTAAAACAAAACCTCCCAGAAGCAAAGTATAAATCGTGATCTGAAAGTTTAGAGACTTTTTGTTATCAATTCATTTCTCTATCACAAACTCAGTGACTAGATCAACAAGCTCAGATACTCAGTAACTATCTATTAGTTTCCTTCATTACAGATTGTCTACAGTACAACAAGCTCAGAGGCCGTTTATTCATTTCTGCACACACAGTGCTCAGCTCAGAGACCGTCTATTCGGTTCTGCACACACAGTGCTTTATCATCATCATCAGCCCGTCGCCATAGCTCACCATCTGCCACCATGGTTACAGAGCTATTACCGGACTGATGCCACTGGCAGCGGCATGTCTTGCGGTACTCGACAAGCTTTCAATTCTCAACTCATTATCTATTATATTTCTCAGTTTATTTTGCCATTCCGATCCCAGTGATCTGTCATTTGCCTTTTCCAATAAACGTTCAATTTTAAAACTCAAATCTCGAAACTCAGATCTTAATTATCAAATCTCAAATATCATAACTCAGATATTAAATATCAAATATCAAAAACAAAATCTCAAATCTAATTTTTACACATTATGGCTAACACGAGCCATATGATTTAACCAAAACAATAAAATGCCTCTTACCATTTTAATCATCATCAATCTAACCAGTTACCTTCGAAAATTGTGTTTGTTAATAACAAAGCAACGCTCGTTCATCCTGACAATTTTTAGGGATCTTTGTTAAGATTCTGCATTTTTCAAACAAATGTCACATTTCATATTTATTCCAATAAGTGCAGGGCCGTCTCAGAGGTCGGGACTTCGGGGATTTTTCCCGAGGCCCCGCGCTTAAAGGGGCCCCGCGCTTTCATATTTTTAACAAATATTAGTAGCTAGGGCAAATTTTTGACACCAAATGCAACGTTTTTTGCAAGTCTGATGTGCATCATTAAATAAATTGATAAAATTAAGTTCATGTATCATTTCTTCCTTTTTGGGAAGGGGCCCCGCATATAATATTTTCCCGAGGCCCCGCAAAACCCACAGCCGGCACTGAATAAGTGTCATTTCCTTAGAAACCACTTGAAATAATTTTTGACAAAATAACTTGAAATTTGCCAATTTATTATCTATCTCATAATTCATATTACCTTTATATGATTCTCAATCGTCACCTTTAACTTAAACCTTTACATTAGCCTTTGCAATATTATACGACAATTTCATTACAACAATGTATTGTTGCATTAAAAAAATATTTTTAATATTGCAGTTTTAGTCTTCTATTTTAATTTTCTTGTGGGTGATAGGCCAATCACACTTCTGATATTAATAAAAAAGGTATTTTATGAATAATAAGACATGATTTTATTGATCAACTAATACGTCTCGCACATCATATGATATATTTAATATTATTCTATTTACATAAAACAATATGCCTTAGCAACGATATAGCACCCCACGATCGTTAATAAGGATAAATGTTGCATAATTATATTTTCGCTAACATATATATATATATATATAGTTGAATGTAGTTCTTGACGAAAATAGTATATATATAGCAAGTTTAATTAAGATTTTGAAAATTGCGCCTATGGCTTCCATTGGCTATTTTAAGTCATAATCCCGCCCCTCTGATTTCATGTATTCAATTTCAACAATTTCCACTGGTTATTAAATTTACGCTCTTAAAAATTAAATGCAACATTTGCCCAAATATAAGTAGAATTTTGATAAAAAATATAACAAAATAAAAATGCAAAAAAAAAACAGAAAAAATAAAATTGCCTGGAGAGCGGAGCGAACTTCAGTTTGCAAATTAGAACGCGAGCATGCTAGCGATTACAGTATCAAAGCATACTGGTTCAGTGCGTTAGATAAGTTATTAAATATTTTACGTGGTCAAGAAAAAAACACAAAAAATGCATTATTTTCCGAAAACATAATCTGATCAAAAATTCCTGTTGTACTATTCCGGTCCATACAAATGTACTTAGAATTTTTTCAGATTTTTAGTTAAGACCATCTGGGCTACAGGTGTGGGACAATATTTTTTTGCACAATTTTGGCAAAAATCGCTTCAGAATAATTTATTTTGCAAAAATAAAATTTTGATCGTTAATACACTTACTAAGGGCTTTCATTTGATACCCTACTCAAAATTTAATTTTTTTTTTTTTGATGAGCTGATATTTTTTTATATTTTTAGGGGGACATGTTTTTTAGATGTTTTAGTATTTTTCCTATGTGCGGGTCAAAGAGTTGTATAAGCATGCCAAATTTTAACTCTTTAGGTTTAGCCGTTTGGCTACAATTTTTACCGAACAGACAGACAGACAGACAGACAGATGACAAAATGACGGTATAAGGGTTTTTTGGTCATACCTACAAAATCCTAAAATTAGGTTTACGGTTACTGAAATATGTGGTAAATACTTTTGATTGAAATCAGTTTAAATATTTAAAGAAAACTTCGTCTATTGTAGTTCCATATTTAGTTGTACTCTTCTTTGGATTATTTGACATATCTAAATCCAATGTGGTTTTTAAAAATGTCAGTTATATACGACATATTGCCATATTAAAAACGCATATTTCTCTACCAACTACAGATGCATGAATGATTACTATTGGCCCACTTTTACGACCATGCCTTCTCGTTTCTAACGTTATAATATACTTCATTCTAAACATACAGCCTAGTTGTGGTGGACTAATACGGAACATTAACCCTTAATTAAAGTCTTTGCTTCTTCTTTCGAGAAATCCACATTAAAATCTCCACTCAAACACATAGGTAATTGATGTAAGTTCCATTTAAGCAGAGTAGATCCGGCTGTTGTATAAATGAGCATAATGAATTCGATGATTTTATGTACACTTTGATTAGGTGAGATGTAAATTGCAAACATTATAATGATGAGTCCGTTATTAGCTAATTCCCTTTTCCGATTCAATTCATCGTTGAACTGGCTATTTTGATCATCTTTAATTTTGTAATCTGTAATACATCTGTAAAGACAATATTCAAATATTTATATACTAGTGCACCCGTTGCCAAGTGTGTTGGCAAACACATCATTACCTTAATGTGGAACCTGCTCGACACCTCAGACTTCTTTCTCTAGCCATACGCCTTACTTCATCCAATTCAAATTGAATCAACTCTTCGCCCATTATTAAAAACTATACAAATAATGAGTATTATTCCGAATTAGTTATTCATTAACTTTTTAAGATGGGAAAACGATTCATTTTCACTCAGTGCATTACATTTATAATGATAAAACTAAACCTGATTTGAGACGTTAAATTTAAAACATATTAATTAAAATAATTTTTCCAATTTCTTATATAATATAAAAATACGCACACGGAAAAAACACACACGGATTAATACGCACACGGAAAAAAAGCGCACATGAAAAAATACACACACGGAAAAAAGCGTACACGGAAAAATACACACACGGAAAAAAGCGTGCTTACACTATATCTCAAATCAGTTTGAAATAAATTGTGAGAAACATTACACAGTAAAATTTAATTGTTTGCCCGCTTTAATATACTGCGTTCACATTTGTAAGGTCAAACCAGATCTGGTTATTTTGGTTACATTTATAGTGTAGTACTGACTTTTAAATGTAAATTTGTAATTTCAAAATATCCCTTACGCTGTAAAACCTACTTCAGATATGTTGGTTATGATCATTATAACTAAGATATCACTTATCTTTATGACATATGTCAAATAGAATGATATTTTAAGAAAGTGAAATTTTTACCATGTTTTAATACCAACATGACAAACAATTTCAAAGGTGAAAACTATTGAATGTATCAATTTGTAATTTTTACCAAAATATTTTAAATAAGTCAAACCAATTTTAAATTTACACAAATAAGTTGTCACCTAGTGGCGCCGATATGAATGACCAAACTCGGCCGGTAATTTTTGGTAAAAATTATTCATTTTTACCAAAGCGTGTTTTACTCACTGCATTATATTTACATTTTTGAAAATTTAAAACGTTAGATAATTTAAAACGTTAATCGTAGAAATAAAAAAATAATAAAGCATTGAAAAAATAATATTAAAGAAAGTCACATTTTTCTTACATACTTTTATCAAAACCAAATATTTTTTTAAATAATTATTTTTCTGATACTAATAATTTTAATTTATATCATTTTTGTGTAAACATATCAATTAACAACTATTATTATCACGCGTTACATGTCAATATACACTTCGGTAAGCTTCGGAATATTTCGTTACATTTCGGAATCTCGCTTCAAATTTGTTTTTGACGTCATACACACGCAGGGCAATGCCGCAACAAGGGTGGTGCGAGAGGTGTGGCCGCACCAGGCGCCGGATTCATAGGGGCGCCAAATGGCCAAACTTAATTTTTTTTTTATATATATTAATAAACTATAATCAACACAAAATTGATTTCATAAAAGGAAATATTTAAAAAAATTGTGATGACTGAATTGTGTAGAATTGCCACTGTAATGCCATTTTTTAGAAGTGATCCGCACGTACGATTTAAAAGATGTGTACTCTAATATTGGCATTGCTCTGTGCATATTTTTAACGCTCCCAGTAACTGTTGCTTCGAATGAACGCAGTTTTAGTAAACTAAAGTTAATAAAAAATTATTTGCGTTCTACGATGGCCAGTAGCGGCTGGTGACTAAAATATTTGGGGGGACACTTTTTTTCCCATATATATCTATTAAAATATAGTTATACAAGAAAAAAGTAAATAAATAAAAAATTCCTGAAAATATGTTGTGCAACTAGAAAAACTGACAAATCTGGCACCTTTATTAAGATTTATGGTCAATATTATTATTATCATTTTTGTAGTTATTACTTCTATTATTATTATTATTAAAATTGCAATATTATTAAGATAATGTTTTGTAGTCAGAAACATAACATATTTGGTTATTAATTCAGCAGATACCTACACATATTCACAAGTATTTAAATATTAGATTTAACCTTTTCGTTACGTTCTTTAATTGAACATTTATACGCAATATCAAGTTGAATTCGTATATTTACCGATCCCAGCATGGCAAATTTGACCGAATAATGCATGTTTATGAGACACATTATGTTTAAGAACTTTATAAGTATGCAATGTTTAATATCTTTAACATTATTTACTGTCTTTATTTCATATACGTCGGATGAGCAAATCAAACACACGAAACAAAAAAAAAATCAGCTGTGGCCACCACAGGATCGACCGCCATCACAAAGTACTTGTATAAAATACATTCTAGCAGCAGAGTAGAAATAACTTGGCCCAATATTTTCTAACAGAGATATTATTTATCTTGACCATGGAAACGTTACATATAAGTATGAAAAAATAGATACTTGTAAAAAATTAAGACAAATTTTTCAATTTTTTTTTGTTTTATCAAAAAATATCTCAAATAAAAGTTGTTGGTTATTGCTTTTTTAGTTCGATCCCTGCGAGAGGAGGAAATTATATTTTTTGTTTTTTTTTTCGCATTTTTAATGTTTAAATAATTTTTAAAATTCTAGTTATATGTTGGTAAATGTTGCATTTAATTTTTAAAAGCGTAAAACCAGTGGAAATTGATGAAATTATTATTTTATTCTGTTTCTGTTTTCTGTTTTACACAAAGTACTTGTATAAAATACATGCTAGCAGCAAATAAAATGTTTTTACCGACCGCCAACATATATAAGGGAGGTATTGTGATCATACTGATTTTGTCATTTCGAGACTTCGATGGATCTCCACGAATTGAGGTCCCTACATAACGTTTTGACTATTTTTAGCATGATGTCTGTCGGTCTGTCTGTCCGTCCGACTGTCTGTCTGTCCATCTGTCTGTCTGTCCGTCTGTGTACACGTGTAGAGCAAATTCGGCTAAAAGGATGTTTATGAAACTGCATATTTAAGCTTTTGACATCAGTGGCTCGAGTTGATCAACTTCTGGTAAAAATCGGTTGACTAGAAATGGGAGTTTACTCGTGTTGATTTTAAGATTTTTGCGAATATTTAGCAACAGAAAAATATTTCGAATTTAACAAAAGTTGCTATAAATGCAATAACTAATAACTTTTATTTGAGACGCAATCTATTTTTTCATATTATCTATTTTTTCATACTTATATGTAACGTTTCCATGGTCATGATAAATAATATCTCTGTTAGAAAATATTAGAAAAGTTATTTCTACTCTACTGCTAGAATATATTTTATACAAGTACTTTATAATGGTCCTGTGGTGGCCACAGCTGATTTTTTATTAATAATTTTGTTTCATAGTTAAGCACGTTAGTTTTATTAAAATATACTGTATTCATTTTCACGTTTAAGTACTTGTCACAAATCACAAGGACCGAACTAAGCTACGGGACACCGGCCGTAATTCACTAATACATACAACACTAACCTTCACCGCTGTTGCCGTTACCACTAAATTTTTGCTACATATGTAGATAAGAACATTAGATATTGCATGTGGCAACGCTGTATCTTGGGACACTCCGTGGAGTGTCCTTCCGAGCATTGTATTCTTGATTTAAATTTTTTAAATCTAACATTTAAATGAAAAATCTTTGAATAAGAAATAATAAAAATAAAAATATGCAGATATATCTAGCTACTTTAATGCAATTTTAAAGAAGTATAAATAAAGTATTAAATTTAGCTTTTTCACTAAATTTTTTTAGGAGGTCACTGTCCCAGCGCCACCCTGTCTCAGCCGCCACTGACAATGGCCCGAGAAAAAATTGTCAAATTAGCTTTAATGTCAATAGAAAATACTATAGCGTAGTCATTAAATTATGAAGACTTAATTAACGAATTCTCACAGTTAAAAAACAGAAAAGTTCAATTTGTTTAATTTTTCCTTTCCGTTAAAGTGATTATATAATATATTATTAAAATATCAAAATATTTATTATTTGTTGTTCAAATATCCCATTTTATTTTATTTTTTTGTCATTAAATATACATATGTATTTTTTATTTATTCTGTTATTCAGTTATGTAATATAATATTTCTTTAGCCCTTTTGTGTTTCATTTTAGGTGTTTTTCATTTTGTGTTTCTTAGGAGTTTATATTTTGTCCCTTTTTATACTAGTTGATTATCATGATTAAAAGATTTGTAACATAATTTGTTAATATAATCGTCAATATTGCAATTTAAACCAAACCAAAGAAAAAGGTTAAAACTAAACCAAAAAATAATACCAAAGAATGCTTTTTTTACTTTTTTTTTTATAAATTTATTGTTAAAAAATGACTTTATAATATATATTTTTGTATGTTCCTTTACTGATAATAAGATAGTTCCTTTATGAGGACTAAGTGTTACTTTACTGGTGATTTTATGATTTTTATGAATAAAGTTATGTTTTTTATTTTTCTTTTATTTCCACTTGCATCAAAATAAAACAATAAGATTTTAACGATCCTCGATAAAATATGGTACAGTACGTTCAAGTTGTCTTCATGCCAGGTTACCTATGTTACCGACTCAGCTGCGCAGAAACCAAATTTCGTCCATTACGTTACCAACAGCTAGAGTATGTTCAGGATAACTTCATGCCAGGTCTATATTACCGACTGGGCTGCGCAGAAACCAAATTTCGTCCATGACGTTACCAACAGTTAGTTCGATACATTTCAGTGGCGTCACTTACTTTGATCTGTTCTTGACTACGCGTATATTTCGATTTTGATTGTTTAATTCCGTTTTTGTTTTCTTTTTTAAATTTTGTTGTTTGTTTGTTTTTTTTTTTTGTTATATTTGTGTTATTATTATTGTTATTATTGTTATTATGACGCCAAAAAAAAAGATTGAGCTTCCAAGTATGTCAATTCGGAGCCAAGCGAGAGATATCATAAACAATGTCGCTAAATTTATGAAAAATGAGGCAGAAAATGGAGTCTGTATACCGTTAGAGAGTTATAGGTTAAAGTTAAAAACTGTTACATATGGGCTTTATATATAATTTGCATTTACAGGGTGAAAATGATACATTTATACACAAAAATATATTATTATTTATTTCTCGTACGTTTTCAGGTATACCGTGTACTAAAACGAGAACAAAAATTAATTTGAAATACATGATTTTGTTTGTTTGGTATCCACAACAATTGATAAGGCAGAAACCCTTATGTACGTCTATGTAATCAGCTGTTTTCTCGCGCAGGATTGATGACGTATTTTATGATGTCCTGGCATGAAGTTATCCTGAACGTACACTAAGCTTGACACATTTCAGTGGCGTCACTTTGATTTTTGTTTAACTACGCGTATTGTGCGATGTTGTTTGCTTCTTTCCATTATTATTATTTATTTCTCGTACGTTTCAAGGTATTCCGTGTACTAACATGAGTAAAAATGTATTTGAAATACATGATTTTGTGTGTTTGGTTTCCACAAAAATTGTTTAAAACCCTAATGTACGTCAATGTGATCAGCTGTTTTCTCGCCCAGGATTGATTACGTATTTTATGATGCCCTGGCATGAAGTTAACTTGAACGTACTCTAAGTAAATATCTTAAATAACATTTTGGTGAAGAAAACAACGTAAGTAAATGTCTTAAACGGTCCCTTACTGATGCATTCACCCTACCATAAAATTTTAAAAATTGCGTATGTAAATAGTAAGGGTGGAGGGGGGCGCCAAATAATTTTACGCACTAGGCGCCAATTTATGTTGTTGCGGCACTGACGCAGGGACACACGTTGGCGTTTTATGGCGCGTCTACATCGAGGCAACATGGTGGCATGCGACCGTTCGACATGTCGCATGCTACCAACGGAACGTTGGAACGTTGCTCGTTCCCGTTACTTGGCGGTAAACATCAAAGTTTTCATGCAACACGCTACCAGTTCTGAAAGGCACATGTTCACCATTTTGATATTTGATAGTTGTTATTATAGAGTATTTGTTTTTTAAATTAACTAGTGTTGTAAGCGTTGCTGTATCAACAAAAATTATTTAGCAACTTAAATTTATTTAAGGTAAGTGAGTAAATATAAGTTTTGATAAAATAGAGTATGAGAAATAATGATAAATATAATTAAGTAAGATTATGTTTTTGTAATGGAATTAAAATTTGTTATAAAATAGTATAAATTGGCTTGATATTATTTATAGTTATGCGAATGCCATATAATTTCTGCGATCCGCCATATTTATTCAGTAAAATGACAGATCTCGCAACAATAAACAGTAGCACGCTCCCAGTGTTGGCGTAGACACTAGCTTGTCAATGCGACATGTTCTGACGGTCTCGTCAGACTTGTCGTATGCTACCATGTTGTCTCAATGTAGACGCGCCATTATATTATAGATACATATCAACGCTACTCTTTAAAAAACTCGTATTTCAAAAACGTTTATTTTACAGAAACAGAAAAACAATTAACAATAATTAACAATCAATAATACAATTATAATATACATAATAATATTATGTAAATAACATTATATATTAATATTTATTATACATATAAAAGCCCTAATTTCTGTGTATCCTCGTAACGCGAAGTTCCTAGGTGCTAACGGGGCTTGAGGTATGTGGTCGGTCGCTCCCCACCAGTCCGAGCGGCATTCTCCACCAGCAGGTCACTTATAGGCTAAGCACATAGTGAAGCAGAGAGCAAAGCAGCGATGAAAGCGAAGAGTAAAATAGCGAAAGAATGTTGCGCTTATAAAAGAGTGTCTACACATAGTGACGCGTTTAAAATCGAGCAGAAAGTTCACAAAATTATAAAGGATTTTTTACTAACAGAAAACTCTTACCTGAAAATTTGGAATTTACTAAAAAATAAAAATAAACACACTAGAAGGTGCAATGTTCACAGAATAAATAAAAGTAGACATATACATGGTGAATTTCATCATTTCTATATGCAACTCCGCGAACATCCAGAAAAGTTTCATTGTTATTTTCGCATGAGTATTTCAACGTTTGATTATATTTTGGAAAAAATTCAACATAAATTGGTAAAAAATGGACAAATTTCAATCGGAACCTACTATAAATACCTCTTATAAATAAGAACTACTTGTAAATGCCTCAATATCCATTTTAAACAACTATTTTAGCAACGATGATAGCAGAGAAATCAAAATTGTTTGAACGCGTCGCTTTGTATATAACCTCGCTGCAGTACGCTCCACTATGCGCGTGTTAACAGGAATTCATTTATTTAATTTCGCCGCTTTGCTCTCCGCTTTCATCGCTGCTTTGCTCTCTGCTTCACTATGCGTCTAGCCTTAGCGAGAATATAGCTCTTAGCTCTCCAGTCAGTATATACCTTGGCTTAATTAAAAAATGTTGTCAACTAACGTTATGCCCGCGGGCCGTGTCTGTCCCGATACTTATTTTTAAATGACACGCATTGAGCGGCTTTTTAGGATTTCCTAGGTATAATCAGAAACAGCTATACCATTGAGGTCCAGCATATGGCCCACGGGCCATACCCGGCCCGACATTCGCTTTTAAACGGCACGCATTAATCAGCTTTTTAGGATTTCCTAGGTATAATCAGAAACAACTATACCATTCATGTTCAGCATATGGCCCGCGGGCCGTATCCGGTCCGATACTAATTTTTAAACGACACGCATTGAGCGACTTTTTAGGATTTCCTAGGTATAATCAGAAACAGCTATACCATTGAGGTCCAGCATATGGCCCACGGGCCATACCCGGCCCGACATTCGCTTTTAAACGGCAC
The DNA here is from genome assembly GCA_963971575.1 of Liopterus haemorrhoidalis. NCBI lineage: Eukaryota > Metazoa > Arthropoda > Insecta > Coleoptera > Dytiscidae > Liopterus > Liopterus haemorrhoidalis. Next base: position 17,928,902 of record OZ020616.1, on the reverse strand, counting down.
GCATTAATCAGCTTTTTAGGATTTCCTAGGTATAATCAGAAACAACTATACCATTCATGTTCAGCATATGGCCCGCGGGCCGTATCCGGTCCGATACTAATTTTTAAACGACACGCATTGAGCGACTTTTTAGGATTTCCTAGGTATAATCAGAAACATATCCAGCATATGGCTCTCGGGTCGTACCCGGCCCGATATTAATTTTTAAACGACACGCATTAAGTAGCTTTTTAGGATTTCCTAGGTATAATCAGAAATGTTTTTGTTTTGTTAATATACGCAGAAGTAGGCAAATTTTAATAATTGATACCTGCTTATATTGATTTTTATTCGATATCAGTTTGCCCACGTTGTTGGCAACGGGTCTGCTAGTATATAATAATACTATTATATAATAATACTATAGTATATAAAATGTTGTGTTACCACTGAATTAGATATCAGGTGATTTTATGAGCGATAATTAAACTATGGAAAATAGTGATATTAGTGCAAAAAAAAATTGTTGTTCTTATTATATTCGTGCCTTATTATATTCATGCTAATTTTGATATATAAAAATTGAGTTAAAAATATTATATAAAATTATAATTGATAAAAATAATCATATCATAGATGAACTACCTGTTTGCCAAGTAAGTGATAGGGAGCGCGCAACCTACCTGCGCAGCTAAACCAGTGACCATCAATCAAGTTTAGTTCTGTATCAAGATAAATGTTTATAAAATAACAAAATATGACTATACAGTGTAAAAAATGTGGGGAATCCACAACGGAAAGAGATAAAATAAAATGTGATGGTTCTTGCGGTGATGCATTTCACTATAAGTGCTTAAAATTAACAAAGTCTATGTATGAGAGTTGGTCTTCATGTAAGCAGATAAAATATATTTGTAAGGATTGTGAGGAAAATCCATTAGAAGTAATTAAGAATAAAATAGAAATCATGCTAGAATTTGTATATAAACTAGATATGAAATTACAACAACAGGATCTAAAAATATCTGATATAATAGAAAATATTATAACAGTAAAAGAAAAGTCCGAAATAAACCAAGTAGGATTAATAAAGGAAATTAAAGAAAATATAGAAAATATAAAAACAAATGAATCATATGCAGAGAAAGTCAGAAGACCGAAACATATTGAAAATGAAGACACTTGGATAGAGGTGAGAAGCAAAAATAAGGGTAAAAAGAACCATGAAATAATTAAAGAAATCAAAACTAACATAAAGCCAGAAGAAGTCCCAGTACAGGGTCTAAAAAATGGCGGTAAAGGGAAAATACTGGTAAATTGTAGAAACGAGAATGCGAAAAAGGATGTCATAGAAGCTGTAGTGAGCAAAATGGGAAAGGAATACGACGTCAACAACAGAAAACTGAGAGATCCTGTAATGAAGATAGTTGGAATCGAGGGCAAGTACGACAGCGAGAACTTAATACTGAGTATAAAGAAACAAAATGAGATTCTAGCAGATTCCCAATTAGAGGTGCTAAAATTTTCAGAATTGAAAAGGAAAAAATATCAGCATGAAAACTACACAGCAATAATCCAAATAGACAGCAAAAGTTGGAGAGCCTTAGCATCATGCAACTATAAAATAAATCTAGGGTGGAGACGATACAATGTATATGAAGACATTGGCGTCTATCATTGCTATAAGTGCTGGAACTTCAACCACTCGGCAAAAAATTGCAATCGCCCAGAACAGATGTGCAGCAGATGCAGCGAAGAAGGACATGAAGGAAAAGACTGCAAAAATACGACCAAAAAATGTGTGAATTGTGACATGATCAATATTAAATTTAAATTAAACTTGAATACAGATCACTGTGCTTGGGAAAAAGAATGTTCGGTATTTAAAAGGAAAGTGAAAGAATATCAGAATAGTGTAAAATACGAATAGCAATCACAGAACAAAACAGATTTAAATATTGTCAAGGCTAATTATATCAAGGAAGATAAAAACGATTCTCGTGAGTGTAAAAATGTCTTAAAATTGTTTTTAATAAATGCGCAAAGCTTAAAAAACAAAGTTGATATCTTGAATGAATTTGTTTTAAATAATAGAGTTAACATAGTATCAGTATGTGAACATTGGGCAACTGTCGACCAAATAAAAACCTTGCAGTTGCGGGGTTATATTTTAGCAGCTTATTACTGTAGAATCACCCCGTACGCGGGGGTTTGTATATATGTAAAGAAAAATACTGATTTTACACACTTAGAAGACATAACTACTATGTCTGTCGAATCGCATTGCGAAATTACTGCAATCAAAATTAATTCACTTAAAATAATAATTGTTACAGTCTACAGGTCTCCTATAGGTGATTTCAGTATTTTTCTACAAATCTTACAAGATGTGTTAATTCATATTGAGCGCTATAATTACGAAATAGTACTAAGCGGTGACTTTAATTTTGATTTTCGCACAAAAAATAACATGTATGAAAGCTTTATTGACCTTGTGGCTAGTTATAATCTGATCGTGTCCCACTATGAGATTACACGATATTCATATTTAAACAACGGAAGTTGTTTAGATAATGTTATCACAAATAATAAAAAAATTTGTGTAAAAATTGTGAATGAAGGTATGTCTGATCATCTAGGTGTTCTGTATACATCATCTAATATATCGTGTGATAAAAAAGTCACTTATAAAAAAATAAGGATAGTCAATAATATTAACAAAGAATATTTTCTAACAGACTTGTCTACTATAGATTGGAATGATGTATATGGTACTGCCTCGATTAACGATAAATTTTCTACATTTTTGAAACATTTTCAACATTCGGTCCAAAAAAATTTTCCAATAAAATTAAAGAAAACAACTGATTGTAAGTTAAACTGGTATACAGCAGAATTACGGAAACTTAAGGAAAATTTAATTTGGATTAACCAACTTTCACAGCAGGATGTCAATTTTAAACCTCTACTTGCAAAAATGAAGAAAAAATACAGGAATGAGCTACGTAAAAATAAAAGAATATATTTTGAGAATAAAATAAACAGTGCGGAAAACAAAATTAAAGTCACTTGGAACATTATAAGGGAAGAGACTGGTAATATGAAAGAATCATAGAGAGCTAGTAAAAATATTACTGCCAAGGATTTTAATTCATACTTTGCTAATATTGCCAAAAACATACATGAGAATATGGGTACAACTAATAAAACCGCCGATCAATTTATGAGTGTAAATAAAAACAGGTCTTCAATGTTCTTAAATCCCGTGGACGAAAAAGAAGTTTTTGGCATTATTACAGGTCTGAATAATTCGTACAGTAACGATATTTATGAATTAAATGTACAAATAATTAAAGCAGCTGCGCCTGTGATAACACCTATACTGGTTCATATTATAAATAGTTGTTTCGAAATGGGTCAATTTCCAAATAGTCTGAAGTTATGTAAAATAGTTCCTGTACATAAAAAAGGTGATTTAGAAAACCTTGACAACTACAGGCCAATAACAATAACACCAATATTCTCTAAAGTAATAGAAAAAGCATTTAAAAATAGATTAATAAATTTTCTCAATACTTTCAAAATACTTTCAGAACAACAGTTTGGTTTCAGGGCCAAAAAGTCTACAATAAATGCTGTTATTACTTTAGTAGAGGAGATAATAAAACAAATGGAATTGGGTTGTCATGTTGTTGCTACTAGTTGCGATCTAACAAAAGCTTTTGACTGTGTTGACCATAAAATTCTTCTTATGAAACAGGAACACTACGGCATTCGAGGTAATGCATTAAATATTATCAAGAGTTTTTTGTTGGATCGTCTACAGGTGGTTCTCTCGGAAAATACTGCCTCAGACACGGAAACCCTAAACGTAGGTATACCTCAAGGATCCATAATTGGCCCTGTCTTGTTTATTTTTTATATTAATGACTTGCCAATAAATCTGTTTGATTATATAACCATCATGTTTGCAGACGATACTAGTATCTTGCAAAAATGTCTCCCGGATAATGTATCAGTAATCGCAGATAGCATGATAAACAGGGCGGGTGACTGATTTGGAGCCAATAAACTTGCTCTAAATAAGAATAAGACGCAAAATATCGTTTTCAGTCACAATAGACTAGTACATAATAACGTGCTATATGATACCAAAAGTGTCAAATTCCTAGGATTAAACATAGATAGTCAACTGAATTGGAAAAATCATGTAAATTATGTTGCAAATAAGATGCACAGAATTATATACATGTTACTTATTCTTAGGAAAACGGTTAATATCAACACGCTGAAAACAGTATACCATGCGCATCTTCAGAGCGGTATAGCCTATGGTTTAATCCTATGGGGTAACTCCACAGACTGGAAGCGTATATTTACCCTACAAAAGAGAGCAATTAGAACAATGGTAAGAGTTGATTCACGTAGAACCTGTAGAGACCTCTTCGTAAGCCTGAAAATATTAACGTTGCCATCGTTATATATTTATCAGCAGATATCATACGTGAGAGACAACATGCCGTTATTCAAGCTCAACTCTACTATACATTCACATGACACCAGAAAAAAGGGTAATATACGCCTTCCAAACTTGAAATATAACATTTCTAGAAAAACACCGCAATACATGGGTGCTATATTGTTCAACAAATTACCCATCGAATATCAAAACCTAAAATCTGAACAACTAAAAATTAAACTGAAATCTTTTTTGATTAACAAGGCCTACTACACTGTAGATGAGTATTTGATGGACAATATTGTTTTCCCTGAGCACAATCGGGCTCTTGCTCATTAGTTTCGTTTGTGTTATATAACTAGTTTTGTTTTTTTTTATCTGCTTATACATATTAAATAGGTTATTTTATATTGTAAATGTAACTATGTAATATAGTGACATTCTTCAGTCTCTACTGACGATGCTATGTACTTTTTGTGTATAACAGCACTGAATAAATAAATACTATACTAATACTATACTATATAATACATATCGTGATATAATTATAATTAATATTTATTATAATTAATTATAAACAATCAGCTGTGGCCACCACAGGACCAACCGCCATCACAAAGTACTTGTTTAATTTATGCTGTTTTATCAAAAAATAAAGTCTCAAATAAAAGTTGTTAGTTATTGCTTTAATAGCAACCTTTGGTTAAATAATTTTTTTCGAAATATTTTTCTGTTGTGGAATATTCGCCAAAATCTTAAAACCGACACGAGTAAACTCCCATTTCTTGTTAACCGATTTTTACCAAAAGTTGATCAACTCATGCCATTAATGTTAAAAGCTTAAATATGAAGTTTCATAAAAATACTTTTAGCCGAATTTGCTCCGAATTTGCCACGTATACACGGACCGACAGAGAGACAGACAGACCGAAAGACATCATTCTAAAAATAGTCAAAACGTTATGTAGGGAGCTCAATTCGTGGAGATCCATCGAAATCTCGAAATGTCAAAATCTGTATGATCATGGCGGTCGGTAAAAATTGTTTTTGCAGTGCATGGAATAAACGCCAAGAGCTATACTAAGTGCGTAACACTGAATTTTCGGAATTTATACTAAGAATTTGCAGTTTAAATCACTATATTAGAATGTAAACCCGAACCAGCCAGAGATTTTCGAATTATCTGACTCTTCCTTGCAAGGCTAAACTCGGCTCCCTCGAATGAGAGCGTGTTTCTTTCTCGTTCGGCTAAATTTGGGGAAACCGAATGAGCGTTTCACCTCGGGACCTGACGAATCAAACTAATTCATTCCCAGCAAAAAATTTCTGTATGCGCTGCGCCCAAACAAATTTGCACTTTAAACAATTCAAACAGTAGATTAGAATATACAAATTTTCAACCGTATTATGTGTCGTATATTAATGGGCGGTGCAGGTTTAGTTTTGTTGTGGATCGCTTTACAATCACCTGAAACGCATGAAGCTGAAAAAAAAACAGATAAATAATCAAATAAAATTAATTGTATAAAATATTTCTTTTTATTGATAATATGTTACATTACAGTATATTAATTCCTGAACACAGATAACAATAAATATATATTTTTATATATTACAATCTAAGACAAATATACAAATATTAAATCTATTGGATGGCGCTAAATGATGCATAGGGATTAAAACATGTCATCAGAAACATGTTACAAAACATCATTTATTCAGGTCGGTGTAGAACTCTTTAGCTGGACTTAACTTTCGAGATGTAGTTGATACGAAAATGGATCGACGATTTCATTGCCACTAAAGTGATATCTTTATTTTAGTTCAAGATTTTAAAAGTGATCCAAGAAAAAACTACGCCTGGCATAAAGTACTGGATATTAATCTTTCGGATCGCAAAACAAATTCATGGATCATAGAAAAAACAGGAAAATGTAAGCGAGTAAATTTGAAATGGAAAAGAGCAAGACATGTGGCGAGGTTAGCTGATTGTAGGTGAACCAGAAATATTCTCGAATAGACAACGCAACCTTACTATCCAGATGAATAGACGGTATCAAGAGAATTTCTGTAAATTGGCAGTAGATGAGAAAATGAATGTTTAACCCTTGTGCAACTTATGACTAATCTGTATAAATGACTTAACTAGAAATTTAATCTTTAAGACGTTCTTGAACAATTTGATACTCGGTCTCATGAGATGAGAACTTGTTTAATTCTGGTTGATATCTGCTCCGATTAATTCCTGGATGGCGTCCGTATGATTTGCTGTTCTAGCTTCATCCAGAGGTGTTGCTCCGGAAGGCAATTTAGCATTTAAGTTTGCACCTGCGTATAACAATGCTGTTATTATTGGTGTACGACCACGGCAGGCTGCCAAATGCAATGCAGTGTAGCCCTTTGCATTAGTAACATTTAAATCCACACCAGCATTTAGTAAAAGTTTCACAATATTCAATTGGTTCATCATTACTGCCATATGCAAAGCTGTGAAATCGCTGTTATTTTTAATTTCGGCATTAGCTCCTCTACACAGTAATATTTCAACGACTTGCATAAAACCGTTGCGTACTGCATCGTGTAGAGGTGTATCACCCCTAAAATTTGAGGCATTCACGTCTGCACCATTTTCGAGTAAGCTTATTACAGCTAAGATATTATCGCGTTCCACAGCGATATGTAAAGCAGTAATACCTCTTACGGATTTAAGACAAATGTTCGCTCCATTCTCGACCAATAGTTGGATGATATGAGGATCGTCATTATAAGCTGCTTGATGCAATGCTGAATAGCCATTTTTAGAAACCATATTAACATCTACTCCTCTCTTTATCAGAAGTTTTACGGCAGGTAAATGGCCACCTTTAGTAGCTTCGTGAAGAGACGTTGCTCCATACTTCATATTAACCAGAGCACCAAAATCTAAAAGAATCTCCATGGTGGCAATATGGCCTTTATGTGATGCCTCACTGAGGGGCGTATGACCAGAAGATGTTTGAGCATTCACTTCGGCTCCATATTTTAGTAAAAGCTTTATAATATCCACAAAATTTCTCGTCGAAGCCATATGTAGTGCAGTTAATCCTGTTTTATATTTAATATTCACGTCTAATCCATTTTCTAAAAGACATTTAACAATGTCGATTTTACCTTGTAATACAGCATCATGCAAAATAGTCCCTCCTTCTTTATTCACTAAATTAACATCAGATTTTAAAATAACTTTTACAGCGAAAAAATTCTGTATTGCAATTGCAAATTGTAATGCTCCTTCATTTGGACAGTGAATATTGTTATATTTTCTATATCCTAAAAGGAAACTCAGAACGTTTAAATGGTTATATTTTATAGCATTCATCAAAGGAGTATGTTTGTTATTATCTATAGTGTTATGTGATGCTCCAGCAATACAGAGAACTTCTACAATATTCACATCACCAGTCAGCACAGCCCAGTGTAGAGGAGAACATCTATATTGATCAATTTTGTTAACGTCTGCACCATTTTCAATTAAAACTTGTATCACAGGCAAGCAGCCTTTCTTGATAGCAAAAATTAATGGTGATAATCCAGTATTATCAGTATGATCGATATAAGGCTTTGGTGGCGTACATAACTTTAAAGCCCTTAACTTTACATTGCGGATGACTTCATGAAGATGTCCATGGCCATCAATTGTACAACAAATATTGCTCGTAAGATCATTTAGTAGATCAGTGAAATTCGGTGGGATGTTCAAGTAGGTGCACACATTCAAACTTGACGTGAAAAATTGGTTTATCTGTTGTAAAACAGCAATGTGTTCTTGAACACTTGAATCCTCTTCCCTGCGATAGGGATTTGGGATATTTATATTGGATTGAGTAGCTACATTCGGACTAGTAACATTTTCATTTGATGTACAATTAATTGTTGAAGGTTGAAATTTAGAAACGAGTGGTTCCAAAATGTTCTCAACTTGTTTACGATTATTTAGTTTGGCTAAGTTCAGAGGCGTATTGCCATTACTGTCCTGGGATGTAATATCTGCTCCAGAACTAACTAACAATTTGGTTGCTTTTATATTACCGCCTGCAGCTGCTAAATGAATTGGCGTTTGATGAAACATATTTTTAATATTAACATCCGCACCATACTGAATTAAGTTTCTACTTTTAGCCACAGATCTTATGATAGCGCATGCAAGAGGACTTTTTCCTGCCTCGTTACATTTGTTAACATTAGCTCCATTTTGAATCAGCAGTGGAATTAATGATTTATATCCTGTTATTGCGGCACATATTAGTGGAGTATCGCCTAATTTATCTGCCAAATTAACATCCGCGCCATGTTTAATAAGTAACGAAACAGTTTCTTCATTTTTATATTTATGCGTGGATAACAATACAGCTTCATGTAAAGGAGTTCGGCCATTTTCATCACAATAGTTTACGTTTGCGGATTTCTTTAGTAATGAATGTACCAAACTTATATTTCGCTGTTTGACGGCATTTAGTAAAGCAATGTCATCTTTTTGACTGTGTATTTTATCAGACAAAATCTCATTTGTATATAAACTACTTGATGAAAAACAGCTCAAACTATCTACCTCTAAAGATTTATTCTGTTGAATAAGGAGTAGATTTGGCATAACTTGATTAATAGGAGTTTTGTTATTGATGTCTGTCATTTGTTTCCGTAGAATTTCTTCACCTTCATAGTTATCTTCTCTAGCAACCATACGTGAAAGTGTAATTTGATCTGTTTTAGGAGACTTTACAACTACTTCCTTTGAGATATTCAAATTTGACTGTGCAGTTACATTCGAACTACTAAAATTTTCATTAGATACATATTTATGAATTGTTGACTTTTGAAGTTCAGAAACGAGTGGTTCTAAAAGATTCTCAACTTGTTTACGATTATTTAGTTTGGCTAAATAGAGAGGTGTATCACCATTTTTATCCTTGATCGTAATATCTGCTCCAGAGCTAACTAATAATTTAGTTGCTTCTATATTACCGATTGCCGCTGCTAAATGAATTGGTGTTTGAAGAAACATATTCTTGACATTTACGTCAGCGCCATTTGCAATTAGATTATGCATAACTTTCATTAAATTTTCTTCAACAGCTTTATGCAAAGCACTAAATCCGCGAGAATCAGTTATATTAATGTCTGCCTTGGCTTTTAACAGACGATTCATTCTTTTTATATTTCTTGCCATAAATAGAGGGGGGTTTCCATTTGCGTCCCTCATATTTACATCCGCGCCACGTTCTATTAACACTGTAAGTTTATGCTTGGATTTTGTAATAGCGCATCCAAGAGGACTTGTTCCTGCCTTGTTACATTTATTAACATTGGCTCCATTTTTTATCAGCAGTGGAATTAATGATTTATATCCTTTTATAGCGGCACATATTAGTGGAGTATCGCCTAATTTATCTGCCAAATTAACATCCGCGCCATGTTTAATAAGTAACGAAACAGTATCTTCATTTTTATATTTCTTCGAGGATAGCAATATAGCTTCATGTAAAGGTGTTCGGCCATTTTCATCACAATAGTTCACGTTTGCGGATTTCTTTAGTAATGAATGTACCAAACTCATATCTCGCAGTTTGACGGCATTAAGTAAAGCAATGTCATCTTTTTGACTGTGTATTTTATCTGGCAAAATCTCATTTGTATATAAACTACTTGATGAAGAACAGCTCAAACTATCTACCTCTAAAGATTTATTCTGTTGAATAAGGAGTAGATTTGGCATAACTTCATTAATAGGAGTTTTGTTATTGATGTCTGTCATTTGTTTCGGTAAAATTTCTTCACCTTCATAGTTATCTTCTCTCGCAACTATACGTGGAATTGTAATTTGATCTGTATTAGGACACTTTACAACTACTTCCTTGCGATTGTCGAGCGTTGAGATATTCAAATTTGACTGTGCAGTTATAGTCGAACTACTAAAATTTTCATTAGATACATATTTATGAATTGTTGACGTTTGAAGTTCAGAAACGAGTGGTTCTAAAAGATTCTCAACTTGTTTACGATTATTTAGTTTGGCTAAATCGAGAGGTGTATCACCATTTTTATCCTGGATCGTAATATCTGCTCCAGAGCTAACTAATAATTTCGTTGCTTCTATATTACCGATTGCCGCTGCTAAATGAATTGGTGTTTGAAGAAACATATTCTTGACATTTACGTCAGCGCCATTTGCAATTAGATTATGCATAATTTTCATTAAATTTTCTTCAACGGCCTTATGCAAAGCAGTAAATCCGCTATAATCAGTTATATTAATGTCTGCCTTGGCTATTAACAGAACATTCATTTTTTTTACACTTCTTGTCATGAATAGAGCAGGGCTTCCATTTGCGTCCCTCATGTTTACATCCGCGCCACCTTCTATTAACTTTATAATTTTACGTTGGGATTTTGTAATAGCGCATGCGAGAGGACTTTTTCCCGCCTTGTTACATTTGTTAACATTAGCTCCATTTTGAATCAGCAGTGGGATTAATGATTTATTTCCTTTACCAGCAGCACATATTAGTGGAGTATCCCCAAATTTATCTGCTAAATTAACATCCGCGCCATGTTTAATAAGTAATGAAACAGTTTCTTCATTTTTATATTTCTTCGTGGATAGCAATATAGCTTCATGTAAAGGAGTTCGGCCATTTTCATCACAATAGTTTACGTTTGCGCATTTCTTTAGTAATGAACGTACCAAACACATATCACTTTGTTTGACGGCATTTAGTAAAGCAATGTCATCTTTTTGACTGTGTATTTTCTCTGACAAAGTCTCATTTGTATTTAAGCTTTTTACCTCTAACGATTTATTCTTTTGAACAAAACCTTGTTCCAGCATTTTTTGTTGTAGCAGTTCTGCGACTTTAAATTTATTGCTTTCCTTGGCGAGACTGAGAGGAGTTTTGTTATTGATGTCTATACTAGATATATCTGCATTATGATTCAGAAGAATTTGTACGGCAGCATAATTACCTTCCTTCGCAGCCATATGTAAAGGTGTCATATTTTCTTTATTAGGACAGTTAACAACAGCACCATGAGTGATTAAAAGAGTTACTACTTCAGAATTTTTAAGAGCTGCGTAATGCAAAACAGTGTTCCCATTATTATCTGCATTGTTCAAATTTACACCTTTTCTAATTAAAAGTTTTATTCTTTTTATATCATTTTCAGACGTACTTTTATTCATTGCAACCAAAAGTGGAAAATTTCCATAAATATCTTTTTTATCAATTTTTGCACCAGCAGCTATAAGTTTCTTAGTATTTTTATAAGTAGCAAAAAACAATGGGCTTTTTCCTTCATTGTCACATATGTTAACATCAGCTCCATGCTGGATAAGGGAATTAATGATCTGGCCACATTTTTTTTTTGTTACGGCGCACATTAAAGGCGTATTGCCAAATTTATCCGAACAATTTATATCCGCACCAGACTCAATAAGTAACTTCGTGATTTCGTTGCAGACATTTTGATGCAAACTAATCACAGTTTCATGCAAAGGTGTACGACCAACCTCATCAGTAATATTTACATCAGTATTATTTTTTAAAAGTGACACAACCAAATTCAGATCGCCATTCTTAACTGCATTTAATAATGATATATCCCGTAATTGAGTAAAACTGGTCTTCACACATTTTAATTCTTCTTCAAAAGTTATAATGCTATTTAAATTTACAAGTTCTGGTTTAATTTCCGTATTACTGACTGCAGAAGCGACCTGGTCTATTTTTGCTAGGTTTGTTTCGTTATTCAAATGTAAATTATCTACAGATACTTTGTTGTTTCTAGAATCTAAGTCAAAAGAAGTAGCACCTCCGTTATTACTTTCTATAATAACATTTCGATCCTCCAATATTTTGATTATGTCTGTGAGCCCAAGTTTAACTGCTAAATCTAATGGACTATCACCATTTTTATCAACTATGCTGATATCAGTTTTTGGTCCAGATAATAAGACACTGACTAGTTTTTCTCTTTCGTTTTTAGGTTTCGCTATCGCTGTAAACAATGGATAATTCCCATCAGCGTTACTAATGTTGACATCGGCACCGTACTTTAAAAGACATTCCACTTTTTTAATATTCTGTTTGCTAACAGCTAGATAAATAGGTGAACAACCAGAACTGTTTGTCAAATTGACATTCGCACCACTCTCAATTAGTAATTCTAACACAGATGGACCAATGTGTCCTTTCTCCGCAGCTAAACAAAGAAGAGTGTCTCCATTTGGAGCAACACTGTTGACATTAATTCCTTCTAATTTTTGCACTGATTTAAAATTGGTGCTTTGTAAAAGCTTTTTGTAGAATGCGTTATCATTTTCATTCATTTCTATTACGGCGTTTTTATGAAATATATTTCCCAAAACATTACATTCCTTTATGTCATAAGTTTCTTTTTTTGTGGATACAATATTCTGAGTTTCATTTTTCTTAAGCCAGTCGATAATTGTCAACTTTTTTCTGTATGCTAAATCGAATGCAGTTTCATGCACCCAATTACTAACAACTTTTGCTCCTTTTTCCGTCAATATTTCAATAGTTTCTATATCGCCAAGAATAAGTGCAATATGTAACGGGCTATTGCCGTATGCATTTAATACATTGATATCAGTACTTGGGTCTAATAGCAGGGCTTTGATAATAGGTTTCATATACTTATCGTTAGCTTTGAGTATTGCTTTTGATAAAGGGGTATCCCCTGCTGTATTTCTAAAATTGACATTTGCTCCGAATCTTATGAGACTTTTCACTTTTTTGAGGTTTTTCTTGCAAACTGCCTGATAGAGAGGAGAATAACCTGCACTATTAATCATGTTAACATCAGCGCCATTTTGAATAAGATATTCTAAGATGGAGTCTGGAATGTGGTCTTTTTCTGCTGCCACGGTGAGAGGAGTTTCACCATTTATAACGCTATTAACATTAGCTCCATTCAATATTGCCCTTTCGACTAATACTGAACTGGCATAATAAATTGCAGTCATCAAACGGACGCTCTTATTTTTACTGCTGACGAAATTTTTTGCTCCCTTGTCTACCAATATATTAACTAAATCAGAATCTCCAAGTTCAGTTGCTAACTCTAGCGGACTATTACCATCTCTATCTACTACATTAACATCTAATCTAGAATCCGCTAAAAGAAGAGAAACAATAGACTTGGTATTTTCGTTGGTAACATTGATAATTGCTGTTAACAAAAGATAATCTCCATTAGCATTTTTAATGTTGATTTCAGCCCCGTGTTTCAAAAGGCTTTCAACTTTTTTTAGATTTTCTTTCTTAACCGCCAAATATAAAGGTGAACTACCCGTATTATTTGTTACATTGACGTCAGCTCCACTTTTAATTAATAATTCTAAAATGGAAGGACTAATTTTATCATTTTCCACCGCCAAGCTAAGTACAGTATCTCCACTTTCTGAAATAGCGTTGACATCAATACCTGACGATATAATTTTTTTAAACAAAGTTTCTTCGGTAGAGAAAACTTCTTGACTTGTACTTTCATTTTGCGAATCAAGATTATCAAAAAAATCGTTCGAGATAAATAGTTTTAGACGCCTGAAAAAATCAAATTCAGAATTTTTATTATCAATTTGTTTACTGGTTGATTCGCTAGCTACGAGGTTTTCTGATAACTTCTTCTGGTTGACTGAATCAGTAAAATAATGTCTGTTTAGATTAAATAGTTCTATAATATCTTTTCTGTTATATTTGAGAGCAACATCAATAGGGGTATCTCCATTTGTATCTTTCATAGTTCTATCTGCTCCATTGTCTAGTAAAAGTTCAACTGATGAAACGTTTCCACGAACACAAGCCAAATGCAATGCAGTCTTCATCGCTTTATTAGCACCATTTATGCTACATTTCTTTTCGAGTAAATATTTGATTGTTTCAACATTGTCTTGTTCAATAGCAAGATGTAATAATGTAGAATTATTGGCATTTGTGTCGTTTATGTTCGCACCAGAACATACAAGTAATTTAACCATATCGATATTAAGAGTGTTACATGAAAGAAAAGGAGAATTTCCATGTACATTCTTGTAATTCACATCAGCACCGTGTTTAAGTAATTTGCTGACAAGTGATATCCTGTTAATCTTCACTGCTGCTAATAATGGGGTAGTTCCATCTTTATTTATTTTATTTACATCCGCACCCTTCAAAAGAAGGGCTCTTGTTACTTTGCTGTCTTTCGTTAATGCACACATTAGAGGCGTCTTGCCACTTTTGTCCTCACAATTGATATTAGCTCCAGCGTCACATAAAATATTAATAATATCAACGTCTTCCGCTTTTACTGCTTCATGTAAAGGTGTACGCCCAAGTAACATAATATTTACATCAATATTAGCAGCAAGAAGATGACGAATTGTATCCTGGTGTTTCAGACGTATAGAATTAAATAGTAAATTATTTTTTTCAGTTTGTTTCAATGTAAAAATTGAATTCTTTTTACTTTTGTACAATGTAATATTCTTTTTATTACAGTATTTATCTATTATTTGCATTACATCTTTATAAGCCTTTTTGTAAGCAACATCAAATGGAGTTTCCTCATTAATGTTTATGATAGTCGGATCTGCACCCTTTTTCAGAAGAAGAGTGATTGCTGAAACATGTCCATGCGAGCAAGCGACATGCAAAGGAGTATACAAGAAATTATCGCGAGAGTTAATACTACACTTATTTATTATTAAAATATTAATTACATCAATATTAGGTGCTTTTGAGGCCATATGTAATAAAGTGCGTCCTTCAGGATCACTTTCGTTGACATTTGCCCCAGCACATATAAGTAATTTTATAGTATTAATATCCGATATCACACAGGACAACAATGGTGATCGTCCTGCTAATGTCTTCAAGTTGACATCTGCTCCCTTAAAAATAAGCTCTTTTGCTACAGAAATTCTGCTATTTTCAGCAGCTACTATGAGAGGCGTTCTTCCATTTTTATCGGCCATATCTACCTCTGCTCCATTATCTAACAAAGTACAAGCTATTGCATTGTTTTGATTTGCAGACAACAAAAGAGGAGTGTTAAAACTGCTGTCGTACGTATTTACAGATGCTCCAGCTTGACACAACATTTGTACAATTCGAAGATTTTCTTCTTGAACAGCTTGATGTAGAGGTGTACTACCAGATTCACGAATATTAACAATTGCACCATCAGTGATCAACTGCTGCACAACGACGAAATTTCCTTTCTTAATTTCATCAAATAAAGTATTGATATGTGGAAATTCAATATCCTCAATCGAGGTAGTATCTGATTGGCAAACTTCATAAAAATTCTTTTTTAGCTGAGATGATGTATCAATGTTCGAATACCAATCATACTCTTCCAATTCTTCCTTTTGGACATATGAATGTTGTTTTGCACCTTTCGAAATAAGGTACTCAATAACAGCTGCATTGCCTCTCTGCTGTGCTCTTTGGAGAGCAGTGAAGCCTAGATTATTAGCATTTTCTAATTCTGCGCCGCGGTCAATAAGTAATTTCACGAACTGCAAATCGTCTAGACCTGATGAAATTATTAACGCTGTGTCACCGTTTTTATTCTTCATATTAACATCAGCGCCTTCTTCTATCAAGTATCCGACCAAATTAGTACGTCCTGACATACTTGCTGACAACAAAGGAATATTCCCGTCAATATCACAAGAATTAACATCGATATTATATTCACATAACAGCTTAACGATCCGTTCATGTCCAGCTATAATAGCTTTATTTAAAGCTGCAATTATAATGGCATTAATATTTTCGGTTCCATATTGTCTCACAAGCAAATGAATCAGAGTGATGTGATTGTATTTTGCAGCTAGCATCAGGGCATTATTACCATCTTTGTCTGCAAGGTGAACATCAGCAGAATGACGTAATAGGGTTTTTACTACCGTTTGGTGACCCATTCTGACTGCCACGTGAAGCGCTGTTGATCCATTTAGATATGCGTTAACGTCCGACAGTTTTTCCAATAAGGGTATTAGTTCTAAATCGTTACCATTATGGGCAGTGTTGTGAACTCGTTTTAGAATTTTAGAACTCATAGTGCTTCTCGCTATAAAGTAATAAAAATAATAATAATAATAATAATAACATATATGTTTTAACCATACAGTTAACTTACATAAACATATACATGGTCCGTCACTCCAAGTTTTACCAACTTCACGCTACTGCAGCTGCTTAACAGCTGATGACATCGTGCTCATATTTTGACAAGCGTTAGTTTATCAAGTTGTTTACAAGCCTACAGAAGTATATAGCTCTACGTCGTAGTTGAAAAGAAATAATTCCAAATAGAATACAAACGTAATAGTGTGATTGCCTTGTATTTGGCCGGAAAATCACAAAAAGCTATTTTTCGTGAGCTCTGAAAGCCTTGCACCCTAGCGGCAACCTCGAAAATTTCGGATTTTCTGATGAAAATTTTTTAACTGTTCAACAAACGTAAACAAACAAAATGATCGTGTGTGGTTAAAGGGCAAGTCTAGCAACAATTTTAATAACCAAGTTGCTATGCGTAAACAAGCGCCAGCTTCTGTGATGGTTTGGGCAGTAACTGCAAATGATCGCACTCCGTTCGGTTTTATCGACCAGGGCGTTAAGGTAGTTACCATATCCTGGTCACTAGAAAAGAGGACACCTAAAATGATCAATGTTTATATAATTATACTATTTATCTTCTTGTGTCCATTTATACTTTTCTAAAGATTATATCTATTTTAATAATGTTTTATTACATTTTGAAACCTCTAAACATGTCATAAGGAGGTATAAAATTTACATGACGTATTTAAAAAAGCCGGCCAGAGGAAATTTAAGGCTTCAAAAATGACATGTGCGGTGAAAAGAAGACGTATAGTAACCCTAGTTAAAATGATCCAGCAAGGGTACCAACAAAAAGTGTTAAATGATGCATTGATCCCTTAGGCACACAAAAAATTCAGTGCCAACCACTGGACAATCCAACAGGACTCGGCACCGTCCTATAAAGCTTGTTTGACACAACAGTTTTCAACAAATCACGTTCCACTGTCCATTTCTTCGAAACAGTGGCCTCCATACTCGGCAGATGGACTTCTCCATGTGGTCCATTTTGGAGGCTAAGGTGTCAACAAAAAAATATAAAAGTGTGGAAATATTGATTTCAGCACTTCGTCGGGAATGGCAACGAATTCCACAGGCTCACATTCGTGCAGCGAGCAATGCCTTCATCAGACGACTTGATGCCATCATCCGCGCCAGATGTAACCATATCGAACAATGACATGTTTTTCATGAAATTTAATGTATTTTCAACAATGTCTTAAAATAATAAATAAAAATATTCATAACTGATGGAACTACAGCATTTTTAAATGGTAACACTTCGAATGACAGACCATTAAATATCCAGAAAAAAAGATAGTTATATAACAAATTACACAAACTATTCTACAGAAAAATATTCTCTCGTACATAACTAATACACCCTTTTTAGGGTCTTGTAGGTATGACCAAAAACCCCTTATACCGTCATTTTGTCGTCCGTCTGTCTGTCTATTCACTAAAAATTGTAGGCAAACGGCTAAACCTAGAGAGTTGAAATTTGGCATGCTTCTACAACTCTTTGACCCGCACATAGGAAAAGTACTAAAACATCTAAAAAACATATCCCTCTAAAAATATAAACAAATATCTGCTCAATGAAAAAAATATATTTTTTTTAAATTCTGAGTAGGGTAGCAAATGAAAGCCCTTAGTACGTGAATTAACAATCAAAATATAATTTTTGCAAAATAAATTATATTGATGCGATTTTTTCCAAAATTGTGCAAAACAAATATTGTCCCACACCTGTAACCCAGATGGTTTAAACTAAAAATCTGAAAAAATTCTAAGAAGTAATGTACATTTGTGTGAACCGAAATAGTACAACAGCTTATACTGTCATTTTGTCGTCTGTCTGTCTGTTCGGTAAAAATTGTAGCCAAACGGCTAAACCTAGAGAGTTGAAATTTGGCATGCTTATACAACTCTTTGACCCGCACATAGAAAAAATATTTAAACATCTAAAAAACATATTCCCCTAAAAATATAAACAAATATGTGCTCATCGAAAAAAAAATATATTTTTTTAAAATTCTGAGTAGGGTATCAAATGAAAGCCCTTAGTACGTGGATTAACGATCAAAATTTTATTTTTTGAAAATAAATTATTTTGATGCGATTTTTTCCAAAATTGTGCAAAAATAACTTTGTCCCACACCCTGTAGCCCAGATGGTTTAAACTAAAAATCTGAAAAAATTCTAAGTAATGTACATTGGTATGAACCGGAATAGTGCATCAGGAATTTTTGATCAGATTATGTTCTCGGAAAATAAGGCATTTTTTGTGTTTTTAACTAAAATATGTTAAATATTTAATTCGCTATGTAACACACCAGATAAGTAAGCTCTAGTAGCGTAGTTGGTTTTGTCGTGTGCTTTGTAATTTGCAAACTAGAGTTCAAATCCTTGTTAATTTTATTTTTTGTTTTTGTTTTTTTTTTTGCATTTTTATTTTGTTTAAATTATTTTGTCAAAATTCTAGTTATATTTTGGTAAATATTGCATTTAATTTTTAAAAGCGTAAATTTAATAACCAGTGGGAAGTGTTGAAATTATAATTTAATTCTATGTTTGACGAAATCGAGAGCGGGGCTTATGATTTAAGCAACCAATGGAAGCCATAGGCGCAATTTTCAAAATCGTAATGAACCTTGCTATATAAAAAAAATACTGCACATATTTAGAAACTTAAATAATTGTTTTAGGCATTCGAATTAAAATTCATAAAAAAATATTTTGACATAAAATTTGTTTTGGCATCCCAAATGATCATCATTCAGTACTAAATACCTGCAAAACCCAGAAATGTGTGAAAACTCACACTTCACATCAATTTTTTGTTTTTTAATTGACCACGTAAAATATTTAATAACTTATCTAACGCACTGAACCAGTATGCTTTGATAGTGTAATGTCTAGCACGCTCGCGTTCTAATTTGCAAACTAAAGTTCTCGCCGCTCTCCAGGCTATTTTAGAATTTTTATTTTGTTTAAATTATTTTTTTTAAATTCTAGTTATATTTAGGCCAATGTTGCATTTAATTTTTGAAAGCGTAAATTTAATAACCAGTGGAAATTGTCAGTGGGAAATGTTGTAAGAGAAAGAGGAAGGTCAGGAGGGAGGGTTAGGAGGATTGCGAGGGTAAGGTGCGGGAATGAAGAGAGAGGAAATAGATATTGGAGGAAACAGGAGGATAAGATGTGCAGGATGTGCGGGGATGAGGAAGAAGATATAGAGCACCTCGCGAAGAGGTGTAGGGAGATGACAGTGTGGTCGGGGAGCACATTAGACCTGTTGCATGAAAATGGAAGGGGGAGAGGTAGGCGAGGGAATTAGAGGCAAGCAGGATTGAGATTGGAGAAGGATAACAGGAAGGGGTAAAGAAGAAAGGAAGAGGCCCAGTGGGAAGCAGAAGGGGGGAAATGGAAGGAAGGAAAGGGGCTGAGCTTACCTGGAAATGGGGAAGAAGGAAGGGAGATAGGAGGAGGGGTGAAGAAATGATTGGAAGTGAAGAGAATGGAATAAAATAAATTGTAATGTAAAGTAGTGAAATGTGATGTATGTTTAATACGACGTTGGAATGTTGATAGGAGATATAGGTTTTGTAATTATAATTGTAGTAAATACCCAAAACACCGAAAGGTCGAGGGGAAATAAACGATTATATATAAACAAATGGCATGATTAGTTCTCATAAATTTGGCCATAAGTTGACATTTAAATCTGTTCACAGATTGATATATACATTATATTTATTTTAAATATGGCTAGTGTTTAACTTGAAAATTCTAAGAAATCATTTTTTGTGAGGTCCTAACCTAAATGTCTCAGATAGATTTAACAGGTCTGTGCCGTGAGAATTTTGTAACCATTTTATGTGTATGGATTATGTACATGTTTTTATAAAACTGGAGAGAGGGAGAGAGACAGAGAGGACATGTTCTCCGTCTAGGATTAAGGAACACCGTGAGTAACTTCTACTTGGATTTGAAACAGCGACCAGCACGAACCTGTTTTGCAAGCCCCTTTGAATTACTCGTATGCCGGGCATCGCTCACCGTATCCTCCGCCGGTTTATCTTCGCCTTGAGTAACTTCTACGTGGATTTGATCTGCTACAGCGACCATCACAGGCCTGTTTTGCAAGACACATTGAATTACTCGTATTCCGCGCACCGCTCAATGTGTCTGCGCAAACTTCCGCCGTTTTATCTTCGCTGTGCGTAACTCAGAAGTTACACCCAGAGGTGGATTTGATGTGAAACAGCGACCCGAGGTTTGTTAATAATAATAATAATAATAATATAATATAATATAATATATATTTATTGACTAAGTTACACACAAAGTGTTTTAAGTCAGTCAGATTATAAAAATAGTGTTTACAAAATACCTACAAAATAAAAATATTACATATTACAATTTACATATTAAAAATTCGTCAAATGTATAAAAAGCATGATTGATTAAAATTTTCTTAATACTATTTTTAAAATTTTTGGAGCTTTAGCTCTTGAATTTGACAGGTAATTATTAAAAAATTTGGTACAGTAATAATTTATACCATTTCTTGATTTTGATAAGCGTGTAAAGTCAGGATATATGTTTCGCTTATTTCGAGTATTATGAGAGTGAACCTGTTCAAAAGTTGACAAATGTTGTAAATATTTGTGGGCATATAGAAGGCAATGATAAATGTAAAGGGATGGAAAAGTCATTATTTGCAATTCTGTAAAAAAAAAAAAAAACAGAAATCATCTCTGTACGGAACTCCAGCTAAAATTCTGATTGCCCGCCGTTGCAAGGAAAATATTCTGAATGCTGCAGCAGAGTGTTCCCCAGCTAACAGGGCATAGGATATGTGGGATTGAAATAGGGCAAAATAGGAAATGCGTAGAATATCTTTGGAAACGGAATTGTGGAGGTTTCGAAATAGATAAATTGATTTGCAAAGAGTAGATGCCAGATAGTCAATGTGATGAGTCCATTTTAGAGTAGGATCAACATAAACACCCAAAAAATTAATCGAGCTAGGATTGACATAATCATGATTTTTAAAAGTAATAAAAATTTGCTGAGTTTTATCAACGTTAAGTGCTAATTTTTTAGAAAGGAACCACTTATTTGCTTTGTCTAGTATAATTGAGCTTATATTTAGGAGATTTGTATGGTTTGCTGAACGAGTAAAAAAGGTCGTGTCGTCTGCATATAGAATTGATTTTGCACCTAAAGAGTTTGGATAGTCGATAATATAAATTAAAAATGTCCCAAGATTGATCCCTGAGGCACACCACAAGATGTCATTAATGTTTCTGATTTAAGATTATTTAGTTTTACAAATTGTTTACGGTCACTGAGGTATGATTTAATTAAAGAACAACTATTAGAGTCAAAACCATAAATGGCCAGTTTTCCAATAAGCATGTTATGAGAAACACAGTCAAACGCTTTACTCAAATCAAGTAAAGTTGATAAGCACAGTTCGCCAGTTTCAAGACTATCTGATATTTCATTAATAAAAGAAAGGATTGCATCTGTGGTCGATATATTATTCCTGAAACCGAACTGAGAATTATTAAACAGATTATTTGTTTCAAAATAATACACGATTTGTTTATACAATATTTTTTCAAAAATTTTAGAGAAAATGGGAAGTAAGGATATGAGACGATAGTTATTCAAGTTATCTCTATTGCCTTTTTTGAAAAGAGGAAGAACTGCTGTAAGTTTTAAACCATCTGGGAATATATTTGTTTCAATGCAAAGATTTATTATTTTTGTGTGTGGAATGACAATTTAATTTTTTATTACTTTTAAAATATCTACGGAAATCCCATATGCGTCTCTACATTTACTATTTTTTAATTAATCTATAACCTCTCGTACGGTATTGAAAGAAGTAGATGTAAATGAAAATGAAAAATTATTTGTGGAGATCGGCAAAGTTAAAAAAGATAGAAGTAAAATATTAGAGGTGGGTAAAGCTTTTAAAATGTTGGTTGCGATATTGATAAAATGATTGTTAAATTCATTAACTGACAGATTGCTTGTACAATTGTTAGGCATTTTTGATTTTCTATTATTATTAATAACTTGCCATGTAGCCTTAGGAACGCTGGATGAGGATTTTATGAAAAGGGAATTAGCTGCAATTTTAGATTGTTTAATTTCATGTCTGTATTTCGCTCTAAAAATATTTTTTGTAATTCTCAGTTCTTCGGATGGATTAGACAAAAATGATATCTGAAGAGTGTGAAGATCATCTCTCATTTTTTTCAGGTGTTCATTAAACCATTTAATATTATTTTTATTATTGTAGTTATTACCCCTATTATTTATTTTTATGTTTTTCAACGGAAAGCTAGATTCGAACGATTTTATAAAAATTTGGAAGAAAAATTCAAATGCCATATTGCCATATTCAAATCCGTGCAAAGGTAACTGTTGAGTGCTGCACGAATATTTGATTTCTTCTTTGACTTGGAATAATTCTTTACTTTATTCTAAAAATCGTGCATTTCACACGCCTACTTAAATTTGTGTGAATGTTTTCTTTTCTTGTTGATGTTCTGCAAAACAATATTCCCACTATTGAGCTCTTATTTTAAACTCAATAATAAGTTCTTCTTGGACTTTGATGAAATGTTTTGTAATTTATTTAGATAATATTTACATGTCAAATCAATATTAATTATTTTTATATCTGTTGAATTCTGTTGCTTAGCAAAAAGCATAGCACACTTTTTACAAAAAATACATACAATTATTATAAATGAGGAACGTAACATGACGTAACATATTCGCCGCCTTGAACGATTCAGCGTTCAAAATAAAACATAAATAAAGATAGTAGTAAAATTAAACAATAACAAAATTTTGTCTGATATTAATTGTAATCAAGTTGTAAAACACACATTTTCACTTTTAAATTTGCATTGTATCCACTGGTAAGGGGCACAAATTCTTGACACCACGTTTATATGTCCCTGTTGCGGTTTTTATCGTGGCTACTCGAACAACATGGTCGTCACCAGGATGTATGTGAGTGATACGACCAAGGCTCCATTGCATTGGAGGCAGGTTGTCCTCCTTGATTATGACCAGCGTTCCAATTTCAATTTTAGCAGAACCAGGTTCATGCCATTAGTGCGTGTGCGTAATTCATTGAGGTACTCTTTGTGCCATCGTGTCCAGAAGTGCTGTCTCATTTTTTTTATGTGTTGCCACATGAACAGTCGATTGCTAGGCACTTCGCGCAAATCGTCTTGTGGTATGTTCATTATCGAGTCATTTATTAAAAAATGGGCAGGAGTTAAAGCCACAAAGTCATTAGGATCGAGTGATAACGCAGTTAAAGGCCGTGAGTTCAGAATAGCTTCAATCTCGATAATATATGTATTGAAATGTTCATATGTAAATAAAGCATTTCCGACCGTTTTGTAAAGATGCCTTTTAGATGATTTTACCGCGGCTTCCCATAATCCCCCGAAATGTGGTGATCGCGGTGGTATAAAATGCCAATTTACACCTTCATTAACCAAAAGATGGCGTAAGGCATCGTTATGAGCAGATGATAACAATAATGCCCGTGTTTTTATTAATTCATTTTTTACACCGATAAAATTTGTCGCATTATCTGAGTAAATATTTTTCGATCGTCCTCTTCTACAGAAAAATCGTTTAATTGCTGCAAAACATGTTTCGGTAGTCAAATCAGTAACTAATTCTAGATGCACAGCTTTTGTACAAAAACAGACGAAAACAGCTACATTAGCTTTGATTTTATTTTTGTTTCGAAATCTTTTCTCTTTCAGGTAAAATGGACCGCAGTAATCGAGCCCAACATTTTCGAAAGGACGAGTTTTTGTTAGGCGATTTTCTGGGAGATTTCCCATTATGTACTTTGGTATTGAAGGACTTAGTTTGAAACAACGTATGCATTTATGTATAGTTCGTCTTACGGTATTCTTGCCATCAACAATCCAATAATTTTGTCGGATTGCATTTAATGTAGCAAGGACGCCCGCATGAAAATATCTTTCATGTTCGTGACGTACTATTAGATCAGTCACATGATCTTTTCGTGGTAATAAAATCGGATATTTTTTGTGGAATTTGAGAGGCGCATTTTGAAGTCTACCACCGACACGTAAAATACCTTTTTCATCAATGAATGGTGACAAAGTAAATACCTTACTAGTTTTACTTATAACATTTTCCTTGACTAAGTCATGTATTTCCTTTAAGAAATGTCTTTCTTGAACTAATTTGATTTCCCGAATGTGGGCATCGTAAATTTCTGATACAGAAAGTTCACCACGTTGCCTGTGAGACGCTACATTGCGAAATCTTAGAGCATAAGCGATAAATCGATTTAATGATGTGATAGATGAAAATCTTTCAAGGATATCACATGAACTATTAATTAATAAAGATATTTTTACTCGCTGTTCCGGTATTTCAATTTTTGGAGTATTTTGAATTTTCCAATGTTTTTTGTAATGCGATAGCCAAGTTGGACCGTGTAACCATCGATAATTCTTGATATAATCTCCAGGTAACTGACCTCGTGAGATAAAATCGGCAGGTTTGTCCTGTGTTTGAACATGCAACCACTGACTGCTAGTTGTATGCAATTGAATGTCCGAAACTCGGTTAGCAATAAATGTCTTTAATAGATGGGGGGAAGTTTTTAATGTACGTTCTAGACTATAGAATCGTTTTAACACAATTTTGTATGAATGGTTTAAGTTATTTTTGTTTTCTTTAAATGGTAAGCGAACCGTATACCGCCCGGTATCATCACGAACCGTATTTTGTAGAAAATGATTTTCGCACGCTTGCTCCTCTTTTGATAAATAGTTAGGTTGTGGAATTTCTTCCACTTCCCAAAATTTACTTAACTGATCCTCTAAAGTGGTAACTAGATTGCAATAATTACGATTTCTATTAGGCGGTTGCTTGTTACTAAAATTATGAACTTCTCCGGTTACTATCCAACCTAAACCGGTCTTTTGTAGTGCAACATTATCATTACAAATTCTGATTTGTCCTACGCGTAATAACAAATAGGATAGTTTATTGCCTAATAAGATATCAATTTCGCCAGGTTTATGAAAGTCGCGATCAGCTAACGTAATGCTTTTAGGAATAGGAATCGACGTTCGATTTATTTGCCTGGATGGAAGCATACCAGTTATTTCAGGTAGCGCTACAAATGTCATATCATATGAAAATGATGAGTTTAAAGATTTCACGGTTGTTTTAACTTTGTAACTCGAATTTGTTGTTGTATTACCTATTCCGTAAAATGGTACACGTTGTTTGTGCTTATGCAATTTTAATCGTTCTGCTAATTTTTCGGTGATAAAATTTGTTTGAGAACAAGGATCAATTAGAACTCTACAGTTATGTGGTCGTTTATATTGGTCAAATATAATCATACATGCTGTTCCTAAAAGAACTTCTGTATCGTTTGCACATGCTGATGCAAGACCGACTATTGGCGTAGTTTCATTTATATCTGAAGTTTTCGGAGTATTAATAGGTTCCGGATATATTTCATTATCATTACCGAAATGTAAAAGTGTGTGATGTCTCCGAGAGCATTTTTTACAAGTTGAAGACTTGCATTTAATTGTTGTATGGTTACTGCCTAAACAATTTGTACATAATTTGTTGTTCCTTGTGATAACTAATCTTTCTTGTGAGGTTAATTTTAAGAAATCAGGACAAGTATAAATGGAGTGCGACTGTTTACAAACAGGACACGTATTTTGTCCTTGAGTCCCGACAAGAGCCTTTGTTCGTTTCGGAAATTTAGTATTTTGTGCATTATGTATATCAAGATGATGTTGATTCATCGCCGCGTGATTGTTTTTGTAAAAATTTAATCATTTCATTAAATGTAGGCATGTCTTCATTGTCAAGAGTGCGTTTCCAAGCTCTGCGCGTAATTTTGTCTAATTTTCTCCTAATTATATTAACTAAAAATGCGTCCCACTTATCAGTAGGCTGCTTTAAAGCGTGTAAGGCATTGACATGCATCTGAGCCTTTTCTAATAAGGAGCGCAAGTTTTTGGGCGTATCTTTGTCGATATCAGGTAAATCTAATAACGCATTAATATGTTGTTGTATGATTATTCGTGGTTGGTCGCATTGTTTTTTTAACAAATCCCATGCCACAGTATAATTTTCTTCCGAAGCATTTAGTGATTCGATTACTGACGAAACATCACCAATAAGAGAATTCTTTAATAGATGGAATTTATGAACCGCGGGGTATTCGTCATTATCATGAACTAAACTTTTAAAGCTGTCATGAAAACTATTCCAATAAATAGGATTTCCGTCAAACGGGCGAATTTTAATTCTCGGTAATAGTGCATTACTATGTTTTGATGTCTGCATCACAACGGTAGTTGGTGTCTGGTTAGTTATTTTCGGCGCCTCAGAATGTACTTTTCTGATCGCCTTTGTCAGAAAGTCTGAACATTCAAAATAGTGTTTTTCAAATTGATCGCGTTCTGAATCTTGTTCAGTATCGTCGTCATACAAATCTTCTATAGAGTTTTGAACATTCTCGAAAGAATTTTCGATCTCTTTTAATTTTGCGAGACGAGCTTGAAATTCATCTAACCCTAAATCTTGCGAGGTTTGTAAATTGTTTAATAAACGTGTTATTTGACCTTTTATAACACCGCGACTCTTTACAAGCGATTTTAATTGTTTTTCGTTTTCTGACATATTGTAATCGAGATTGAAGGGTTATATAGTACAGTAAAAGGGAATAAATGACTTATATGAACTGACTCGTATGAACTTACCAGACGATTCACAGCCGATGAAGAAGTATATGAAGTATATGTCCAGGTAGTAATCTGGGCTAGTAGTAATTGAAGTCCTCGATCTTCAGTCGCTGAGGTCGAGTTGTCCAGGAAGATGTCCAATTACAGATGTGGGATGTAAACTATTCGGTAACTTCCGAGTTGAATTGTTTGCAGATTGTAGTTCCTAAAATATCGCACTGCAATAGTGTGATATAATGTGATATACTCACGAAACGTATCTCGATAGCACTTATCGTAGATATCCGGGGCTCGAAGGACCAAAATGTTGAGTGCTGCACGAATATTTGATTTCTTCTTTGACTTGGAATAATTCTTTACTTTATTCTAAAAATCGTGCATTTCACACGCCTACTTAAATTTGTGTGAATGTTTTCTTTTCTTGTTGATGTTCTGCAAAACAATATTCCCACTATTGAGCTCTTATTTTAAACTCAATAATAAGTTCTTCTTGGACTTTGATGAAATGTTTTGTAATTTATTTAGATAATATTTACATGTCAAATCAATATTAATTATTTCTATATCTATATCTGTTGAATTCTGTTGCTTAGCAAAAAGCATAGCACACTTTTTACAAAAAATACATACAATTATTATAAATGAGGAACGTAACATGACGTAACAGTAACCAATTAATCTCGTTTAAAGATTTATGTAGAATGTAATAGGTCTGTATGATTTAATGTAGGAATCAGAATTATGAAAGGGAAGAGAAAAATATAGTTACCATCATGGTCAGAAAACGTTGTAGCAACTTTTTGAACAGATATCACACTAGAATCAACCAACTGTAAGTTATGGAATATATTGTCCAATCTATTGTTTTTCCGGGTATTAAAATCAACAAGAGAAATTAAGTTCTATAGATTCACGGTCTTTTAAATTAAATTTTACATTAAAGTCTCCACAAAAAAATAAATCTTTTGATAAGTCAATGAGCAAAAATACTTTTTGTACATTTTCCATAAAAAAATTGAAGTCACCAGCAGTGAAACGGTATACATTAACAATAATAATATTCTTTTTTATTAATAATATAGTTGAAATTTCACAGTGTAATTCTATACTTAAATCATTAATTCTTGAATTAGATGATTACGTCCGTAAAATATAATATGATGAGGAAGTAATGGGATTCGGACTGGTCAGAAATTAAAATTAAAACAATATTTTAACTTCGCTAACGTTTCGATTTATTATTAAATATTCATCGGAGCTAGAATAAAAATGTAGCTATAATTTATGATACAGTTTGTTTTTACAATATAAAGTTAATGAAGTTAATTTTACAAAATGTAATCAATATCAAACTACAACTAAATGTGAAAAATATAGTAAGATAAAAATGAAAATAAATAAATAAATAAATAAATAAATAAAATTAAGCCACAAATTAAGATTTTTGCATACTTACATAGGTTAATGTAAAAAGGTCAGACTAGAAGTGACTCTCTTCTAGTCTGACTGTCTGTGATCCAAGATGTCTTAAGTTTTATCGTTTGACTTCTGAAATTTTTGGGATTTATCCCACTCTTTTTCGATTAACCCTTTCGCGCCGAGGACCGTATATTCCCGCATGAAAAAATTGTGACTAATAGTCGAAGAACGTATTTATCGGATTCATTATATTTAGACGACGATTAGACGGAAAAAAAAAAAATCTGATTGAGTGAAGTTCATAATTGACATTTATATAGCTCCTACATTATTTTAAAAAATTATTGGTAGAAAGTGAATATTTTTTTGAGAATTTTACAACAAATTATAAAGAAAAAATGTGTGATTGCAAAAATATGCTCAATTTTTGTGCCAGTGTTTAAATACAATTATTAAAAACAATTGAAAGTTTAAAATTGTCTAACAAATATACTGATAAGACATTCAAGTAAGTGCGAGTTTTGAAACAGGTGAACAGTGTAGTGACATCATAAGCTATCCAGTGGCAGCCCAACAAATCTTTCAATTTACATGTATTTGCTATTTATACATTCTGAAATAATTTTTTAATGCAAATATGCCTGTGTTAGTGTGCAACAAGTGTCGGAAAAATATTGAATCAATAGACTTCGCAAAGTGTGTAGATTGTAACGGTAATTATCATTTTGAATGCTCTATTGCTGAACATAATTACAAGAAACTTGGAAGACAACAAAAGAGTTGGAAATGCATGAAGTGTCAAGAAGGAGTATCAACTAGATCGATGCGGGAAACCGGTTTTATGGAAAATATGCCTGAAAAACATTGCAAAAATTGTGAAAAAATGGAACAGAAGCTAGACAACATAAGCCTATGTATTAATGAATTAATTACACTAAAAGATGACTTTAACGAGCTTAAAAAGTCAATTATCTTCATGTCTGAAAAATATGAAGAATTGACTAAAGATGTAAAAACATACAAGGAAGAAGTAAAAAATAACAATAAAATTATTCAGGATTTAACTTTCAAGAACAATCAAAAAGATATCCAGATTAAACAACTTAACGAACAAATGGGGCAACTTGATCAATACAGCAGAAATCAGAACGTGGAGATACATGGGATTCCTTTTAGAGACGGTGAAAGCTGTAAAAATATTATAAAATCTGTTGCAAATGAACTTCAGGTCGACATAAGTACTGAAGAAATAGATGTCGCACATCGTCTTTACAACTCGAAGCCAAACGTCAGCCCTCCAATTCTGGCCCGCCTTACAACACGCACTAAACGGGACGCTTTAGTTACAAAAAAAAACTTAGTGGTTACTAATCGCAATATTCCAGGAGTGGAATTAGGGAAAAAAATTTACATCTCGGAACACTTAACAAGCTACAATAAAAACTTGTTAAGATTGGTCAAAATTAGAGCTAGGGATGTGAATTTTAAATTCGTGTGGTTTAAGAATAACAAGTTATTAGTTCGGCAAAATGAAAATACCCTAGTAATTCGTATCAATAATGAAACGGATATCAATAATAAAATGCAAAGGGCGACTCAAAATTTTGAAAATTAAGCTTCTTAATAATCTTATTATATAATTGTAGACTTTAAAATGAATAAGGATTTAGGAATTTATTTAGCTGAACTTGAAAATAATGAAATTCAGACTTACATATATAGTTCCATTAAAGAATTAAATAGAGATATTATTAACCTTAATAAAAATAACGGTAACATAAATATATTTCATACTAATATAAGAAGCTTATCAAAAAATTTTGATGAACTTGATTTATTAATCTCACAGCTGCACAATAGTTGTGATATAATTATTTTATCAGAAACATGGCATGTTCACAATATTGAATATTTCACGATCAATGGTTACACATCATATTACAATAATAGTGCATATAATCAGAATGATGGGGTTGTCTTGTTTGTAAAAAAAGGATATCAGCATTCAGTAAAACATTTTGAGGTAGCACAAAATTTAAAAATTACTCGAGTCGAAATTAATATACAAAATAATAAATTTGGAATAACAGCTGTGTATAAACCTCCACCTTTTAATGTTAATACTTTTATCGAGTATATTAGTCAATACTTAGAATCACATTCTAAATCTCCAAATGAACTCTTTATAGGTGATATTAATATTGACATTTTGAATAATACTAATATACAAGTAACGGAATATTTGAATGTTCTTTATCAGTTTGGTTTTGATTCATGCATAAACAAACCCACCCGAATGGACAAAACATGTTTGGACCATATATTTTTAAAATCTAAGATAGGAAAAGATAAATTGTTTCCAGTCATATTAAACTCAAAAATCACAGATCACAGCCCTACTCTCTTGCAAATAAATATTAATAATAATAATACAAAGGCTAATTCAAATTTTTCTAACAACTTATACATTAACTCAAAAATAAATTTCAATTGCTTAAATAATAAATTACAAGATCAAAACTGGGATCAAGTATTGCGTGGTGACATAGATGATATCGTAGATAATTTCACTAATACAATTAATTTAAATATTAGTACTTGCTCGACCAAAATACATAATAAATTAAATAAAAAAAGGAAACCATGGATAAGTCAAGGTATTATAAAATCAATTATTATAAGAGATCGACTATACAAACAACACCTTATATTCCCAAATAATCAAAAAATCAAAGAATGTTATGTCATTTATAAAAATAAAATTACAATATTAATAAAACAAACAAAAAATAGTTATTACCGAGAAAAAATAATGAATAATATACAAAACACGAAAAAATTATGGCAATTAGCCAATGAATCACTAAATAAAAAAATTAAAAATGATTCTAATATTGACAGAATTGATATGAATGGTTCTATTATAGACTGTAAAAAAACAATGGCTGATCAGTTCAACAAACACTTCGTAAATGTTGCAGAGTTTTTATCTAAGAATATTACAAAAAACCTTACAAGTCAATCCGCAATGTTGCATTCAATCCCACGCAATACTTCCTCACTGTTTTTATCGCCGACCGATGTAGAAGAAATTAAACAAATTACACGCGATTTAAAAAATAAAAAATCCGCTGGATACGATGGCATTACCACTGAAATATTAAAAAATATAATAAATTCAATAGCATACCCAATAGTAGAGATTTTTAATGTTTGTTTAGAAAAGGGCTACTTTCCTAAAAAATTCAAAATAGCTATAGTAAAACCAGTATTTAAAGGTGGAGAACAGGAAAAAATCAATAAATATAGGCCAATTTCTTTAATCAGCAACATCGCAAAACTGTTTGAAAAAGTTATTAAAAAAAGATTGTTAGATTTCCTCACAAAATTAGATATATTATCAAAAAAACAATTTGGTTTTACTAAAAATAAAAGTGCCGAAGATGCTATTTCTAAATTGGCCGAGCTTGTCTATTCGGGTTTGGATAGGTCGTTACCATGCTCCGCCATTTTTCTGGATTTAGCCAAAGCTTTCGACACCGTCGATCATTCACTCTTGTTATCGAAACTCGAAATTCATGGTGTAAGAGGTGTTCCACTAAATTTTTTTAGTAGTTATTTGAAAAATAGAGAACAAATGGTAATGATTGACGGGGTTTTGAGCGAAAAAGAATATATTAAATGTGGTGTGCCACAAGGAACAGTGCTTGGCCCTGTATTGTTTTTAATTTATATCAATGATTTATTAAATATAAAAGAAATAAAAGGTAAATTAATCTCATATGCGGACGACACTGTTCTTATTACGGAGTCATCATCGTGGACTGAAAATCGAGAAATGGTGGAGCATGACTTGCTGATTATTAAATCCTGGTTAGACGATAATATTTTAACACTGAATGTAGAAAAAACACAGTTTATCCCATTTTCGATTTATAAGAACACACAACCAACATACGATTATATAGTACTTCATGAGAATACTTGTCAGATTGTTAATTGTGTCTGTAATAAAATAAAAAAGCAAACTACTACAAAATACTTGGGCGACATCATTGATACACATTTACGCTGGCAACCACACATAGATAAACTTAATAACAATCTCCGAAAAACATTTTATGTTTTTAAAAAATTAAGGGATATTATGCCACTGAACGTTTTGTATACATTCTATTATGCATTGGTTGAATCGTTATTATCATATGGTCTAATAGCTTGGGGTGGTGCATCAGAATGTTATATAAATAAAATAAAAACAACGCAAAAAATAATATTAAAAATTATGCACAAAAAAGATAAACAATATTCATCTAAACAGCTATTTTTAGATAGTAAAGTCTTAAACATTCCGAAATTATATATTTATTCGATATTAAAATTTATAAATAAAAACCCGACTATTGTTAATAAACTGAACCATTCTTACACTACAAGGTTTAAAAACTTAGCAGCAAATCATAAAACTTGTAAAACTTTTGGTCAACGCTGCTTTATATATTTCGTGCCCAAAGTATATAATAATTTCAATCAGTATATACATATAAACCGAATAAATTTGCATCAAAGAAATTATTGTAAATATGCAAAAGACTACTGTATTAATTTGAGTAATACAGAGTCTGAAAGTATCTTGGGTTGAATGTATTTATGTGATTATTGTATTTATGTAAAATATAGTATTAGGAATTGAAATTAGTGTAGGCGCACTTATGTATGGATTTATATTGATTTTCACTCTAACTTCAAAAATGTACTTCAATGAATAACCACGCACAGACTGGTAGCAGTCTATTGTGGTATTTATCTTTATTTTAGTGTTAAGTAACTAGTGTACAGACTATATGTAAATATGTATTTAAACTTAATAGTGAAATAAATTATTATTATTATTATTGCCGTACGCTGCCGTTTTATGTGTTAGATGTGTTCATTCGAGTTTATAGACAAGTTTAAACTTGTCTATTAACTATTTTTGATGTGTGCACTCGGCAGTACCAGTTCTTATTACATACTGTGTACACGTACATCTGCTTACTTTATAAGAATTATAATAAACAAGTATATTCACATAAATGTGTTTATATATACAAAAATATAATTATGGCATTTAAATATACATTTTTTATTAAGTATAATATTCAAAGAGAGACGCCGATGAACGTACTTTACCGATACATGTATGCTCCGAAAACCCAATAAATAGCCTGTCTTATGGGCACTGCTAATAGGAAAATAGCACGTCGCGAAAAGGTTAAGAGTGTATATTTTTATCTTTTAACGTGTTTAACAGTTCTCATATCGACCTGATCGTTTCAGTTCCGATATTATTATATCATGGAAACCTATTAGGTTATGGACACACCATGCTTTATGTAATGTCACCAAGACATTACATAATGTAAATCCTGATCTCTAGATCAGTATTAGCTAGGGTGACCAGATTTCAGTGAAAGGAAACCGGGACACAGGGAAAACAAAAAAGAAGGTCTTCACCACCCAGATCCAAGTGAAGAGCAAAAAAAAAAAAATCCTCACATCCCAAAATCAAAGTGAAGAGCAAAAAAAAAAGGTCCTCACCCTCCCAAATCCAAGTGAAGAGCAAAAACAAAGGTCCTCACCTCAAAAACCGGGACAATTGACCTACAACCGGGAGACAATCCCGGAAAACCGGGACGGATGGTCACCTTAGTATGAGCTATTAAAAATTTTCCTGATGATGTGGGTTTACCCACGAAACTAGTCGAAACAACAAAAATCAATTCAATTTAACACCCACACCTACCACCAGCTGCTGATCGCTCCACGACTTCAATTTAATACAACACTGGCGGTGAAAATGAACCTAACAAACCATTTACTGATTTTATTAATAAAAATTGATCAGAAGTGTGATTTTCTAGGAATATTTATTCTATAACACATTAAAATCAGCAGTTTTTTGGTAATCACTTTTATTCGTTATTTGAGCTTCAATTTATTTTTTTAAACAAATTTTAACAACGTCTTTCTTTTGATACCATACAATAAATTATTATTAGGTCGTCTAGGATGAAATTTGTAGAAAAAAAGGCAAAGTTGGTTGATAACTTACAAATATAAGGAATTATTTTATTCATCAAAGTATGCACCCATATTGTCTATACACTTTTGCCATTTCAGCGGCAGGTTGTTCAGGCCGGTGCTATAAAACCCTGACGGCCGAGAGTCAATGAATTCCTGGAAGGCCAGTTTTACAGCATTGTCGGAATTAAACTGTTTTCCTATTAAAAAGTTGTCCAAATTACTGAAGAAGTGGTAGTCAGTGGGGGCTAGGTCTGGTGAGTATGAAGGATGTTGAAGAAGTTCCAACTCCAATTCCTGTTAGTTTTGCCACAGTCATTTGTGCGGTGTGTGGTCTAGCGTTATCATGCAATAAGATAGGAGTCGATTTGTTGACCAATCTAGGCTGTTTTTCTTTAAGTTTTCGCATCATTTCGTCCAGTTGGTTGCAGTGTATTACTGCTGTGCTCGATGAGCATTTTTTTTTTAAGTTACCTGTACGAAATTTGGCGAACCAATTTGATATTGTCTGCTGTGTAGTAACACTAGAGCCAAATACACTATTAATGTTGCCACGGTCTGCGATATCGTAGTTCCACGTAAGAACTCATACTTCATAATAGTGCGAATTTCCGACCGTTCCATTTTCAACTAAATTAATTTTTAAAAAAAGTTCTTGATATTTTTTAGAGCAACAATGATTTCTTTATACAGGCGAGATGTGTAACTTTCAAAAAAAAAAAAAAAAACAGAACGGGAAAATAATAAGCTGTAAAAGTTGGCAATATTATTAACTACAAATTTCATCTTTGACGCCCTATTTTTTTTTTTTTTAACGACTTTAAATCGTATTTTTTTTTAAGTAATCTGATCAAAAATTCTTACTGTGTTATTTCGGTTCCCATCAATATTCACTATAGAGATTTTTTAAGATTTTTAGATTAACCCTTCTCGGAGATGGATTTTTGGCGAAAATTTTATTCACGCATTAAAAAGTTTCATTTGATTCAATTTTTTGTTACATAAATATTTGTTTATATTTATCGCGGGATGTGTTTTTTTAACTCTCAGTATTTTTCCTATATGTGGGTCAAAGAGTTGTATAAGCATGCCAAATTTCAACTTTCTATGTTAAGCCGTTTGCTACAATTTCTACCGTACAGACATACAGACAGACACATGAGTAACGTTATACGGGTTTTTTGTGGTTATACCTACAAAACCCTAAAAATGACAAATTCAATATCTAATCTGTGAATGTTTTGGAACATGTAAACAAATAAAGATACGTTTATGTAAGTTAAGAAAAAATAGTTCAGTGGTATTTATAAAATTCAATAAACTTGAACAAAATTCAAAAATAAACTTAAATTTTTTAATCATAAAATCAGGGCCAGCCAGAGGGCGGTGCGAACGGTCCGACCGCACAAGGCCCCGCGCGACCCCAGTTTTTTTTGTTTATAGAATGACTAAATCGGTTCTTTGCATAGTTGCAGTTTACCTTTATACAAAATATGAAATGATTTGGACTTATTTCTACTAAATATGTATAAACAATGCAGCCAGTACCGACAGTTGTGTTTTTAAAATAATTTGTAATACTTAATTAACTTACGTAATTTCTTAGGTCGCATAGAATTCCTTGCAAAATTTGACCCAGTCCTGAAGCAGCATTTGGATGGTTGATTGCTCAAAGCATTGTCTTCTTATTTATCTCATAGAATTCAAGATGAATTGATTTCGATTCTGGCTAAAAAAGTAAGAAGTGAATTAATAAAATTTGTTAAAAAAGCTAAATATTTCACAATTTTATTAGATTGCACACCAGATGTGAGTCATCAAGAGCAATTATCTGTCGGTCTAAGATATGTAGATATAGATGAACGCGAAAATAATGTATCTATTCAAGAATGGTTTATTTGTTTTATCACTGTTAAAAACTCATCAGGAAAAGGATTATCTACTAAAATTGAAGATATATTATTAACGGAAGGATTAGATTTAGGAGATTGTCGAGGACAGGGATATGATAACGGGGCTAACATGAGAGGGATGTATCAAGGTGTGCAAGAACATATTCTACGCAAAAATCCCAAAGCACAATATATGCCCTGTGGAAGCCACAATTTGGATTTAATTTTAGGAGACATAGCAAAATCATCTACCCTGGCAATTTCGTTTTTTGGCAAAAATTATACAACATTTTTTCATTTTTTCTCCGCAATACGTTGGGATATTTTGAAACAACGTAAATATCTTACTCAAAAACTCGGAAACTAGATGGGAATGTCGACTCAGGCATTTGAAATTATATCCGCATCTCGATAAGGCACTTTTGCATACAGTCTAAAACGTTCTTTGGGCATCTATAGAGCCCTGCGCGGATACGTTTTTCTGTATCCGCATCCGCATAGATAGGATCCGCATCCGCAGCCTTTATAATTATAAAATCCGCATCCGCAAAAAGTGTGAAATCTGTAAGATACCAAGTATCACAGTTTTCACTTGCCTTGCAACAGCTACAGGAACATACGAGTGACAAGAAGACGATATCGGAAATTCATTCACTTGAAAATATACTTACTTCATTTGACTTTTTAGTGAGTTTAGTCATCTGGTATGATTTCTTAAATGAAGTAAATGTACTAAGCAAGTTATTTCAAACATCTCATATGGATACTGGGACAGAAAATTCCCATCTAAAAGTTTTATTAAAATGTTTTGAGTATTACTGCGATTCTGGATTTAATCTTCTGTAATTAACGCAAAGGAACTTGCTGCAGAATTAGAAATAGAACCAAAACTTAAAATACATCGTACTGGACGGAAGACAAAACAGTTTTCCTACGAAGGAACTGATGAACCAATTTCATCCGCAGAAGAACATTTCAGAATTAAATACTTCTTAATTATAATCGACAATGCAATTTTATCATTTAAAAAAAGATTCGATATTTATCACCACTACGAACATTTATTTGGCTTTTTGTACAATTCAGACAATATACAAAAGAGGACTGAAGACGATCTGCTTAAATGTTGCAAAGAATTAAATTTGTGTTTTAAAGATGACATTGATTGTACAGACCTTTTTTATGAAATTAAAATGTGTCGTCGGGTATTGTCGCCTAGAAATACAATTTTAGAATATATTTACAAGAACAATTTATCTGAATTGTATCCCAATTTTGTAACTGTTTTGAAAGTAATACTGACAATTCCAGTAACTGTTGCATCGGCAGAGAGATCGTTTTCAAAACTGAAAATAATAAAAAATTATTTACGATCTTGTATACGTCAAGAGTGATTCTTTTCATTGACAATTTTGTCAATCGAGTCAGAGTTGGCAAGAAAACTAAATTATAACGAGATAATTAACAATTTTGCAATAAAACATGCCAGAAGGAATTAGTCATCATTACTGGTACGGCCTTCAAGGCCCTTGAAGGTCATAGCCGTCTCAATCGTCTTCCGCCATTCCTTCCGATTTTGTGTTATTGTCCTCCTGTTGTGTGCACCAATAGACCGAGCATCCTGTGTTACACAATCAACCCACCTAAGCTTTGGTCTGCCTCAATTCTACTACCTACTGGCACAATGGCACAATACGAAAATCTCTTTGTACATGGTTTATTTCATTGGCTCCAGTCCATCCTAGTCGTTTTAATTAAACTTTTTTCTTCACACCGATTAAACAGTTTGAAATTATATCCGCATCTCAATAAGGCACTTTTGCATACGGTCTAAAACATTCTATGGGCATCTATAGAGCCCTGCGCTGATACGTTTTTCTGTATCCGCATCCGCATAAATAGGATCCGCATCCGCAGCCTTTGTAATTATAAAATCCGCATCCGCAAAAATATCCGCACCATCCGCACAGGAGTTGCTGTCTGTTTGGAAATATCTAACATGTTTCGCCTTATATGGCATATCGCTGTTTTAAAACACTACTAAAATTTTTTAAATTTTATCACATTAATATTACTTGGTCCAGAAATATGTTTTCTATCTAACGTCGTACTGAGATTATATAGATTAAAAAATAAAGATGAAAATTACAATTATTCGACTCTTAAACCAAGTTTATATAAAATGTAAAACTTTAAACAGCAATATCTCAGAAACTTAGTTTTTTAAGATATCTCACTATTATTTTAGAGCAGCGATATTATTTATATAAAAGCCCTAATTTCTGTGTATCCTCGTAACGCTGTTCCTAGGTGCTGGCGGGGCTTGAGGTGTGTGGTCGGTCGCTCTCCACCAGTCAGAGCGACGTTCTCCGACAACAGCTCACTTAGGCTAAGCACATAGTGAAGCAGAGAGCAAAGCAGCTATGAAAGCGGAGAGTAAAACAGCGAAAGAATGTCGCGCTTATAAAAGAGTGTCTACGTATAGTGACCCGTTTAAAATCGAGCAGAAAGTTCACAAAATTATAATGGATTTTTTACTAACAGCAAACTCTTCCCTGAAAATTTGGTATTTACTAAAAAATAAAAATAAACACACTAGAAGGTGCAATGTTCACAGAATAAATAAAAGTAGACATATACACGGTGAATTTCATCATTTCTATATGCAACTCTGCGAAAAGTTTCATTGTTATTTTCGCATGAGTATTTCAACGTTTGATTATATTTTGGAAAAAAATCAACATAAATTGGTAAAAAATGGACAAATTTCAATCGGAACCTACTATAAATACCTCTTATAAATGAGAACTACTTGTAAATGCCTCAATATCCATATTAAACAACTATTTTAGCAACGACGATAGCAGAGAAATCAAAATTGTTTGAACGCGTGGCTTTGCTCGACTATAACAACGATATAACCTCGCTGCAGTACGCTCCACTATACGCGTGTTAAAAGGAATTCATTTATTTAATTTCGCCGCTTTACTCTCTGCTTCACTATGTGTTTAGCCTTAGCGAGAATATAGCTCTTAGCACTTCAGTCAGTATATACCTTGGCTTAATTAAAGAATGTTGTGTCAATTAACGTTATGCCCGCGGGCCGTGTCTGGCCCGATACTTATTTTTAAACGACACGCATTGAGCGGCTTTTTAGGACTTCCTAGGTATAATCAGAAACAGCTATACCATTGAGGTCCAGCATATGGCCCACGGGCCGTACCCGGCCCGATATTAATTTTTAAACGATACGCATTAATCAGCTTTTTAGGATTTCCTAGGTATAATCAGAAACAACTATACCATTCATGTCCAGCATATAGCCCGCGGGCAGTATCCGGTCCTATACTAATTTTTCAAGGCATTTTCCTATATCAAGGCATTATAGTTGCACATACACAAATATTAAATAATATGTGTTATGTATCTGAGTGTACTGTCAGTGTTATCGTTCACGCCTTCTTGAATTGGGGGGAGCAGGCGGGAACGATAGATACCCTAATGCAAAGAGTATAGGATCCTCTTAATTACAATGTCACAAAAATAATTTAATTTTTTTTATATATATATTTTTTTTACTATAAAACTACTATAAACTACTATAAAATATAAAAGGTATAAATTAATTTGCCCACGAAGCTAATTATGTGTTTAAAAAGGACCTTGTATTAAGGTGACCATACATCCTGAATTTGCCGGGACAGTCCCGAATTTTTTCAGAGGCAATATATGTCCCGAATTCGGGTTTTTTGTCCCGAATTGTCCTAAATTTTAGAAAAAGTACTTATTTTCAATATTTATTTTAAATTTATTTCAACTAAAATTATGTTTACAAAACTTGAACTAAAAAAAAAATCTACCGAAAGGGTATTTTCCTTGATGAACAGCTTTTGGATTAGTGACAAGACTCAACTTGATGGTAGACACATTAAAAGCAATATTACTGATTAAATATTTATATATAAAACAGAATATTTGTGGATATGTCCGGAAATTCTAACCAACTTCCAGATATGCTACAGAGTTGAAATTTTGCATACAGGTAGGAAATGCCTTCATCATAACTAGAAAAATCGAAAATCTCAAAAAAAAAGTCCCATCAGAAACGAGAAATAAGCAATTTTGTTATTAATTATACTGGACCATCGAAGTATGTATGATGCATTCAGCAAGAACGCGGGAATTCCGTTTCAATTGTTGTTTGGACAACTATAGTAAGTTCGTGGAACATCGTTCAACGTCGTTCGGCACGATTCATCATTGCTCTGCTTTAGGTGATAAGATTACTTTATTCAGTTATTTATGATTAGTGTATGCAGAGCGAGAATTAAGTTGAGCATCTGT
The DNA here is from genome assembly GCA_963971575.1 of Liopterus haemorrhoidalis. Taxonomy (NCBI): domain Eukaryota; kingdom Metazoa; phylum Arthropoda; class Insecta; order Coleoptera; family Dytiscidae; genus Liopterus; species Liopterus haemorrhoidalis. Next base: position 17,887,789 of record OZ020616.1, on the reverse strand, counting down.
TTTCTGGTTATTTATTTTTGCGCATTTTTATGAATCTTGTTATTTTTATTTATTTATTTTTTATCTTTTATTTTATTTAAATATTTAAATATAATAGTAAAATCTTTTATATACATAAAACAGAAAATCTGTGTGTACCGAGTTGAAATTTGGTATATAGGTAGGAAATGCAGTCAAAATAAGGAGGCAAAACGAAAATCAGAAGAAAAAAAAATTGTATCACTTAAGACGTAGACTTAACAGAAAAATTGCTTATAATAAGAAAACAAATATTTTTTAAAGATTTTTTTTTTTCAATTGGATTGATATTACGGGAGTTACGAAGGGGCAACTTAAAACTAAACTTTTGAAATATCTCATTTACTATTGACTTAACAGCAAAAACGCACATGAGAAAATCTGTTTAAAATAAAAAAACAAATATATGTTGTCCTATAAATTATTCAATTGGTTGAGAAGCTAGGAAGGGAGGAAGGGGGTGGGTGCTAAAACTAAAATACTGGAAATATAAAGACAATTTGTTTTGATTGAAGAACGATTATTTCCTGTTAAGTGTAGCTTTTGAATATTTAGAAGGACAGAGAGAGCGCCACTTATAAACTTGGAATATCTCTCTTATTACTGACTTAACATTAAACATGTGTATAACAAAAGTTGTTATATCAATAATATAAATAAATAAATAAACAAATCTTTCGACTTGGTGTTTGCTTATAAAAATTACCCATACACATGTACAAAAACGAAGTTCAGTATTTTGCTCAGATCAGCCCATAAACGGCAAATCTAGATTCAAGGTTAGTTATAAAACCCTTCGAGTGGCCTGTGTTTTATTTCTTTTTGGCACATAGGCGTCTGTTTAGACTCTGTATATGTATTAAAACGGTTAAACCGATTTAAGTGCTATTTGCAACAGCGTATTGCAAATTTGTCTGGAAAGATTTTAAGCTATATATCATAGAGGTATGACACCAGGCTCCCGATCAAATAAGAAATATTTAGAAAAAAGTCAAAAAAATCTTCTATATTAGAAAAAACTATAAAAGATACACATATTTAAAATATATATTAACGAATTTTAGGATTTAATATTGCTACAAAAATGTTCCCGAAGATGAACATAAAACACCATTTTTTTATTTTCATTTTTGACAACAATTGTAACGTTAAATTCGCTGTTGAACATTATTGTAACCCACTAAAGCAATACGAAGGAAAACACTTACTTGGGTGGCAAGAATATTTACTAACGAAAAAAAGTGCTCTGACCTATATAGGTACGATATATAAATCAGGAATAATCAAGGAATAATTATAATAAATATCATAAAAATTATGATAAATCATTTTGTAAGGTGCACGATAAAGTGTTTCACGTGACCGGCGTTGCCTTTGGCGCTGAGTGATTCTCGCATGGGCATTTTCCTGGGTTAGCACAACGGGACACTTATACGTGTTGTTACTAAATGTCTGTACTACCAATGTTTACAAAGAAGTTCGTAAATAAATTATTTGTATAAGAAGCATATATTAATACAATGGTAGATTAAAACAAATCAATATGTTTGAATGTAAAACGATTCGCAGCAACCAGTCTTGAACCGATTTCGAAATGGGCCTGATCTAAGCGGGCTACGACTATTTTTTTCGATAGCGAAGCAGCAGGTATACTGCTAGTTAAATTATGAAGAAATCTGTTCGGATTTTTATAAAATGCTTCAAAGCAAAAAACACCTACTCAAAAAGATCCATAGCTCGGAAAAATATAAAAAGTTTTCTACCGAGTAATTTTAATAAAGTATGAAATCATTAAAAAAAACTACTGTGATTTTAATAATGTCCCTTTTAATAATATAAGTTAATTATTTGTGATTGGCAATTTTTATTTATTATAAATTATAATTATTTATTGTACATAATTTATATTTAAAAAAAAATTAATTAAACAATTATATTTGAATAATTACCGTCCCGAATTTTGAACTAAAAAATATGGTCACCTTACTTTAATTAACCTTGACAGACAGACAAATGGGGTACGATATAAGACGAATATTTTTGAATTTTAGATTTATGTGTTTAAAAATTTTATTTCCGGGTACATAGATAAACAATAAACATAGTAAATATAAAATTAAACAAAAATCTAACCTTGTATTAAAACAGTTTCAGAATCACTGTACTTAAAATACCTAATACCATTTAAACCAGATACAATTTCAAATTATTACAAACAATTGTTAGTTTTAATTACATTTTAACAAACTAGGTACAACTCAAGATGCGAAAAATTGAACGTTCATTATGTTTTACAAATTTAAGTATTTTGTTTTAACATAACCTAACATATTTTGTAAAGTGTAAAATAGATAGGATATACACACATACCTTTATTATATATTCTATATTTTTATAAAACTTGAGCAAATTTTAGCACAATACAAGATAACGCAATTTTACAACTTTTATAACACAATGACACATTTGATAAGAATTTTCAAATAAATAAGAGTAAGTAGATCTCTTTACACTGAACAAAATAGTACGAACAATTTTATTTCTTCTCTTAAACTACAAAGGAGTACACAAAAACAACAATAGGTATTTATATCTTATGAATTAAACTCAAAATAATTACTTTTAAATTATGTTTCTATTGAAATTACGACATTGATACAAAATATTTAATAGTAATTTTAGCTATGTGAACCAGACCGAATATCGCGCTTGCGCGTTGTTCAACATTTGCCAAAATTATCATCAAAAAACTTCTTTTTTATCAATTTATTATTATTTTTTTATTATTTTATCACTACCAATATTGCAAAAATATTTTTATGGATTTATAGATATAATTGTTTAAAATTAGGGGAATCCTACAATGTGATGCATATATTTCGGGGAATCCCAGGGAAATTATTTTTCAGTGGTACTTAAACAATTTTTGAATAATAAAGAACAAGACAAATTGAATTAAAAGTACAGTAATAGGTCGATTACTGCCAGTAATTCATTCCAAAAACAACAGACACTGTTAAAAATCACACTGGTAGGAGAAAGCGGGGCTAGTTGTTACAAAAATGAATGATACCAATTATCAAGCAACCATTTAATTAGAGCAGTGTTTCCCAAAGGGTGTGCCGCTAAATTGTCTAAGTGTGCCGAGAAATCTTAAAGAAAAAAAAATCAGCTGTGAATACATAGGACCGACCGCCATCACAAAGTACTTGCTTAATTTATGCTGCTTTTTCAAAAAATGTCTCAAATAAAAGTTTTAGTTATTGCTTTTATAGCAACTTTTGTTAAATAAATCTTTTCGAAATATTACTCTGCTGTGAAATATTCGCAAAAATCTTAAAACCGACACGAGTAAACTCCCATTTCTGGTTAACCAATTTTGACCAAAATTTGACCAACTCCAGTGCCATTGATTTCAAAAGCTTAAATATGAAGTTTCATAAAAATCCTTTTAGCCGAATTTGCTCTGCAAGTGTACACGGACCGACAGACATCATGCTAAAAATATTCAAAACGTTATATAGGGGCCTCAATTCGTGGAAATCCATCGAAATCTCGAAATGCCAAAATCGGTATGATCACAATACCTCCCTTATATATGTGGGCGTCGGTAAAAAACTAGCGTTATAAATTTCTTCTTCTATGACTATACTCTATTTTTTTTAAGAACGAAGTAGATGGCGCTGCGAGCGCGGCCTGTTTATCGCTGTATGAAATTAAAGTTTATAATTTAAAATTAAATAAATTTTGCGGTAAATTCAAATTTGACGTTTCAAAATTAATGTTTTCAAAAAAGTTATAATTTAAATGCATAAAATTGCTTAATTTTTCTTAATTTCTAAATAAATTGTAAAAAATGAACTGTTCAATAATTAAAAATAAGTTCAATAATTCTAATTTTATTTTCAAATAATTTAAAATTTAATTAAAATATATTATTTATACAAACCTGTCACGTATAAAAAATAATATAACAATTGAAAATTTACAAAATAATATGACAAAAGTTATAAAAAATAATTAAGAAAAATATATAAAATAATATTGGAAATCAGTCCGAATCATCAATGGATTCTTCTTCACCTCACGTTTATATTTAATCGTCACTATAACACAAACGTAATACAGACGTAAATACATGTAACGGCAACACAAATTATTAATATGGCGCTCATTTAGAGCAAAGAATATGACAGTTGACAGCAAAACAACTGTTGTGTTTGGTACCAGAGGCGTACGTACATTAATTCATTTTCAGACGACTTCATTTTAAAATATTTCTCTTAATATATATATTCTAAATTAATTTCAAATCTATTTTTTCACTGGCTTTTATATTCTAACATTATTTAAACATATACCTACGTTTTACTTATTAGAAATAATAGGTAGTAATAAATTCACTGTAAACTTAGTTTGTATGCCTATGTTTACAAATTTGGGTTAAAAAACCCAAGAGACAAATAGAATAAGTTGAGACAAAAATCTGTTTTTCTACAGTGTAAACTTTTCCACGTTCTTACCCAATTAAAAACAAGATCGAAATAGCTCCTATCTTGCCCACACTTCGTTCTTTAAAAAAATAACTTTATAGAAAGGTGCGTCGCGAAATTTTTCATCTTTGGAGAGATGCCATGAGAGTAAAAAGATTGGAAAACACTGAACTAGAGAAACGAAATATTCTCTTTTGCATATTAATTATACATTTATCAACTGTAATATAACAATTCGATTAAAATGTAGGCCACAAAAATTAATATTCAAACTTGAACAAAATTGTAAAAATGTGCCCTCGTTGGGGGCAATTTGTTACAGGTTAGGGGCATGTTGTTGCAAACCGAAAATTTTAACTAAAACTATAATAATTACTAAAATTATTGTTATTTTACAACAATTATTCGTACTCACTATTAAAAGCTATGGCAGCGTCACAGTAGGGGATACGTATAAAATTTATATTTCCTTAAAACTACATTTTTTGATATGTTAATGATAGTTATGTCACCTAACAAAACAAAAATCACATTTTAATTAATATAGCCAAATTTTTTAATTAAAATATTGTAAATTTGAAATAAGCCGACCAGGGCGCGAAGGTTGCCGAGTAAATACGACTGAGTATGACGTCAAACTGCTGGGGTTTGACGTCACAGATTCAGACTAAAGTACATTTACCGTAACTTTGAAATGACGTCACAATTGAAAAACTCACCTTGTTGCCAATTCGTAAAATGTCAAAAAAAAGTTAGGTTATATCGAACAACTTCTAAAAATATATTGAAAACCTATATTTCCTATGGAGGAAAGGAATTAATGTAAATTATGATGCACAGCAGTTCTTTATAACCGATTTGTCGCGAAATTTATGGTTTATATTATATTAAGTGAATAATGTAGTATTTAAAAAAAATTTTAAAAAATTTCATTGCATAAGAATCAACCAGAAATATTTGTTTTTAGAAATGTGTCGTGTTCTTTTAATACTTTTTATACAATTTACTTTAATTTTTCGCCTGGTGTCACATTGACACAGCCGGTTCGGGAAGCAAACGCGGAGTGTTCCGAGTCACACTGTTTAACTCCAGACCGCTCGAATAAACGCGTTTAGACCTTTTCTCGAACGCTCCGAGCTTGCTTTCTGAACCTACTAAATGATATTGGAAAGCAATGATAAAGAGTCAAATTTTTTATTATTCGAATAGAAATTTTATAATTTCAGATGTTAGATACAATTTTGTTTCGAATAATGAATATTCAAATATTATTTCCAGTCAAACAGTTCATTGCCGATAGCTGCAAGTGTAAATTTCATGAGTATGCTAAAATTACTTTTCGATGATAATAAACCGTTCTACGTAATAGACCTGTAGGTAAAAATAATACAAAATAAAAGAACGTAACAAATGTAAATAGAACATATTTTATTAATCATATATAATATTTGTTTATCGACCAAGATACAAAATTAAAAATTGTTTTTGTTCACTTACATTACAAATTATAAAACCTTTTAAAATATACAACCACAATATACAGATAAAAGAACGTTATAGAAATATCACCCAAATTTGATATCTATTACTCTTTTATGAGTTTAAAAAACCCTTAAAGTTTCGACTCAAACGCTCTGTTAGAAATGATAGTTTACTAAGGTACCATTGCAGTTTTAAAAAATTAACTCTACTAAAATTTGATATTTACTACTCTTTTATGAGTTTTAAAAAAGCCTTAAATTTTAGTCTTAATCACTCTGTTAGAAATGGTAGTTTACTAAGGTACCCCTTTCATGTAATAGTGTCGACAGTAACATGCTCTCCTAAAATCAAATTAATTTATTAAGAGGCCTCACGTAGAGATGTTGTGTCCTTACTATTACGGTACATCTCATAAATTACATTACGTATCCCAACTGTTGTAAAATTGTCTAATTCTACAACAGATTTAGTACGTATTCGTTTCTTTTTCGGGCTACTGACAGTTTCACCTCTCGCTTGTTGTGCTGCCATTTTATTTACTTTAGAAATACTGACATCTAAAGCAGCTGCAACTCTCTAAAAAGTTAATTAACAATTATTTGTAGAAATATATTCAAGTGAAAAGACCATAGATATAAACTAAATTTTATATTTACTCACATCTCTGACGCATTTCACATCCATTAAAGGTCCACCATTGTCTCGCTCTCTTTCAAAATAATTAATAAGAGACAAAACCATCCTTTGAGCACGGCTACTAAGAGCTTTGGGCATTTTTACATTTCAATTACAAATAAATTTAAAAAGAATAAAATATAACCTCACTGTTAATTTTAAGTACCTAAACGTCAACCTGACGTCAAAATAACGATTGAACCATCCAATTTAAAACCGACAACACTGTAAAAAACTACCAACATGAAATAAATAAATGTACTAACTGAGTTATGGATTGATGTTGAATAAAACATATCATAACGTTGGTACTTAAATTAACCAAAGGTGACGTCATCTCACATTTATTGTGAATGGAGTTTTTTTTTTACAACATAATCTTTACGTGTGTATATTGTATTGTTCGAGAGTTTTGTATTTGTTTTTAAACAATTTTTCACGCATTTATTATTAAAATGGCAGATAAAGATTTTGTTAGGGCTCAGAGTGATAATTTACCCAACATTGATGCATTTATGCTCATGGAATATATAAAAAATAATGAATGCTACAGTGCTGAAGAAATACGTGATACAAATTTCGCCTTTTTGTTGTTTTTTGCCATCAGGTAATGATATAAATTGTTTTTTTGGATTTCTAATTGAACTATTTGTGCATATCGGTAATAACTGTTCATACAGACAGAAACCAAGTAATTTATATAGTCCATAACAACATACGATTTGTGAGATACAGTCTGTTCCAAACGCTTAAGCGGAACTAGATTTTGCAATCTAGTTACTTTCATCGTTTAAATCGTGCCTTTCGGCCGTTTTGTTTAAGCTTTGTAAATCATACTTACAATAAACATTTTTTGGTTAAGGTTAATATTATTTTAAAATGTAAATTTCTTTATATTTTGATTTTTTGTGTCATTCTTAGTACAAATTTCCCATTTATTTATTTTTTTGTCATTAAAATATCCAAAAAAAATATTTAATTTTGACATATGTCATTCGTTTCCATGGTTTCATTGTTGGAATTTTAAATTTTGACATCCCAATGTGAAAAATGAAATAACCCAAGCAAGTTCAATTCCCATTTAGTTCCGCTTAACCGTTTGGAACAGACTGTAACATTTTTGGAAACAATATATGTAATTAGAACTACATAAAATTGAAATAAACATAAACATTAAAGTAAATTTAAACTATTACCATTCTATTATTTCAAATATTACATTTAAACGTACTGCGCATGTACAGTTTACATTCTACATTCGACACGTAAACAAAGGCATGTTCTACTCATAGACAAGAGTTCTACTAAAGAACTTTTTTCTATGTGTTCTACTTGACATGTTTACGCGTAAAATCTACATTAGTCTACATCATGTATTCTACGCGCCCATCACTGCTGGAAAGGAAGTAAATGGAGTATTGAAGAGCAGTTTTGGTTTTTGTTGAGACACAGCACTTAAAATTATAATCCTTTGCAAGTTACAAAAATCACTTATGCCTGTGCCATGTTTCACAATATCGCAGTACATTTTAATGGTGTATTATTTGAGGAAATATATGATGAGAATGATAATGAAAATCACAACAGTGTTATTCCACATAATCCAGGGTAGAAATAGCGTAATAAATCAATTAATTATTAATAAATAAATTCACATTTTATTCAAAAATCAAATAAACTGATATAATATAATTTTTTTAATGCACTGTGGAAACCGGTTGTAATGATCATTACAGAAAACTGTGATACTCGAGTATCACAGAACCAAACATTTCTGTTCCATTTGTAAATAAATTTCGCCACTGAATATTTAAATTTACTCCGAAACATAGTGGGTTAATATTTTCTTTGCAATAATATAGGCTCTCCACAAGGTGAGTTAGCACCTCACGTTAACAAATATGGTAATAACGCTTACCTTAACAAATGCTCGTACAGAATAGCATTTTTTTTATAAAGGCGTTAGACATGGTGTTATAATAAAAATTTTAACCTGACGCTAATTTTAACGCATTTTTTACAGAATACACCCGACTATGCACGAATGGGTTAATAGTAGTGCTGTCAGAAATCGATCTTTACGGAACCGGAACCGGTTCCAAAAAAAAAAAACCGGTTCCGGGTTTACCCGGTTATCCGGTTACCCGGTTTCGGACCCGGGTATCCGGAACCGGGTATCCGAAACCGGGTATCTGGAACCGGGTATCCGGAACCGGGTATCCGAAACCGGGTACTCGGAACCGGGTATCCGGAACCGGGTATCCGAAAACGGGTACCCGGAACCGGGTATCCGAAACCGGGTATCCGGAACCGGGTATCCGGAACCGGGTATCCGAAACCGGGTATCCGAAACCGGGTATCCGGAACCGGGTATCCGGAACCGGGTTACTTCAAAATTACGTACCCGTTTTGCCCGAAATCCAGAACCGGATACCCGTTAAACATGTTTCGGTTTCCAGCATCATAACAATTACGGTTATTGTGATTGAGATACGTTAAGTAATACTTGCTGACGTGCATCTACTACGTACGTTTTTTGTTAATTACATTTTCCATGTTTAATAGAAAAAAAAAATTGTAATCGTTACTTTATTTTAATTTTAAACAACTTCTTTATAATATATATTTTTGATATATTATAACTATATCAATTATAATATATGTTGCGCCGAGTTTAATTTTCTCACACTAAAGGATCGTCGCACTTTGACTGACATGAAAATTTTGCATTAAATTCTTAATAATCTACTATCTTGTGTTGAACTACAAAATTTAATCACTATTAATGTTCCAAAATTTTATTTTTATACTAGATGTACATTTCGTTCACCACGTGAACATTATCTTATAGACCTATTGTGCCTAATATTAACTCTTCAATCTATAAATTAGCTAAATGGCTAGTCCAAGAATTTAATTTTATAAAACTAGAAAATGATTTTTGCATAAAAAATTCTTTACAATTAATTGAAAAAATTAAAGATTTAAACCTAAAAGAAAACTCGAAATTAATATCATTTGATGTAACGTTTTTGTTTCCAAACGTCCCTATCCCTGAAATTTTACAGATTTTAAAAAATGTCTTACTACGAAATAACATTTCTATTGAAAAAACTGATAAAATTAATAACAAAATTATGCATGGACCAAACCACTTTCATTTTCAATGGTAAATTCTATTCTCAAACGTTTGGAACCGCTATGGGAAGTCCACTGTCTCCATTCCTAGCCAACATTTTCTTAAATCACGTAGAAAATAAAATAAAATCCTTATCAATAAAAGACACGTACCCTACGGTATGGTGGCGTTACGTAGATGATATTTTTGATATAATAGATGATACCTTTAATCTAGATTCTTTCATTAATTATATTAACAATATTTACCCTTCATTAAAATTTACATTTGAATTAGAAATAGACAATAGACTACCATTTTTAGACCTTCTTATAATGAAAAACGGACAAAAAATAGAATTTGACATTTACCGAAAAACATCACATTCAGATATTCACATAAACAATACCTCCATGAGTCCTACCAACATAAACACGCCGCTTTCCATAGTTTAATACACAGACTTATAAATGTACCTTTATCAAAAGAAAAATATAATATTGAATATAAAAAAATAATACACATTGCAGAAATTAACGGATACAATAAGAGTCTTATTAATAAATTACATTATAAACACAACTTAAAAAACAAAATAAAACAATCCACCTCCTTATGTAATATGCCCACTCAAAAAAACTCAGTTAAATATGTAAGAATATTATATCATCTCTCCATATACCACAAAATCAAAAATATTTTTTCTAAACACAATATAATTATAGCTTTCTACAACCCTACAAAAACTAAAGCCCTATTAGGAAGTTGTTTAGACAAAATTAAAAATCTCCAAAAATTAGGTGTATATAAAATTAACTGTAAAAAATGTAATAAAATATATATAGGAAAAACCCAAAGAAATTTAGAAACTAGACTTAAGGAACATAAAAATTACGTTAAAAATTTAGATATTAACAGATCATCGTTAGCATTCCATAAAATAAAAACAGGGCATGACATAGACACAATTTCGTTACTTAAAGAAAGTAATGCATACGACTTAAACATGTTAGAGGCGATAGAGATGAAAAAAAGAAAAAAAATCCAAAATTCAAAACACCGACTTAAGTCCTTTACAAAACCCGCTTTTAGAGATAATCCCAAGAACCTAATTATAAAAATTCCCCAATTCATAACCATTACCTACAATAATCGTAAATGTTCAAATACCCTAATTCACCCCCATTCACACCGAGTCTATTGATAATGTTCACGTGGTGAACGAAATGTACATCTAGTATAAAAATAAAATTTTGAAGGAAAGATCTACTTTTTTCTTAATTTCAAACCCTTCAATTTCAACAATTTATATTTATACTAAATATCAAGTTTGAATCAGGGAACTCGGAATAGCGTATCTGGAACCGGGTATCCGGAACCGGGCATTCGGAACCGGGTATTCGAAACCTGGTAATCGGAACCGGGTATTCGAAACCGGGTATCTGGAACCGGGTATCCGAAACCGGGTATCCGAAAACGGGTATCCGAAACCGGGTATCCGAAACCGGGTATCCGAAACCGGGTATCCGAAACCGGGTATCCGAAACCGGGTATCCGAAACCGGGTATCCGGAACCGGGTATCCGGAACCGGGTATTTGGAACCAGGTAATCGGAACCGGGTATCCGGAACCGGGTATCCGGGTAACGCGAAAATTACAAACCCGGTTTTACCCGAAAACCGGAACCGGGTACCCGAAAAACCGGAACCGGGTACCCGAAAAACCGGTTTCGGTTCCCAGCACTAGTTAATAGGCGATAACCAGACCGTTAAAAAAATAGAATATATTTCGGTTTTCATACCGCAGTCGTAAAACATCCGGTCGTCCGCGCATACTCATTGTAGATTGTGTTCTATCCAAGGCGGCTAAAAAAATTCAATCGCTGACCATATAAAATCGCTTACTGTTACTGTATTTTATTTACGGTAGATTATCGTAAATATTAGGTGTGTTCGATTTGCACATTTGCAGTTACTGTTTACTGCCGCGTTAAAAAAATCTGTTCGTTTTGTTTCGCAGTAACTGCAAATCTATTCGATTTGTCGTAATTTACTGCCAGTTTATGAGGCTACTGCGAAAAAGTTACAGCTGCTTCTCTTGCGGATTATTAGTTACGGCTGTGTTTGTTTAACTTTTTGAGTTGGTACCATAGATAAAGAATAAATGGTTGGTACTTTGTTTTTGACTTTTTGACAGGAATATGGCTAGCATATTTGTTTTGATATTTATACTATATTCTTGGATGGCTAATGTCTTACAAATTCGTTTTTTGAATATCCTGGGACAATAGTTTCTACAAAATTTTTCAGTTTTTCTATCCTGGGGCATTTTGTAAACCTCGCAAATACAGTTCATAACTTCATCATCCGAACTCGAAAAATCTAAATCTGAATCAATGATTCTGGATTTGATAATATTTCAAGATCCATTAAATATATCTAATATTTTTCACCCTTTCGACACTAGGCTGACCAGATTTTTTTCACACGAAAAGAGTATACTAAAAAAAAAAGGTTAAACTCCAAAAATTCAAATAATGAGCAAAAAACAGAGGTCCTCATTCAAAAATACTAGTGACGAGCAAAAAAAAAGGTCTTCACTCCCAAAATAGAAGTGATGAGCAAAAAAAAGGTCCTCACTTCTAAACTAGAAGTAATAAAAACAAGTGACCATCAAAAAAGAGTAGGTTTTCAGGTTTTTTTTATAAAAAGTAAGAGTATAGAAAATATTACTCAAAAAAGAGTATAATACTCTTAAAAAGAGAACGTCACCCAATTCGACACACAAGATAATCTCCGAACCAAATCGTAAAAAGATTCTTAACCTGGAAAATTATCTGACATTTAACATTACTTCTTATTATTTACGTATAAACAAATCGAACAGAAAATTAAACTCGCTGTATGTTACCAGTTTTTAGTAGTAAACTGCTAACTGCAGCGTTTTACTGCTAGCGTTTAGCAGTATAACGCGAATGTGCAAATCGAACATACCTATTATTTCAAAAATGTTAATGATAGGTTTCATATTAGTACAATTTTGAGTCGCTTGAACGTAATTAATAAAAATGACTAAAACGTGACTGTTTTTACTTTACTCAGTACATCAAAATCCAAGGTTAATTTAGCTACATCATTATACGCCACCTACATCATTATACGTTCATGACATGATTTATGGTAAAATAGACCAGTTTTTATGACACTCAGGGCCCCTGATTTCCTTAAAATAATTAAAATACAATTTTAAATATCTATAATACAGAGCGGTCATAATTTCTTGTCAGTTATGCAATAGTTGACAGAAACATTTTGTTATCAAATTTATTTCCAAGGACATGAACACATAGACGTAGATTCGATTTTTACATTGGGTTATGTATGTTCAATATTTCACTTACCTCTAAGAGCTACCTCGATCAACAAGCGTCTTCCTATTACAATCTTAATAACAATAATATCAACAACAACAATAATAACGAAAAAAACAATAATATATCTTAACAAAAACCACAACTTTTTCTCTACACGCCATTGAGTTAACGAACAACATGAAGTTATCAATACAATATCGTTACTGATTGATTCTTTGTTAAATTGGAATTTTTAGATAAGAGATAGAATACAGTTTTGATATTTTTAAGCTCATTGTTTACTGTTATGTAACTGACAAGAAATTATGATCACACGGTATAATCTATAATATAATACGCCAATGTGTGTGCCTGGGTCCCTGTGTGTGTGCTATGACGTCAAAACAAATTTAAAGCGAGATTCCGAAATGTAACGAAATATTCCGAAACTTACCGAAGTGTCACCAGATATAACTTGACTAAAAACATTTTGGTATTTATCAGCGGCTGATATTTATTTTATCTGAATTTAATAAAATAAAATATAGAAATATCTAGGGTTTCGTAGGCATAAACAAGAAACTCTAGACACTTCGATATGCTTTGACCGATATGAACAATATTTTGCAGATTTCTTCTTTAAGAAACTGCGGTTAAAATTACATATAGAAGTGTCTAGGTTTTCGTAGGCATAAACAAGATACTCTAGATACTCTTATATTCTTTGACTGATATGAACAATACTTTGTAGATTTATTTTCTAAGAATCTACAAATATAATTACATATAGAAATGTCTAGGGTTTCGTAGACATAAACAAGGAACTCCTATATGCTTTGACTGAGATGAACAATATTTTGCAGATTTATTCTCTAAGAATCTACGAATATAGTTACATATAGAAATATCTAGGGTTTCTTAGGCATAAACAAGAAACTCTAGACACTCTTATATGCTTTGACTGATATGAACAATAATTTGCAGATGTCCAACGGAGTGGCCGAGCGCACTAAGTCGTGCAGTTTGGACTGGTGAAAACAGTCTGGATTGTGCGGTCGGTAGTTCTTTCTTTGCGGGGCCCCGGGGAGAAACTTTCTTTGGGGGCCCCGGGTAATGATCAATTCTATACTTCTATACCCGGGGCCGTCAAAAGGGTGAAAACTAATTCTTTCAGCTCGGACTCTGGATCATATACAAATGTAGCGGGAATTTTTATTATATAACACGTGAAAATACACCTGATTACCTAAAAAAAAAGGTCCTCACTTCCAAAATACAAGCAAGAGACGGCCACGCGCCCCTGGCACTGGAGCCTGGGGCCCCAAGAACCCCGGGACCCCAAGAACCCCGGTGTCCCAAAAACCCCGGGGCCCCAAGATCTCTGGGGCCTCGGAGATTTTCTCCGACTCCTCCCCCCCTCTTGTCGGGCATGCTTGGGTGAGGCGGACTAGAGCCAGGCCTCCAGTGAAGAAATACCTCAAAAAATTATCAAAGTGTATTTTCAATCACTGGATACTTTTGAAGGGCTTTAATTTGTCTTGCCCAAGGCTTTACAAAAACGGTCCACTCCCAAACTACTTATGTGGATATCGTTTTTAGTAAATTGCTCATCGAAATAGCAACAATAGTTATTCAAAAACTTACTTTTCATTAATAATGACCCATTTTCCTTAGGTGTTGTACTTACTATTGTGGTACCTAAATACCTACTATTTTTACGGCCATTGAAAAGCTACGAAAAACGAGTGAGAATATATATTTGACATTCCATATAAAATTAAATTTGTAAACGTCAGAATTTCAATTCTTTTCTGAATTTTGTTTATAGTAAAAATAAAATATTTAAAATGACAATTTATAATTAAACTATTATATCAGCTCGGTATCATGGTATAAAAATAAAGTAACGATCGAATTATCTGAAATAAAGATACAAGATACTTAAATTTAAATATCTAGATCAGTGGTTCTCAACCTTTTTTAAGTGACGGCACCCCTATGCAAAATGTGAGATCTTCGCGGCACCCTACTATTAAATATATCACAATAGAGACAGAGCGAGCGAGCGAGCCGTTCAAGGTCGGGCGTTTTTGACGTCCAATAATCTCGCAAGGGTTTTATGACGAGTGAGAGAGAACACATTTCCCGCATATTTTCTGTAAGACACGGGTCTTACCGAGATTCCGAGAATAGCGGCGAATTTATTTTAAAAAGCTCGCGGCACCCTTTTCATGTGCTTGCACTCTGGTTGAGAACCACTGATCTAGATACATGCGGACACCGTTATTTTGGACGTTTGCCATTGCTGATAGTAACTGATAGTACTATCAGCAATGGCAAACGTCCAAAATAACGGTGTCCGCATTAACCCGGCAAGGCCTAGCGGTGCATATATGTACCAGCATACAGGCTCATACTTGTTCGCGTTTTGCCACAGTGTCTTGTTTACTATCATTGCATATTAGCCTTAGTCACGCAAATAAAGAGTGCAGTAAGACTGTTGTGTTAAGACTTTTTATATATTTTTATTATTATGTTTGTGAACATAGTTTAAACTTACATCAATATAAAATGGATCTTCCGTGGGATATACGTTTAATGTAAGTACATTTATTTATGATTATTTATAAATATATTATATATTTTATTACTTGAATTTAAAATAGAAGGTATAGCGTTACTTTTTCACTTTATGTTATTTATGTATTACATTTCATATCAATTATATGGTCCCCAGTGGGGCACTTACAGTGTCCAAATTTCTTCAATGCATATTGTGTACGCAAATGTATGTGAATATACCATAATATATATTTATAGTGATTTAACCGTTCAACATGCTCTCTCACTACTCGAGGAAGACGAAACTGATGTTCAGGGCATTTTCATTGAACCATCTGAACCGGCCGTTGTTTCCGATGAAGATTCAGCAGATGAGGATGGAGGCGGGCTTGTTGATAATTTATGTGGGCGACAACTAGGAGCTTGTGCCGAAGTAGTGCTTCGAAATGGTAAGAGTTTTTTTGAAGAAGTTGACAATTCAACTGAATTAGCTGATCAAAATAGTAGTCCACCAAAGAAACTGAAAAAATCTACCGCAAAAAAGAAAACTTGGATAAAAGCGGATATATCTAATTTAAATCCTATATTTCCTGAGTCAAATTATTCTGCAATTCGTCATTTAGGAAAAGTATTCGAGAAGTGAGAAAAATACATACGAATTACTCGCCCGTTTTTGATTAGACAGTATAATCGCTACATGGGTGGAACAGATAGAATGGACGAAAATGTCGCCCTCTACCGAATTGGCATTCGTGGGAAAAAATGATGGTGGTCAATATTCACATGGCTGCTTGACACCGCCGTCCACAATGTTTGGATATTACTGCGCAAATCAGGCCGCGAAATCAATCAGTTAGAGTTTAGAAGAGAATTGGTAAAAACTTACCTTACAAGATATAAGGAACCACCCGAGGGTGCCGGACGGACATCTACTTCTAAGGAAAGCCTTTCAAAGAGCAGGTATTTAAATTATAAACACCTTTAATAGTACATGGGACACCTTTAATAGTAATAGTACATAATATTCAGCTAATTAATTTTAGGATTTCCGATGAGTTTCGGTATGATGGTTTAAAACACTATGTCTCTACAACCACTCAAAAGCGTCGTTGTGCTGCTGAAGGTTGCCGTGGACGTGTAAAATCTGAGTGCACAAAGTGCAATGTTGGTCTGTGTATATCTTGTTTTGTACCATTCCATACGAATAAATAATAATTTTTCTTTGCATGTAAATAAGAGTTTCTTTGCATGTATAAAAATAAATAATTTATTATTAAATAAATTACTCTAAATATTGTATTATCAATGTTTATTATATTCACCTAATTTGTTTTGCTGCACAAATCGACAAGAAATATCTTAAAACCCTTAATATAAGTTATTGCCAATTTTGCTCCCGTATGATCCTTGCGGTACCGTACGGCACCGATTTATATCTCGTAAATGGGAGGGGTGGGGGGACTGTGATAAGTTTATTTGTTATTATTACTATAAATTTAACTCAGTTATGGCAAAAAAATTAAATTTTTAAGATATAAATTAATTCCGGTCTTCCCGGGTTAATATTGGACCATTGCAAAATAATTTCAAACATATTATCTAGATACAGATAAAGATACATATTTCAAAAAGTATCTAATTTGTATCTAGATACAGTGGTACCTCGGTTTTCGTTGACTTCGGTTAACGGTGGTTTCGGTTTTCGTCGATTTTTTCGCGAAGAATTTGTCTCTTTTTTCGTCGGTTGCCTCGGATTTCATCGGCGTACCGCGACCCACGCGCTACGCAGTATAGCGTTGTTTCTCGTTGTGTGAGCATCTAGCCCGCCCTTCTAGCCAAACAATTCCATTGCTTTCCAGTGTTAGTGTTTTTGTGCTTCTTTTATTGATTACGAGTTAATTTTTTACTTGCCCGACCTTAATATATAAGGGGCAAGTATTGTAATCGCGAAAATTTTCGATGTCGAGATTTTGACGGATGACCACGTTTCATGGTCCAGGGAATCCAAAAAACCTATTTTCGAAGTGCCGTCCGTATGTGTGTGTGTGTGTGTGTGTGTGTGTGTGTCTGTCTGTCTGTGTGTATACACGATAACTCAAAAACGGTTTAACTTAAAGAGTTCGTTCTGGTACTAAAAAATTCTCCTATTAAATAGGAAGAACCCTATTGTTTTTTATGAAAATCGGTTGACTAGAAATGGGAGTTTACTCGTGTCGATTTTAATATTTTTGCGAATATTTAGCAACAGAAAAATATTTCGAAAAAATTTATTGAACAAAAGTTACTATAAATGCAATAACTAATAACTTTTATTTGAGACGTTTTTTGATAAAACGAAAAATTTTGAAATTTTTTTGTAAAATTATTTAAAATTTTTCCAAGTCTCAATTTTTTCATACTTATATGTAACGTTTCCATGGTAATGATAATTAATTCGTAACTAGTAAAGCAAGCCTTGGACAAAAATTTGTATAGAACATAATTTGATGTATTTTTGAAGATTTATCTAAATATTTAAATTTTTTTTTTTTTTTTGGTTTATTTTTTTTTAAATATTTTTTTTATGGGAGGGCAAGTCTAGTGGAGGTTTCCTTTCGCCACTGGTTTATAATTGCCTCGGTTTTGGTCGGTTTCGAATTTCAATGATTGTTTTCGGACGGATTATCGACGAAAACCGCGGTACCACTGTACTTGTAACTAGATACAACACTGAGCCTATCTTGGATGCAGAGCTAGCCCGATCACGAAGACGACAGTCGAGATTATAACTCGTGACTGCGACACCGGATTCATCAACTGCGTCCGAAAGATGTTTATATTGCCGACAATATTTTTATCTCACAGCGCCAGTGGCGCACCCAGGAATATTTGTTGGGGGGAGGGCGGTAAGACAAAATCATTTAAATTATGAAAATATAGTGATGACCTAAAAAAAGGTCCTCACTTCTAAAATACAAGTGACGACCTAAAAAAAAAAAGGTCCTTATCCCTATTTTTAGGGTTTTGTAGGTATGACCAAAAAACACATATACCGTCATTTTGTCGTCTGTCTGTCTGTCTGTCTGTCTGTCTGTTTGATAAAAATTGTAGCCAAACGGCTAAATCTAGAGAGTTGAAATTTGGCATGATTATACAAATCTTTGACCCGCAATAGGAAAAATACTAAAACATCTAAAAAACATATACCCCAAAAATATAAACAAATATGTGCTCATCGAAAAAAATAATATTTTTTTAAAATTCTGAGTAGGGTATCAAATGAAAGCCCTTAGTACGTGGATTAAAGATCAAAATTTTATTTTTGCAAAATAAATTATTTTGATGCGATTTTTGCCAAAATTGTGCAAAAAATTTTTTGTCCCACACCCTGTAGCCCTGTAGCCTGTAGTGTAAGTAATGTACATTGGTGTGAACCGGAATAGTACAACAGGAATTTTTTATCAGATTATGTTTTCGGAAAATAACGCATTTTTTGTGTTTTTAACTAAAATATGTTAAATATTTAATTCGCTATGTAACACACCAGATCAGTAGCTCTAGTAGCGTAGTTGGTTTTGACGTTCGCTTAATAATGTAACTTAATTTGCAAACTAGGGTTCGAATCCTGTTAATTTTATTTTTTCTGTTTTTTTTTTGCATTTTTATTTTGTTTAAATTATTTTGTCAAAATTCTAGTTATATTTTGGTAAATGTTGCATTTAATTTTTAAAAGCGTAAATTTAATAACCAGTGGGAAGTGTTGAAATTATAATTTAATTCTATGTTTGACGAAATCAGAGGACGGGGCTTAGATTTAAGCAACCAATGGAAGCCATAGGCGCAATTTTCAAAATCTTAATGAACCTTGCTATATAAAAAAAATACTGCACATATTTAGAAACTTAAATAATGGTATTAGGAATTCGAATTAAAATCCATAAAAAAACTTTTGACATAAAATTTGTTTTGGCATCCCAAATAATCATCATTCAGTTACTAAATACCTGCAAAACCCAGAAATGTGTGAAAATTCACACTTCACATCAGTTTTTTAAATTTTCTAGTGTGTTTATGTGTTTTTATTTTTATTTCCTTCCTTCTTAGGGGGGCCCGGGCCCCCTCCTTGGGTGCGCCTCTGCACAGCGCCCCTCTTGTTTGACGCCTTTGTGCGACCTACAACTTGCACACCTGCTTGCAGCGCCCCTGCTTGTTAGACCGTCATTTACGAATAATTGATATATTTATTCCGTTCTCTAAATTAAGGGGTTACATGGGCCTTCAAGGTATAAAAAAACGACTTCTTTAAAATATTTTATTTCAAAAACAAAAAACCTTTTTTATTTAAAATTAAAACATATAAAAGTATAGTACTTGAAGTACTTGTAAAAAAAATTTCAGCCAAAAATATTAAAAATTTTCCATTTTCCAGCCGTTTTTCGCCGTCAACGTTTTTTTTGCGGTGGACATGATATTTCGGTGTGGATTCATCTGAAATCAAAAATTCAAAAATTTTCTTGTAGTTTATGCCCTTGGCTCGTGATTGAACGACGGAATTTTCATTCGGTCAAGTCGTTCTTGTTTTATACGAAAAAGACCTTTTAAAAATGATGTGAATCGGAAAAACGCATAAAAATATGAGACGAAAATTGATCCAAACTCATGTCAAAATGTCAAATTTCATTTTTTTGCCAAGGCAAGGCAACAAGAGCCAAGGGCATAAACTACAAGAAAATTTTTGAATTTTTGATTTCAGATGAATCCACACCGAAATATCATGTCCACCGCAAAAAAAAGGTTGACGGCGAAAAACGGCTGGAAAATGGAAAATTTTGAATATTTTTGGCTGAAATTTTTTTTACAAGTACTTCAAGTACTATACTTTTATATGTTTTAATTTTAAATAAAAAAGATTTTTTGTTTTTGAAATAAATTTTTTTAAAGAAGTCGTTTTTTTTATACCTTGAAGACCCATGTAACCCCTTAATGAACAACTTGTCAGTAGCTGAATGAATATTGTCAGGTAATTTGTCTGTCAGGAGAGTGTATTGGAGGACAACACAAGATGAAGAGCTAATGTCAGACATATCACGAAGTTACTTTTAGTAATTGCGATAATTGGTCTAGCACCAAGGTTGTATGCTTTGGTTTCTTGATGTACATATTAAAAGAGAAAATCTAATCATTTTCATCGAATATTTGTATGTAATATGTCGACGATTACCAGTCATATATATATATATATATATATATATATATATATATATATATATATATATATATATATATATATATATATATATATATATATATATATATATATATATATATATATAGTTAGATTGTTGTTCTTGACGAAAAATGTAGGAGGAAATAAAAATTCTTGAATACTCGTCAAAAGTTTATTAATAAAATATTAAGAGACGTTTCGACTGGTAAATCCAGTCATCCTCAGTCTATAAATAAAAATTACAATTGTAAAATACAAAATAGAAAAGTATTATTTTAACAAAACAAAAATAAGTAAAATTGAAAATTGATAAATTAGTATAAATAGTAAAAGGAAAATAATTTTAAACATATTAATTGAAAATTATCAAAATGGCTATTGGCCATTTTGATAATTTTTCTACACGTGTACACAGACAGACAGACGGACAGACAGACGGACAGACAGACCGACAGACATCATGCTAAAAATAGTCAAAACGTTATGTAGGGATCTCAATTCGTGGAGATCCATCGAAATCTCGAAATGTCAAAATGTTTATATGTTGGCGGTCGGTAAAAAGTTAAAATATCTCACTTATTATTGTTGACAAGAGCAAAGCATATATATATATATATATATATATATATATATATATATATATATATATATATATATATATATATATATATATATATATATATATATATATATATGCTTTATATATATATATATATATATATATGCTTTGCTCTTGTCAACAATAATAAGTGAGATATTTTAACTTTTTACCGACCGCCAACATATAAACATTTTGACATTTCGAGATTTCGATGGATCTCCACGAATTGAGATCCCTACATAACGTTTTGACTATTTTTAGCATGATGTCTGTCGGTCTGTCTGTCCGTCCGTCTGTCCGTCTGTCTGTCTGTGTACACGTGTAGAGCAAATTCGGCTAAAAGGATTTTTATGAAACTGCATATTTAAGCTTTCGACATCAATGGCACGACTTGATCAACATTTGGTAAAAATCGGTTGACTAGAAATGGGAGTTTACTCGTGTCGATTTTAAGATGTTTGCGAATATTTAGCAACAGAAAAATATTTCGAAAAAATTTATTTAACAAAAGTTGCTATAAATGCAATAACTAATAACTTTTATTTGAGACGTTTTTTGATAAAACGTGAAATTTTTCGAAATTTTTCCAAGTCTAAATTTTTTCATACCTACTTACATGTAACGTTTCCATGGTCATGATAAATAATATCTCTGTTATAAAATATAAGACCAAGTTATTTCTACTCTGCTGCTAGAATGTATTTTATACAAGTACTTTATGATGGCGGTCGGTCCTGAGGTGGCCACAGCTGATTTTTACCGACCGTCAACATATATAAGGGAGGTATTGTGATCATACCGATTTTGACATTTCGAGATTTCGATGGATCTCCCCGAATTGAGGTCCCTACATAACGTTTTGACTATTTTTAGAATGATGTCTGTCAGTCTGTCTATCCGTCCGTCTGTCTGTCTGTTTGTCTGTCTGCCTGTCTGTCTGTCTGTCTGTCCGTCTGTCCGTCTGTGTACACGTGCAGAGCAAATTCGGCTGAAAGGATTTTTATGAAACTTCATATTTAAGCTTCTGCCATCCATGGCACGAGTTGGTCAACTTTTGGTAAAAATCGGTTGACTAAAAATGGGAGTTTACTCGTGTCGATTATAAGATTTTTGTGAATATTTCACAACAGAAAAATATTTCGAAAAAAATTATTGAACAAAAGTTACTATAAAAGCAATAACTAATAACTTTTATTTGAGACGATTTTGATAAAACGAAAAATTTCGAATAATTTCTGTAAAATTTTTCGTAAATTTTTCAGAAGTCTCAATTTTTTCATACTTTAATGTAACGTTTCCATGGTCATGATAAATAATATCTCTGTTAAAAAATATTAGGCCAAGTTATTTCTACTCTGCTGCTAGAATGTATTTTATATAAGTACTTTACGATGACAGTCGGTCCTGTGGTGGCCACAGCTGAATTTTTCATACTTACTCGTACATATATGTAACGTTTCGCCAACGGAGTGTTCGAGCGCATTAAATCGTGCGGTTTAGACTGAAACAGTCTGGGCGGTCGGTGGTTCGAGCCTCCTTCGTTGGTGATATTATTCGGGCGAGAATAATATGTTTACATTACTCCCATTTTCACAATCATTCACCCCTCATCCAGGTGTAGGAGCTCGTCCCCTGGCATCGGCGATTAGCCTCGTTGCAGAAATAGGCCGATGTAAAATAAATAAATAAATAGATGTAACGTTTCCATGGTTATGATAAATAATATCTCTGTGGTGTTAATTATTGTTCTGACAGTTTTAAATAAAATAGATTTCTAATAAGTGTTTTATCATTGATTTCAACACATTCACACGCTTATACACTAAAGTGGTGACCCCGACGTGATAAAAAAATTGATGTGAAGTGTGAATTTTCACACATTTCAGGGTTTTGCAGGTATTTAGTAAGTGAATGATGATTATTTTGGATGCGAAAACAAATTTTATATTAAAATATTTTTTTTGTTAATTTTAATTCGAACGCCTAATACCATTATTTAGGTTTCTAAATATGTGCAGTATTTTTTTTTTTATATAGCAAGGTTCATTAAGAATTTCAAAATTGGCAAAATTCCATTGGTTGTTATAAGTTCCGCCCCTCTGATTTCGTGTACATTGAAACAGAATTAAATTATAATTTAAACAATTTCCGCTGGCTATTAAATTTACGCTTTTAAAAATTAAATGCAACATTTGCCAAAATATAATTAGAATTTTGAAAAAATAATTTAAACAATATAGAAATTAAAAAAAAAAATATATATATATATAGTCTCTTCTCCAGGGTTCGATCCCTATCGGATCGGGTTACATGGGTGAAAAGTCAGCGTCAAATACCACTAGACCAGCACACACGTTAGAGTGTTGCTTGTTACAAAGCTATAACTTGTGTACATTATTAGCCAAAAATCACAAAAAATGCGTTTTTTTCAAAAAACCTAATCTGATCAAAAGTTCCTGTTGAACTATTCCGGTTCACACCAATGTACATTACTTAGAATTTTTTCAGATTTTTAGTTTAAACCATCTGGGCTACAGGGTGTGGGACAAAAAATTTTTTGCACAATTTTGGCAAAAATCGCTTCAAAATAATTTACTTTACAAAAATAAAAATTTGATCGTTAATCCACGTACCAAGGGCTTTCATTTGATACCCTACTCAGAATTATAAAAAAATATTTTTTTTTTCGATGAGCACATATTTGTTTATATTTTTAGGGGGATATGTTTTTTAGATGTTTTAGTATTTTTCCTATGTGCGGGTCAAAGAGTTGTATAAGCATGCCAAATTTCAACTCTCTAGGTTTAGCCGTTTGGCTACAATTTTTACCGAACAGACAGACAGACAGACAGACAGACAGACAGACAGACAGACAGACAGACGACAAAATGACGGTATAAGGGTTTTTTGGTCATACCTACAAAATCCTAAAAAGACTGGTGTAACGTGTGCGAAGTCTATTGTTCTTGCTATATATATATTTTTTTTAAATTTTGTGCGTGCACTAACTTTCAAAAATATGACAGATCCCCAAGAACAGTCTAATATATCTAATAAATCGGATTTCCGTTAGCGTACCGCTTTTTCATTTTTTGATGGTCATGTTCTGCTCTTTAATTTTTTTGTCCTCTTTTTTTAATACATTTCTCTATTTTATCAAGGGAGGGTTTCAACATTCTGGCGACCTTATTTATGGATGCATTTTTTCTCTTCAAGATATGACCTATCCATCGATATTTTCTGCTTTTTATGAGGACGCCTGTTGGCTTTTCGTTAATAATATAATATAATATTATTTATAATTACTATGTAGTTTTTCTTACGAAATATTAACTAAAATGTCATATTTAATGATATTTTATAGATCCGAGATTTTTTGTAACATTAGCATTGACTTAATCTCTACTAAACTCAATATCTAGATAACAAACTGATCCCAACTTGTATTTAACAGAATTACCTTGACCTTAAGGTAAAGAATTTATGAATGTGAAAATGGTTCTTCTTAAAATTTATTACACATATAATTAATGCGTCTTCCAAAAACAATTTTTAAAATAAATAAAGCTAAAATTAGGTTAACTAACCGTACTCTTTTAAGAGTACGTACAGTCTGTTCTAAACGGTTAAGCGGAACTAAATGGGAATTTAGTTCTTTTAGGTTGTCACGAGAAGTGTCCTTGCTTGGGTTATTTCATTTTTCACGTTGGGATGTCAAAATTTAAAATTCCAACAATGAAACCATGGAAACGAATGACATATGTCAAAATTAAATATTTTTTTTAGATATTTTAATGACAAAAAAATAAATAAATGGCAAATTTGTATTAAGAATGACACAAAAAATCAAAATATAAAGAAAATGACATTTTAAAATGATATTAACCTTAACCAAAAAATGTTTATTGTAAGTATGATTTACAAAGCTTAAACAAAACGGCCGAAAGGCACGATTTAAACGATGAAAGTAACTAAATTGCAAAATCTAGTTCCGCTTAACCGTTTGGAACAAACTGTATATATCGTTTTTCGGGTGGTAAAACAGTGTACTCTTACTTTTCACTTATTCAAGTCAAATGTACTCTCTTTGATAGTTTGATACGAGGGTTACCTTTTATGTTTTTACAGACGACCACTAGATGGCAATATTGAAATGTGTCATTACTATATTCGTAAAATTTGACATTTGTAATTGTGAAATCAGTGATAGCTTATAAATTGACCGAGTAGTTTGTTGACAGTGAGCGTTAAAAAAACAAGTTTGTGAAAAAATGGCTATTATTTGTGAAGGTTTTCGTTGGATGATTTTTTACGATTTTAGTAAAGACTTAACTCAACAACAATGCATAGATTCGCTTTGTTCAACTTTTGGTAATGAAGCACCAGGGCCGGCGGAAGTGGGCATGCAAGGCATGCGGTGCATGTGGGCGCCGCTGCGAGGGGGGCGCTGACGTGAGACTCAAAAGGGCGTCAAATGCCAAATGAAATGTAAAAGTAATTTAGTGAAATGTAATTTTAGAAGTGAGGACCTTTTTTTATTTTTTAGGTCTTAATTTGAAATTTAGAAGTCGGGCCCTCTTTTTTCGTTTTCCTTTTAGGTCTTCACTTCAAATTTAGAAGTGAGGACCTTTTTGTTAGGTCTTCATTTGACATGTAGAAGTGAGCACCTTTTTTTTAGGTCTTCCCCAGGGCTCGAAAAAAGATATTTACGCCCTGCCTATGGGCGCCACAACCCTCGCGCCTGCCCTGTGAAGCACCATCAGAAAAGACTGTTTACAATTGGTTTGCAGAATTTCGTCGTGGCCGTGCGTTCGTCAGTGATGAATCTCGTGAAGGTCGATCAAAATCGGTTGTGATTCACATCGATGCTGTACGCAAAATGATTGAAGAAGATCGGCAAATGATTTACCGTGAGATAGAGGCATCCTTTGGCATATCGCAGACATCAATACATTCGATTTTGTATGAACATTTAGCTGTGAAAAAGATGGATTCCGCATGATTCGACCGAAGCTCAAAAAAAGATCGTGTTGATTGGTATAAGGGAATGCTTAAAAAATTCAACCAAGGCACTAGAAAATTCGTATACAACATCTTTACAGGTGACGAAACTTGGATTTATTCATATGAACCGGAAACTAAGCAACAATCCACAGTTTGGGTCTTCCAAGATGAACCGAAACCCACAAAAGTTGTTCGTTCACGAAGCACTTCCAAGAAAATTATCGCTTGTTTCTTCGGTTATACTGGACATCTAGCAACCATTCCTTTAGAGGATCGGAGAACAGTTAATGCTGAATGGTATACAACAAAAAACAAGTCATCAATAAAATCAGGAAAACCAACCAAAAACGTCGCATCATTCTTCATCATGACAATGCAAGCTCCCACACAGCACGTCAAACAATTGATTATTTGAAGGAGAAAAACATCGAATTAATGTCTCATTGCCCGTATTCACCTGATTTATTTTTAACGAATTAACGACTCTTTTTTGTTCCCTAATGTCAAACAAAGAAATGCGTGGACAGCGATTTTCATCACCTGTAGAAACTGTTGAAAGCCTTCGAAAACCATGTTTTTGAGAATTGGTTTGAACGCCTTCAATTTCTATTTAAATAGGGTTATGTATTTATGAAAGTTTATTAAATAACGTGTCCAATGTCTCCCAGGTCTCCCCTACATTGGAAATATACATGTATATATTTTATTTTTTTCGTATATTTTGTTATTATTTACATATTTAGACTTTTATTTGTATTCTTTGCGTAGATTTTATGTAGAAAATCCTCCATGTAATTTGTTTTTACGCAGTTATTTCTGCGGATGCGGATAAATTATCATTTTAATCGTGCGGATGCAGATCGGATGCGGATTATATATCATATCCGCAATATCCGCGTGAACATAAAATATTCGGTTGGACGCTTCTTTCTACGGAAGACGCGTTTAGAACCCCAAAAATGTATCGCTGGTATTTATATTGTGCTTATGACAAGAGTGAAATAATAATACGTTACGGCACTTTTTATTTTTTTGTCTCTTCTTATAGAGACTTATTTTACGCTTACATAAATAGTTAAATATAGTAGAGTTTATATAACAGTCGTAGATACAACAATTTCTTAGGATTTATTGCGTTTACTAATTTAAAAATAATTATGTATCGCTTTATTTTGCATTTTTGGAAATTTTAGTAAAGTTTAACCATGGTAATTTGCCACGTAAATTCGCCATGGTAATTTAAAAACATAGAAGCTCATATCAAATTTAAAAAAATAAAAATATCCTAAAATTCTTGAAATTGTCATCTTTTCATATTTCTTTTAATTGTTATCTTTTAATAATAGGATGAATTTAAGATTTTAGTTTTATTATTAAGAACTTATTTTTTAAATTTGCTGATCTTATAGGACTTTCCTTGTTATTTATTGGTCATAAATGTGATAAATTAATCTGTTTAATTATTTCTAAATATCACTGCTCTAAAATAACAGTGAGATGTCTTAAAAAACTAAGTTTTTGACATATTGCTGTTTAAAGTTTTACATTTTATATAAACTTGGTTTAAGAGTCGAATAATTGAAATTTCCATCATTATTTTTTAATCTATATAATCTCAGTACGATGTTAGATAGAATAGTATATTCTGTAACAAGGTTGGAATGAGAAAATTCGATGCGATTGGAAAATTCCGAGCGCGAGCCGCAGGCGAGCGTGAGGAACCACGAGCATCGAATTTTCTCTTCCAACCGAGTCACAGACCCTACTTTCTCCACGACCACCAGAAAGGAAAAAAAAATTAACAAATAATTATTTTAACAAACATTTTATCTTAACACATAATTTATATACATAACAAATTAATCAATTAATTAAACTATTTGTTTTATTCATTATTTGTTTAATTTTAATTTAATTTGCCGCACATCGGCCACTATTTTAGGTTAGGAAGTTATGTTGCATTTATTTAATGTAAACGTTGCATATATCTTAATGTAACCCTACTAAAACAAAAGACAACAAGTATGGAATAGTTATTCCGTAACAAGTGATGGAATGAAATACACGCAAAATGCATAAGAAGATAAGTGCTTTAGAATAACATTCCAACTCTTGTGTTAGAATATTAACTTTCTGTAGTCAAAATCGGTTTTAGAATTGGTAAATTCTATAGTGGTCGTGGAGAAAACATATTTCAGGACCAAGTAATATAAATTTGATAAAATTTTAAAAAATTTAGTAGTGTTTTAAAATAGCGATATGCCAAATAAAGCGAAACATGTTAGATATTTCCAAACAGACAGCAAATCCTGTGCGGATTGTGCGGATATTTTTGCGGATGCGGATCGGATGCGGATTTCATATTTACAAAGGCTGCGGATGCGGATTGGATGCGGATCCTGTCTATGCGGATGCGGATACAGAAAAACATATCCGCGCAGGGCTCTACTCATGTGTCTGTCTGTCTGTACGGTAGAAATTGTAGCCAAACGGCTTAAGATAAAAAGTTGAAATCTGGCATGCTTATATAACTCTTTGACCCACATATAGGAAAAATACTAAGAGTTCAAAAACCACATCACGTAAGAAATATAAACAAATATATATTTAATGAAAAAATAAATATTTTTTTATGAGATTTTCGCTAAATATATGCCAAAAAACTTTTGTCCCCAACCCTATCTCCCAGAGGGGTTGATGTTGTTGGGATTTGTGTCGTTGAAAAAAAATATTATTTTGTAAAAAATTATTGTGTGGTATCAAAAGGAAGTTCTTAAGACGTAGATTAAGGAACGAAAAGATGTTTTTTTAAATTTGTTTCTTTTAACACGATTTTGGCCTAAAATCTGAAAATTTGAATACATCCCAGCAAACATTTTTATACGGGCCAGTACTGGTAAAGCACATATTCCCCGGCATTGAAAGTAATGGGCCAGTACCCCGGTGTCCCCGTGGCCGTTACTGGCCCATTAATGTATCAGTTGCCGGCCCAGCAACGGTAAAGTGCAAAATAATCGCATTAGTTGCAAGATTTATTTCTGATGGTTTTAAGTAAAAAGTATGAGTGAAGAAGAGTGCTTATAAAATGCTGGTAAAGTACTTCGTATAGGCGGAATGCGAAATACAAATGTGAAGTACATTATTAATACTGGCGTTGCACTTACTTTTGGTGCCAGTAATTTACCAGCATAAAAGCAGTTTTCCGGCATTCGGCCGTTAGTTGAATGTTTGCTGGGATTGTTTTACAATTATTTACAATTATTTTTTTAATTAATGGCTAAATTATGGCTTATTATTTAAATTTAGTTTAAAAAAATTAAATGGAAGCTCTTAGTACTCAAATAACGAATAAAAATGTTCAAAATATGTTTATCAAAAAATTTGGCTTTTTACACTTAAATACCTACAAAACCTTGAAATGTGTGAAAATTCACAGTTCACAACAATTTTGTTATACATACTTTTTATATATTAACGGGTAGCGGGTAATTAACGGGTAACGGGTAATTAACGGGTAGTGGGTAATTAACGGGTAGTGGGTAATATCCGGGAAATTGTTGCGGGTACCCGGTTCCATAAATTTCTAGTTCTCGTCATTCCTAGTATATATTCTTTATATATTCTTTATCCCATAGGCCTTACGGCTTTCAGGGTATTAACCATTACAAATAGAACTAAAACAATCAAAAATAAATAACGTACAATACAATACAATTTACAATTTACAATATTTTTTCTCATTTCTTTCTTCTTGCTCCAGTGTCCCTCTCTTTCTTCCTATTCTCATTCTGGTTTCCCTCTCCGATCTCCTTCCTTCTTGCTTCCAGTTCTCTCGCCCATCTGTAATTTATTTTATTCCATTCTCATCCCTTCCAACCATTTCTTCACCCCTCCTCCTATCTCCCTTCCTTCCTCCCCATTTCCAGGTAACCTCAGCCCCCTTCCTTCCTTCCATTTCTTCCCTTCTGCTTCCCACCGGGCCTCTTCCTTCCTTCCTTTACCCCTTCCTGTTATCATTCCCCAATCTCAATCCTTCTTGCCTCTAATTCCCTTGCCCACCTCTCCTAATCCACCCTTCCATCTTCGTGCAACAGGTCTAATGTGCTCCCCGACCATACTGTCATCTCTCTATAGCTCTTCGCGAGGTGTTCTATATCTTCTTCCTCCTCCCCGCACATCCTGCACATCATATCCTCCTGTTTCCTCCAATATCTATTTCCTCTCTCTTCATTCCCGCACCTTAGCCTCGCAATCCTCCTAACTCTCCCTCCTGACCTTCCTCTTTCTCCCTTCAAGTAGCTTGGTACCCCTATAGTTCTGCCTCCTTATATCTCCCTGCGCTCCTTGATTTGTCTATTCTGACTGTCCTTTCTTGCTCCCCCACTTCCTTATCCCTCCTCCACAACTCCTCAATCACGCTTATCCCGTCTTTTCTTTCGTCATTCCTAGTATCAACCGCCTGTGTACTAACATTCATGCCGAATGCCGCCTTTTTGATGAGCCAGCTGTATGCTGTGACACCCTGAACCTGTCATGGGCCTGGCCACGAAATAAGCGCATAGATAGAAAAACAAATTAACTTTAAGAGCCCGGCCGCCCCGTTTTCAAGGCAGCGAGTGTAAACATGGCCATGACCTGGCAGTGAAAAATGATTATGCCGAGGTGATTAAAGATTTCACCACCTGTAAAGCGAGGAAGTGGAAGTTGCAGTGAAATTAAAAAAAAATCTTTGTATTTAATGATTATAGATATCGTACCAGTGGCGGGTGGTACATAAGAACTGAACAGTTGCAGCACCCCCAAAATTAAATGAATTTAAACATTACAGACCAGTGGCGTTCCCAGGAATTTTTATTGGGGGGAGGACGGAAGACAAAATTATTTAAATTATGAATAATGTTCTCATTTCTGAAATACAAGCGATGACCTAAAAAAAAAAAAATTGTTGTCAAGTGTGAATTTGCACACACTGCAGGGTTTCGCAGGTATATAATAAGTGAAGGTGGCATGCTGAGTGTGTAGGACAAATTTTGCTTTGTAGTAATCACGGCAAAATGAACGATATTTTTAAAATAATTTATCGTCTGCTAATCTAAGAGTTTTAAAAACAAATTTTATGTTAAAATATTTTTTTGTTAATTTTATTTCGAATCCCTAACACCATTATTTAGATTTCTAAATATGTGCAATATTTTTAGGGTTTTGTAGGTATGACCAAAAAACCCTTATACCGTCATTCTGTCATCTGTCTGTCTGTCTGTCTGTCTGTCTGTTCGGTAAAAATTGTAGCCAAACGACTAAACCTAGAGAGTTGAAATTTGGCATGCTTATACAACTCTTTGACCCGCACTTAGGAAAAATACTAAAACATCTAAAAAACATACCCCCCTAAAAATATAAACAAATATGTGCTCATCAAAAACAAAAATATTTTTTTAAAATTTTGAGTAGGGTATCAAATGAATGAACAAATGCACGTACATTTGTTCATTCATCATTGATTAATGATCAAATTTTTATTTTTGCAAAATAAATTATTTTGATGCGATTTTTGCCAAAATTGTGCAAAAAAATTTTTGTCCCACACCCTGTAGCCCAGATGGTTTAAACTAAAAATCTAAAAAAATTCTAAGTAATGTATATTGGTGTGAACCGAAATAGTACAACAGGAATTTTTGATCAGATTATGTTTTCGGAAAATAACGCATTTTTTGTGGTTTTTGGTTCACAAAGTACAAAAGTTATACCAATGTAAGACACTAACGTGCGATAGCGTAATGGGATAGAGCACTGGTGTCGTAAGCTAAAATGCGCTGGAAACGAAGGGTTTCGAGTTCGAGTACGGAGTGAATTTTATTTTTTCTGTTTTTTTTTTGCATTTTTATTATGTTAAAATTATTTTGTCAAAATTCTAGTTATATTTTGACAAATGTTGTATTAATTTTTAAGAGCGTAAATTTAATAACCAGTCTTATTATATGATTAACAGACGATAAATTATTTTAAAAATATCGTTCATTTTGCCGTGATTACTACAAAGTAAAATTTGTCCTACACACTCAGCATACCGCCTTCACTTATTATATACCTGCGAAACCCTGAAATGTGTGAATATTCACACTTCACATCAATTTTTTTATATAGCAAGGTTTATTATGATTTTGAAAATTACGCCTATGGCTTCCATTAGTTGTTTTAAATCATATGCTCCGCTCCTCTGGTTTCGTATGCATGACACAGAATGAAAATATAATTCCAACAATTCCAACTGGTTATTAAATTTACGCTCTTAAAAATTAAATGCAACACTTGCCAAAATATAACTAGAATTTTGACAAAATATTTTAAATAAAATAAAAATGAAAAAAAAAACAAATAATATTGTTAAAAACCAAAATAAAATTGTCTCCTCTGCCCGGGACCGAACCCGGGCGTAGCAAGTGAGCAAGCTAACCATTAGACCAGGATATGCCTTTTCAGTAGCGGCCATAGGGGGGGCGCGGTCGACCGCCCTGGGGCGCCAGGCCAGGAAGGGCGGCGGACAGTCAGGTCATCACTTGTATTTGAAAAGTGAGGACCATTTTTTTTTTGCTCTTTTCTTGGATTTGGGAGGTGATGATCTTTTTTTTTGCTCTTCTCTTGGATGTGGGAGGAAAGACCTTCTTAATTATTTTTTTTTATGAGGGCGGCAAAAAAATCTCGCCAAAGGCGCCAGACTTGCTAAGGCCGGCTCTGACTGGATGTCTAGGTTTATTTATCACATCAAAATCAACGCTTTTTTTGATAATCACTTTTATTCGTTATTTGAGAACTAAGAGCTTAATTTTAATAGCAAAATTTAAATAATTTACCAAATATCCCAGCGTTTTTTTCTGCATTTGCTTCTTATTCAAGTCTTCATTAGATAAATAAACAATATTTTACAGTGTAGAGTGGTGTGAGTAACTCAGTTCGTAACTATTAAAAAAATATATTATTTTTTAAATATTTTTAATTCCAAACAAATACACGCACTATCTTAGCTATAAATACAAAAAATCAATAACATTATTAGCCATAATTTAACCATGAATTGAAAAAATAATTAATTTAGTCAAACACCAAAACTGCTATATATATTTTTAAAAACACAATCTGATCAAAAATTCCTCTCGTACGTTTCCAGCCCAGTTCAATATACATTACCTATAATTTTTTCAGATTTTTAATTTAACCCTTTTTAGTAAAAGGGTGCGCGTCAAGAACTTTTGCATTTTTTTTTCTAAATGCTTGTTAAAAGAAAGGAATTTAAAAAAAATATCTATCGTTCCGTAATCTACGTCTTAAGAGCTTTCTTTTGATACCACACAATAAATTTTAAAAAAATATTTTTTTTATCAACGACACAAAAAAATCGAAATTTTTCGAAAAATTTACTTGATCAAAAATTCCTGTTGAACTATTCCGGTTCACATCAATGTTCATTACAGAGATTTTTACAGGGGTTTAACAGGTTCGGGAAATTATTGTTTACTTATTATTTATTATGGTAATTATTGCATACATTACATATTAAAATTATTATTTCATTTATATAAGCTGTTCACTTTTGTAAGAACAAACTAAGAGGAAATTTTGTTTTCAATAGTTTGCACCTTTGAAACTGTATGTCGTGTTAGTATTAAAAAATTATAAAAAATTTCACTTTCTTAATAATTATCAGAACCAATAAATCTAGTATAAGGTAAATATACATATGTTTAGGGATGGGAATTTATTTTTGAATATCGATATATGTGCGATTCGATGTATCGTAATTGTGATTTCGATATTCGATACATATCGAAGTAAAAATATCGATATATCGAAATAAATAACACGTAACATGTAAGGTAGGTATTATCTGTCTAATTTTGTAATACGTAACTAACAGGGAAAGTTCATTTTTTATGTTGTGTATTGACAATGTATTTATAATATTATCATAGTATTGGTTTCCACAGATAAACCAAAGTCTGAAATCGCAACTTGACAGTTGGTACTCACCTAGCTACCAACCCACTTTCTAATATTTTGCTAGTTAACTGTTCTCATAATTAAATATATATATGCAGTTCACTTTTGTAAGGACCAGAGATGGGCGTCTACGCGTAAACTTGAATTTTTTACGTCTACGTGTAAATTTACCGTAGACAGCGTAGAGAAGTGTAGACTGTGTAGACACGTAGAATCTAGCGTAGAATAATGAAAAATGAGGTTATGTAACGTTTAAAAAAATAAAATACCGCCAGTTTTAAGCAGAAGAGCAGTAAAGAACTCAAATTTAATATTTTTGACAGCTTTCTGATTAAAACAACTACTAACTTTTAATTTTACTTTTACTTTAGTAGTTCATACAGACAGAAACCAAGTAATTTATATTGTCCATAACATACGATTTGTGAGATAACATTTTTGGAAATAATATATGTAATTAGAACTACATAAAATTGAAATAAACATACACATTAAAGTAAAATATTTAAACTATTACCATTCTATTATTTCAAATATTACATTTAAACGTACTGCGCATGTACAGTTTACATTCTACATTCGACACGTAAACAAAGGCATATTCTACTTGACATGTTTACGCGTAAAATCTACATTAGTCTACATCATGTATTCTACGCGCCCATCACTGGTAAGGACAAACCAGATCTTTTTTTGATTACTTTTATAGTGTAATATGGACTTTAAATGTCAATTAAATATATTCCTTACGCTGTAAAACCGACTTTAGATTCATTGATCATTATTAAGAAAGTGACATTTTTTATAATTTTTTAATAACGACATGGCATACAATTTCAAAGGTGCAAATTATTGAAATCAAAATTTCGTCTTCCAGGCTATTCCAAACGATTAGGCGGAACTAAATGGAAATTTTGTTATTTTAGGTTGTCACGAAAAGGGACCTTGCTTGGGTTATTTCATGTTTTAGGTTTGGTATGTGAAAATTAAAAATTCCAACAGTGAAACCATGGAAACGAATGACATATGTCAAATATTTTAATACATTTTTCCATATTTTTTTTCCAACACAAAAATATAAATAAATGGGAAATTTTTATTAAGAATGACAAAAAATTAAAATGCAATGAAAAGGACAATCAATTTAATCTAGAATTTGCGATGTGAGTATGATTTACAAAGCTTAAACAAAATGACCAAAAATCCGAATTAATAGATAAAAATTACTAGATTTCAAAATCTAGTTCCGCCTAAACGTTTGGAATAGCATATAGTTTGTTTTTACAAAAGTGAACAGTATATATTTAAATGTAAAAAATATACAAGAATACCGATATTTTGTGCCAACATCGATATTTTGCGCGATATATCGCATTTCAAATATCGATATAAAAATATTGATATTTTCGAAATATCGATATATCGTTCCCATCCCTACATATGTTGCTCTTCACTTGGATTTAGGAGGTGAGGACCTTTTTTTTTGCTCTTCACTTGGATTTGGGAGGTGAGGACCTTTTTTTTGCTCTTCTCTTGGATCTGGGAGGTGAAGACTTTCTTAATTATTTTTTTTTATGAGGGCGGCAAAAAAATCTCGCCCGGGGCGCCAGACTTGCTAAGACCGGCTCTGTGCCTTCTAGTATAGTGTGATACATAAATATAACTTGCTAAAAAATGCCTTATTTTCCGAAAACATAATCTGACCAAAAATTCCTGTTGTACTATTCCGGTTCACACCAATGTACATTACTTAGATTTTGTTCAGATTTTTAGTTTAAACCATTTGGGCTACAGGGTGTGGGACAATTTTTTTTATCGTTAATCCACATTCTAAGGGCTTTCATTTGATACCCTACTCAGAATTAAAAAAAAAAAATCGATGAGCACATATTTGTTTATATATCAGGCCCCCCGTCCCCACCTGGGGGTAAGTTACTTACTTTTAATTAAAAACCGCCACTGGTGTTGTGCGTCGTACAAGTTATGATATACAGTGACTCGATGTGCTGCGTACTTTGTCAGCAACAATTGCTTGTTGTAATACGGCGATTGGCATTGAGTGCGGGTAACGGAGGAATACAGTAGGTATAGGGATTTGCAGCTAAGCACCCTACCGTCTGGTGAGCGTTTCATGAACTTGTGTACATCAGATAACATTTCGTTTTGTATGAGTATTTTAGATGTTTACAAGTAATGTCACTTCACAAAATCAGAAAATCCCAAACAATTATTTATTTTTTGTCGTTTTTTGATACACTTTTCGCTATTATTTACTAGTAAATGTCAAGTGGTATCTGATTTAGAATGGTTTCAAAAAATCCGCGTGGCGCTACGATCTTAAAATTTTTCCCCTATATCTCCTCCCTGAGCTGCACATGTTATAATCTTGCTAAGAGTACGTTTGACTACAGATATTTTTGTATATTTGATATATAATTATTTTTTATGGTTATGTGTGCATGCAAAAAATAGTGTAATTCAAATTCTCTTAAAATTAAATTAATTCTTAAAGAAGAAGATGGATATAACAAATTCAAAAATAGGAATACAGGTTATCGCATGTTAATAAAAAATTTAAATTTAATATTTTTCTACATATGTATAGGCTATTCCAAACGAATAGGCGAAATTAGATTTTGTAATCTAGTTACTTTCATCGTTTGAATAGTTCTTTTTGGCCGTTTTGTTTAAGCTTTGTAAATCATACTTACAATAAACATTTTTTGGTTAAGGTTAATATCATTTTAAAATGTCATTTTCTTTTGTATCATTCTTAATACAAATTTTCCATTTTTTTTTTGTCTTCAAAATATATAAAATTGTCTTAAAATTTTTAATAAATGTCATTCGTTTCCATGGTTTCACTGTTGGAATTTTAAGTTTTCACATACCAAACGTGAAACATGATATAACCCAAGCAAGTTCCCATTTAGTTCCACCTAAACGTTTGGAATAGCCTGTACTACCGGAGAGAAAGGGCTAAAAATGTAAGACCTCTGATTCTGATAGGATGAAAAGTGAAGAAACTACTCTATGAAAAGTAAATGATTTCATATTTAATAACAGTAATATAAAATATATAACAATATATATTTTTTGTACATACATAATAAATTAAGTTTTAAAATTATTTGTTGAATACGTATTTATTTATTATTTATATATATTCCAATTTTAAAACATTTTTTTTTTTATTTTTCCTAATGTTCGACATTTGTTGTTTGTTTAAATTTTCCCGGGCACATAATTTCATATTTGCCTGTATAAATTAACCCCGTAGCTTGTGTATTCAAGTTGTTGGACAGAGTATATTAATTTTTTAGATTATTGGGAATTATTGCCTATTTCCAAAACTGGTTGACGATTCATCTTAAAATTTTATTAACTCTATCGCCATCTGTTGAGAAAGTTTTGAAGTTTTTGACATTTATTTACATCGTATTAATGTAATCTAAAAATTTTAATTTTTTAGTTAACTTAGCAAAAAACTAATATAAAATGAATAATCCATTAGAAGGAACAGCTCATCTATTACATGAACTTGATAGTTAGTATTAAAATTCGTTTTTAATAAATAAAATTGGTTACCCTGGATTTTTTTCAGAAAAATTAATGGTTTTATTAAGAGATGGAAGAACTTTGATAGGTATTTTAAGAAGTGTTGATCAATTTGCAAATCTCGTTCTTCATTGTACAATAGAAAGAATACATGTAGGAAAGGAATATGGTGATATATCGAGAGGAGTTTTTATCGTACGAGGAGAAAATGTAGTATTATTAGGTGAAATTGTAAGTAAAATTTAGTAAATAATTTTATTAACTTAGAAGTAAATGTATGATATTTAATTAGAGCTATTGGGCAGACGAAAGTCTGGGAAGGAGAGTGACATTGGGTCAACCTGTTAAACCTTTAACTTTGAAATTTTCATCTTCCGATACTAAGCAAAAACCAGGTTGTATAAATATATATTTCTGTATTAACAGGTACTTGTTTATATCCATACATAATCGTTGACCGATTTTACCACAGTGGTTTCGAGGTATTTAGCACTACATTATTAGTTATCGTGTATGAAATTGAGCCATCTAACTCTGCCGTGAGAGACTGTTTTTGTTGCTGTTCTAACAGATATTGGCCATCATTAGGATTTTTTATATCTTGGAGAAAGTTAGGTGGAACAATAATGTCTGTCTTCCAAGTTTCTTTACCCTCTACATTGCCCCGCAGTATCAGTTATAATAGTTGATAACTTATATATGGTATTATTTAGTACTTATATACAATATTATTTTATAGTATTACAGCGTAACCTCTTTAATCTGACCACACGTTAATTCGAACATCCACTAATCCGCAAAGTGAGACAGTACTTATAATCTGAACAATGTATTTAAATGAAAGTTCAAGAATGGCACTTTCAAATATGGACATTAAAAACAGGCTTCATCATATCAGCCCACATATTCAGTAGTAGTTGATTCACATAAACAAATTGGGTGCATTTGGAAATACCAGATTCCTGTTAGACTTCGTTTAACATAAGAAAAACACAGGGTATCATAAATTACGTTATCAATCAACAGCTGATCACATTGACGTGCACAAGGCTTCTAAACAATTGTTTTAGATACCAAACACACAAAATCATGGATTTCAAATACAATTTTACACATTTTAGTACACGGTATACCTTGAAACGTACGATAAATAAATAATAATAACGGAAATAAACAAACAACATTGCAGAATATGCGTAGTCAAAAACAAATCAAAGTAAGTGACGCCACTGAAATGTGTTAAACTAACTGTTGATAACATAATGGAAAAAATTTGGTTTCTGCACATGGGAGCTACTAACATTCGCCTATGTTTTTCCTATGTTGAACGAAGTCTACATACAAAGGTCAAAAGAAGACATGGGTGACAAAAGAAATCTTCACAGGTTTATGGTATATCATCAGTACCTATGATGCAAAATGAAGAAACTAAAACTACCACCAAAAGCAATTTTAATATTGGTTAATGGACCAGGTCACCCCGAAAAATTAGTCAGTGATGATTAACTAATTTCAGTTAAACTGAAATTTTTTGCTTCGTGCCATTTTTAGGGTTTTGTAGGTATGACCAAAAAACCCTTATACCGTCATTTTGTCGTCTGTCTGTCGGTTCGGTAAAAATTGTAGCCAAACGGCTAAACCTAGAGAGTTGAAATTTGGCATGCTTATACAACTCTTTGACCCGCACATAGGAAAAATACTAAAACATCTAAAAAACATATCCCCCTAAAAATATAAACAAATATGTGCTCATCGAAAAAAAAATTATTTTTTTATTATTCTGAGTAGGGTATCAAATGAAAGCCCTTGGTACGTGGATGAACGATCAAATTTTTATTTTTGCATAATAAATTATTTTGAAGCGATTTAGCCAAAATTGTGCAAAAAAATTTTTGTCCCACACCCTGTAGCCCAGATGGTTTAAACTAAAAATCTGAAAAAATTCTAAGTAATGTACCTTGGTGTGAACCGAAATAGTACAACAGGAATTTTTGATCAGATTATGTTTTTGGAAAAAACGCATTTTTTGTGATTTTTTGCTAATAATGTACACAAGTTATAGCTTTGTAACACGCTACACTGGAACGTGTATGCTGGTGTAGTGGTTTTTGACGCTGCTTTTTCACCCAAGTAACTCGATCCGAAAGGGATCGAACCCTGCGAGAAGAGACAATATTATTTTTTGTTTTTTTTTTAAATTTTTATATTATTTAAATTATTTTTTCAAAATTCTAGTTATATTTTGGCAAATATTGCATTTAATTTTTAAAAGCGTAAATTTAATAACCAGTGGAAATTGTTTAAATTATAATTTAATTCTGTTTCAATGTACACGAAATCAGAGGGGCGGAACTTATAACAACCAATGGAAGCCATGGGCGCAATTTTTAAAATTCTTAATGAACCTTGCTATATAAAAAAAAAAAAAAATACTGCACATATTTAGAAACCTAAATAATGGTATTAGGAGTTCGAATTAAAATTAACAAAAAAAAAAAAAAAATTGTTTTCGCATCCAAAATAATCATCATTCACTTACTAAATACCTGCAAAACCCTGAAATGTGTGAAAATTTATACTTCACATCAATTTTTTTGTTTCATTTTTGTAATTTACAGGTCCAATTTGATAAACGATATAAAAGTTGTTGAAATAATATGAATTTATGACTTTTACCATTTTGGTTATTATTTTTAATTTGATGCCCCTTACTGAAAAATTCCGGACATATTTTTGTAGCCAAGGACTACTTAAGAAGAATTGAATCAAAATATTAATTGGGGAAACTTTCTAAGCGCCCTGACATCTGGTGGCGATTTGCGGAAGATACTAGAGTGACATTGTTTTGTTTTGTTAAATTGAGAAATAAAGTCTATTTTAAACGATTATGCAGAACTAGATTTTCAAATCTAGTAATTTTTACAGATTGATTGAAGCTTTTGATAATTTTGTTCAGGAAAAAACAACTTCAATATATAAAAAAATAGCTAATGACAACTTACAAAAATGAAAATTCCAATTAGTTCCGCCTAATCGTTTGGAATAGCCTGTACGTGTTTTTTTGTTTGTTTTATTTTTGTGAATCATGGCAAAAAAAAAAAACAATTCATTGTGTGCCGCAATGTAAATCGTGGATAAAGAAGAATCGCACTTTAACATTCCATAATTTTCCTAAATCGGAAACAATATCAATTGAAACGACATTTGGAGGTAAAGAGAAAGTGGATTGCAGGTCTCTATGGATCCAAAAACTAAAAATGGGTAAAAATCCAAGCCCATGCATGCGCGTTTGTTCGTCGCATTTTATGGAAAATGATTTTTAACGTCCAAAAAGACTGAAAAAAGGCACTTACCCCACTCAAAATTTGTCTAAATCATCAGTCGATATATTAAAAGGCCCTTCCACTTTTTCAGGCTAGATTTTTATTTTTTACTAATATATTTATCATATTTTTGTTGATATTATATTGATAGACATTCAATAAGAATTTAAAATACAATGAAAATTAAATATTTCCTTGAAATTTCTTTAGAATAGCATATTATTACATATCTTGTAAATCGTAGATTACCTTATACAGTAATACCCCGTTACTCGACTGCCTCTTAGCTCGACGTTTTCG
Source organism: Liopterus haemorrhoidalis (assembly GCA_963971575.1). Taxonomy (NCBI): domain Eukaryota; kingdom Metazoa; phylum Arthropoda; class Insecta; order Coleoptera; family Dytiscidae; genus Liopterus; species Liopterus haemorrhoidalis. Next base: position 17,846,102 of record OZ020616.1, on the reverse strand, counting down.
CCAATCGACGTAAATGTCGAGAGTGAGAGTCGACGGAAGCATCGCTATCCGACGCGTGATCGAGTACCGATCACGTGATACATACTTTGGTAAACAAAGCAAAATGAACGCATGGCCAGCAGTTCGCGCCTAGATATCTTGACGACAACAAGTCAGATTTAGTGCAGCTATGAACTTTTTGTTTTTTTGCTAAAATAATTGATTTATATTTATAATTATGGGTCCAAAGGATAGAAATGCATAGCTAAAAGGAAAACATATACATATATGTATTTCCTTATACATATGTATATGTATATATGTACATATGATTCCCTTTATTTCTTATGGAGAAATTCGACTCGCCACTCGACGTATTCGCTACTCGACGCTTTTTCAGAACGAATTAACATCGAGTGGCGGGGTATTACTGTAGATGTTTTTTTGAATCACAACCGATTTTGGTCGACCTTCACGAGATTCATCACTGACGGACGCACGACCACGACGAAATTCTGCAAACCAATTATAAACAGTCTTTTCTGATGGTGCTTCATTACCAAAAGTTGAACGAAGCGAATCTATGCATTGTTGAGTTAGACCTTTACTAAAATAATAAAAAATCCAACGAAAACCTTAATGAGTAATATCCATTTTTTCACAAACTTTTTAAACGCTCACTGTCAACAAACTAAGTCAATTTATAAGCTGCCACTGATTTCACAATAATAAATGTCAAATTTTATGAGTACAGTCTGTTTCAAACGCTTAGGCGGAACTAGATTTTGCAATTTAGTTACTTTCATCGCTTAAATCGTGCTTTTCGGCCGTTTTGTTTAAGCTTTGTAAATCATACTTACAATAAACATTTTTTGATTAAGGTTAATATCATTTTAAAATGTCATTTTCTTTATATTTTGATTTTTTGTGTCATTCTTAATAGAAGTTTCCCATTTATTTATTTTTTTGTCATTAAAAATATTTCCAACGTGAAAAAATGAAATAACCCAAGCCAGGTCCCTTGTCGTGACAACCTAAAAGAACGAAATTCCCATTTAGTTCCGCCTAAGCGTTTGAAACAGACTGTATAGTAACGACACATTTCAATATTGCCATCTAGTGGTCGTTTGTAAAAACATAAAAGGTAACCCTCGTATATATTGAATATCTTCTAAAAAAATTAAAAAGTCTACTCATGAATGTACAGAGCGGTCATAATTTCTTGACAGTTATGCAATAGTTGACAGAAACATTTTGTTATCAAATTTATTTCCAAGGACATGCACACATAGACGTAGATTATATTGGGTTATGTAATATTTCACTTACCTCTAAGAGCTAACCTCGATCAACAATCGTCTTCCAATTACAATCTTAATAACAATAATATCAACAACAATAATAACGAAAAAAAAAAACAATAATATATCTTAACTAAAACCAATTAATTATGAAATGAGCACTACTTTTTCTCTACGCGCCAATGAGTTAACGAACAACATGAAGTTATCAATACAATATCGTTACTGCTCGGGTGAGATCGGACAAACGAAGAAATCTGATTGGTTCTTTGTTAAATTGGAATTTTTAGATATGAGATAGAATACAGTTTTGATATTTTTAAACTCATTGTTTACTGTTATGTAACTGACAAGAAATTATGATCACACGGTAATACGCACGTCTGAGCATTTAGTCTAGTTCACCATTATTGGTAAGCGGCCGAAAAACTATTGCAGTGGAGCGGTCAAGTCAGTCAATATTGATCACGATATATGACAATACGCGTGTAGAGAGGGTCGAAGTTCATTGCATAGTATCAGAAGATGAAAATTTCAAGAAGTGTCCGGGATTTGAACCCACCAATAATAATAACCTTTACCTCTTATTCTTTGCAACACGTTAGATGAGTCAAACCATTCATCGATGTGAGAATAAAATTAATTATGTTCTGAAAATATTAATAATCTTTATTAAATAACATATTTTAGTCCGAGAGCTAGCAACGTTTTCGAGAAAGAATTTTAGGTCGGCTGGTTTTTCGATATTTCCCTTTCTTATTGAAGTTAGGTAGGGATGCGGTACGTCTGGCACCTGGGAGCGGTTGCGTTTACCTGTGCGCATCTCGCCTGTACAGGTAAAAAGTGGATATTTTGAAATCATTTTAAGACATTTTTTTTTTTTTTCATAAAATTTTCTATGTCTTTTTAGCATTATAAATTTATAGTTGCCAGACAGTTTCGTTGTTGCTAACATTGCGCCAGATCAAATTTAAGTAATTAAAAAATAATAATTTTCAAACCATTTTAGTATAGCTGTAATTTCAATATGATATAGTTCTGTAATCGAAGAATACAATATTAATTTGCCAGACGGAAATTTCGTTGTTTAACTAGGAACCAGACCAATTTAAGTCCCGGGGATAATAGGTAAGTTAGAAGAGTGTGGCAGCTTATTCGTTGGTTGCGTGAGAGAGATAGCTGTAACAGAGGGCGTTAGAGAGAGACAGGTTATATAGGTTAGAATTTCATAAAAAAAATAGAGCAGAATAATAATTAAAGTAAAATGAGATGAGAACAACTGATAAAAAATATTATTAGCAAAATAAAACAAATCATTTATTTTAAATATGTAGGAAATGAAACATAAAATGTAATTCAGTATTTTTATTGAATAATTCTGTCACAATAAAATGTCAGTATCATCGTCACTGCTATCATCGTTATCACTCCTTATATCATTATTATTTTTGTATTCAGATGTATCGTCATTCCAAAGTATCTGTAAAAAAAAATAAAAAAAAAAAAATTAAAAAAAAAATTAAATTAAATTATTATTATTTTACCACTTTTGTATGAACAAAAAACACATTTTTCTTTTTCCTCACTCATCACGATAAAATTATGCTTTATTTTATTTTATAAAAACAAGCAAACATAAACACTCATGTGGTCGACGCCAACTTAAAAAATAGCAGCTGTGATTGTTTTACTGTTATCTCTTCTAGCTCACCTATTCTCCCCGGGACTTCAATGGGTCTGGTTCCTAGTTAAACAACGGAATTTCCGTCTGGCAAATTAATATTGTATTCTTCGATTACAGAACTATATCCTATTAAAATTACACCTATAGTAAAATGGTTTGAAAAATATTATTTTTTAAATACTTAAATTAGATCTGGCGCAATGTTAGCAACAACGAAACTGTTTGGCAACTATAAATTTATAATGCTAAAAAGACATAGAAAATTATATTAAAAAAAAAAAAAAATGTCTTGATTTCAAAATATCCAAGTACTTTTTACCTGTACAGGCGAGATGCGCACAGGTAAACACAACCGCTCCCAGGTGCCAGACGTACCGCATCCTTACCTAACTTCAATAAGAAAGAGAAATATCGAAAAACCAGCCGACCTAAAATAAACTTTTTTGTGACGTTGCTAGCTCTTAGACTATTTGGATACATATATTACTTCATATTACATAAAAATATATAATATTATTTTATTTTCAGGATCCTGAGAAAGAAGAAGAGTTACCTTTAACTCAGGTGTCCGTAGATGATATTTTAGATGCGCAAAGACGAGAGCAAGAATCTAAGCACGATAAACAAAAATTATTATCGAAAGCTCTCAAGGAACGAGGTCTTAATTTGATGCCTGATTTAAGCCATGATGATTTATTTTGAATAATTTATTTTTTGTAATGTATAAAACAATTTTTTATATTTTGTAACAATTATATTTAAATATACAATTTTTTTTGGGAAATGTTATTTAATTACTTGCCAGTGTGGTTTGTGGTACCACAAAATGGTGGTTTTAGGTTAAAAAGTTTAATCAAAGTGTGTATGTTGGCTAGTGATGTGCCCGATACCTGTATCGGGCACATCAAATTTTTGAGGATTATCCGCAAAAATTAATCAGTATCACGGTCGTACGATATCATATAGATAAATTCGAATAATCAAGCTTATATGAAAACTATTTCTTATAAGCTTGCATTTAAAAATGCTCAAGGTGAAATAAATTTTACTCTGACGTTTAAATTGATGTTTAGTCGAGCATCACATTACTATTCAGTGGTCAGTGTTGTAATGTATCTAGTTACAAGCAGTGATGGCATCCTAAATTTTCAGGAAGCGGTTCTATAAAGTCATGTGATATCTAGGAACCTATTCTGTATTTTTAAGAGTGAAAACAAATCACTTACTTCCATTTATTAAATATAAGGAAAAATTTTAAGAGCGTATTATTAATAACCTATAAAATAAATATTACATTTGCAACACTGCAAGGCACGGCGCACGATTCAAAACTGAAGTCAGAGTAATTCATTTATTTTTAATAATTCTAACAACCGGTTCCCTAAGGTTTCAATAATTTTAAGAAACGGTTCGCGCGAACCGGTAGGATGCCATCACTGGTTACAAGTATCTAGATACAGTAACTAGATACTTATTCAAGTATCTAGATACAAATTAGATACTTTTTGAAATATGTATCTGTATCTAGATATTTAAATTTAAGTATCATGTATCTGTATTTCAAATACCTTGATGGTTACTTTATTTTTATACCATGATACCGAGCTGATATATATAAACTATTAAGTTTAATTATAAATTGTCATTTTAAATATTTTATTTTTACTATAAACAAAATTCAGAAAACAATTGAAATTCTGAACTATACAAATTAAATTTATATGGAATGTCAAAAAAAATTATATATTCTCACTTGTTTTTGGTAGATTTTGAACGGCCGTAAAAATAGTAGGTATTTAGGTACAACACTTAAGGAAAATGGGTCATTATTAATGAAAACTAAGTTTTTGAATAACTATTGTTGCTATTTTGATGAGCATTTTACTAAAAACATGTGAAAAATTATATCCACCGAAGTGGTTTGGGAGTGGACCGTGGTTTTGTGAAGCCTTGAGCAAGACAAATTAAGGCCCTTCAGTGATTGAATATGCACACTGATAATTTTTTTGAAGCATTTATTTACTTGAGGCCTGGCTCTAGTCTGCCTCACCCAAGGGCCGGCCATGCTAGTGTGGATATTAAGTTCATTTCCTAATTGAAATCAGTAATATAAGTAGATGTGTTTCATAAAGCACGTAAAATTGAATAAATTATTAAACGTTCATATAAATTTAATTTGTAAGCGTGAGAATGTCAACTGAAATTTTGTTTATAAATTAAATTTGTATGGAATGAGAAAAAAATAATCACACATTTATTATCAGTAATTTTTCATTAGTGATCAAAAATGATTACGACATTACACGAATTCCACTTCAATTAGGGTTAAAATTTGATTGAAAGGAACATCCTCTTAACAAGAACATAGCTGCGTATCAATAAGACTAACATTAGTCTTATAGATACGCAGCTCATACGTCAGCACATATGGCTAACATAATACATACGTTATTTAGTACAAATTTATTCCGTAGAATAGTGTTTACCTTGAATTTAGTAGGCTTTTTGTGACGTCATGGTCATTTTTAAACAGCCTGTATAATACTGATCAACATGCTTTGTTTGTTTGGTAAAAAATATGGTATTTTAATTTTTTCAAAAGTATCTAGCTGTATCTTGATTCAAACATTTTCGGCATGTATCTGTATCTAGATATTTTTTATAATTCTGTATCTGGATCTAGATACAATTTTTCTTAGGTATCTGTATCTTTATCTAGATATTTTTTTAAATTTATCTATTACAACACTGTCTTATATTCCACCTATGAGCCACACAAAATTTCTGTCCATTCGACCCCTCAAATGATTTTTGGAATTACTATCCCACGTCATGAAGTTATTTTTGGATTGTTTTGCCTCTCACCGCCTTCAATTGATTTCCAGGATTTTTTCCCACCGTTCTCAAGTGATTTTCGAAATTTCTACCTCCCGTTCTCAAGCGATTTTTAAATATATGGTCCCCGGTCCAACTCGACTAGTGAAATATTTAGAATTAAACATGGCCTCACTATGGGAAAACGTTAGACACCACTAGTCTAGTATACATTAAACATTAGAGTAAAATTAATTTAATCAAAGACAATGAGAGTGATATTACTCAAATTGTGTGTCAGTTGGCATGTTCTTGTTTGTAGGAACCGCGCCCAATGTAAAACTATTGCTTCACTGTCGTTCGTTTTCTACTTGAATGCAAGATTCGTGTCCGTATCCGCGGATCAGGACGAAATAATCCGTATTTGTATCCGCGGATCTGACTTTTATATGATCCGGCATATCACTAATCTTAACACGACAACGTTTTTTTATGTATATAAATCAATAAATAAATATTTTTCGTATGTTTATTTCCCGCACAACTGAAACATTTGTATTGCGAGATGGCCAGTATATTTATAAACCTACATTTTCCACGGATTTTTTTTTTTATCACACTTTGAATACCCTACATAAAATAAAATTTACAACTGCCTAGTGTGAACCAATAAACTTGAGAGATTTAACACGTTCGCTACCAATCAGCTCATATTTGAGTCAGTAAAATATAGGAATAGAACACTGAGTCAGAGAGGAGTCACTCGCTGGAGCTTACTTGATGGCAAATATTTTCATTCGGTCAGTGTTGTAATACAACATTTAAAAAAATATCTGGATACAGATACCTAAAAAAAATGTATCTAGATGCAGATACAGAATTATAAAAAATATCTAGATACAGATACATGCCAAAAATGTTTGTATCTACATACAGCTAGATTCTTTTGAAAAAACACTAAAAAAGAAAATGCCATATTTTTTACCAAACAAACAGTCCATGTTAATTAGTACTATACAAACTGTTCAAAATGACCGTGACGTCACAAAAAGCCCACTAAATTCAACGTAAAACATTATTCTACGGAATAAATTCGTACTAAATAACGTATGTATTATGTTAGCCATATGTGCTAACGTATGAGATGTGTATCTATAAGACTAATGTTAGTCTTATAGATACGCAGCTCTTGTTCAGAGGATGTTCCTTTCAATCAAATTTTAGACCTAATTGAAGTGGGATTCGTGTAATGTCAAGATCATTTTTGATCAATAATAAAAAATTAATGATAAATGATAAGATATATATATATATATATATATAGAACAGATAGAAAAATTGTAAGTTGTGCAAAGTTAAACCCTTTTATTACTTCTACACAAATAAGTAATGAATTAGACCTGCCAATTTCTGCATCAACTGTAAGAAAACGCCTTGTAAAAGCAAATCTGAAAGCTAGAAGAAAAACTCCGCTGTTAAACAAGAGACAACGGAAAATAGAATTCAATTTGCCAAAGAACACCAACTTTGTCCACAGTCAAAATAGCGCAATATTATTTGGTCTGATGAAACAAAAATTGTTTTATTTAATCCTGGTATCTGCCAAAAGTATGTCGCAGGCCTCCATGCAATGTACAATTCTAAGTACACTACAAAGACAATAAAACACGGCGGTTATAGTGTTATGGCATGGTGATATTTTTCTTGGAATGGAGTGGGCCTTGTTTTCTGGATTAAAGATATAATGGACGCGAATGTTTATGTCAGTATCTTGCAGTATGCCATGCTTCCCTTTGTAGAGGAGGAAATGTTTTTAAAATGGATATTTATGCAAGATAATGGCCTAAAGCAAACCTCGCGCAAATCAAAAAATTGGTTTAATGAAAATATAGGGTTACTGTTATGGGTTGGCCATCTCAATCTCCGGATTTAAACCCGATAGTGAACTTGTGGGCTGATGTAAAAATTAAAATATCTTCTTCAAAACCTGCTAACAAAGAAGAATTATGGAGAGAAATTGAAACAGCTTGGAAATCTATTCCTTTGGAAAAATGCCGGTAGCTAATTGATTCTATACAGTGAAGATGTGTAGAAGTATTACGAAAAAAAAAAGGTCCTGGAACCAAATATTACAGCAATAATAAAGAAAATTTAATATTAAAATGAGTTTTATTTATTTTATGAAATGTACTGCTATATTTATGAACAGTGTAATGAGCACATGTTTACAAATACTATATATATATTTTTAATGAATCGACAAAAATACTTTCTTTTTCATCAAAATAATGAAGTTGTTCTTAAAATATAATATATCAGTAAAATTTTGGCTTTGTTATTACTTAAATCAACTTTTTTTGAATTTATTCTAATATTTTTTTGATACTGCTATTTTTACACACATGCCTGTACATTCTAAATTTGAAGTAGATCTGTGAAATAGTACATTTTTAACAGCGTTCTGCAGCGGATAAGTTTGTATGGAATATTACAGGAGTGGCCAAACTTTTGGATGTTGGGGGCAACTTTTTTGGTGAAGGTGTTCCCGCGGTCGACTACGTTTGTTTAAAAGGTACTTACGAATTGGTGCTATTTTTAAGGAATTTTTAGGTACACACAAATCGATTTTTTTTTTTTTTTTGGAAGTCGAGTTGGTGACATTTTTGGAAGATACTTACGAACTGATGATGAAGACATTTCACTATGACTGCTATTAAATTACATATAACTATATTCTAGAACTGGTCCTGAATTTAGAAAAATTTAAGACAATGTAGGGAAAAAAAGAAAATTATTGTTTTATTAAAATAAATTAGGAGCTAATTTTTCAAAAAAAAAAAAAAATACAGTAAAAAAAACAAAAACAATGAATTTTTTTTAATTTGATGACACTTGATATTGCATAGTTTCGACAAGTTTGACAAAATTTGGCTTGTATGAACTTAAACTAATTCTTAAACACGATTACAAATGTAGATCCGATAATTGTGTTCTGTTTAGTTTTTGCCGCATTCATGCAGAAAAATGTTGATTCGCATAAATATGTTGAACCAAAAAAGGCATTGAAATATGCAACAACTCTCCAAATATTTGGATATTTATCCCTGCTTATTAATTTCCAGAAGCTCACATTTGAAGCCATTGACTAATTGTACATCGCATTTAATATTAACTGAAATAATTCTTTTTAGCTGTGTTTTCTGCAGAAATAAGTTGCTATTGAAAATACTTTTTAAAAAATCTACTAATTGCAGAGAATAATTTTGAATTTTTACTTTTTTATTATTATTATTTTTTTTATCTAAGTACGCTCTGAATTTATCACTATGATTTGTCAATGTTCAAGTCAGCTTCGCGGGCGACTTCAAGAGGCCTCGCGGTCGACCGGTCGACCGCGGTCGACGTCTTGGCCATCCCTGGAATATAACGTCGTCAAGGATGAAATTTGTAGAAAAAAAAGCGAAATTGGTTGATAACTTACAAATATAAGGAATTATTTTATTCATCGAAGTTTGCAGCCATATTGTCTATACACTTTTGCCATTTAAAAGGCAGGTTGTTCAGGCCGGTGGTATAAAACCCTGGCGGACGAGAGTCTATGAATTCCTGGAAGGCCAGTTTTACAGCATTGTCGGAATTAAACTGTTTTCCTATTAAAAAGTTGTCCAAATTGCGGAAGAAGTGGTAGTCAGTGGGGGTTAGGTCTGGTGAGTATGGAGAATGATGAAGAAGTTCCATTTCCAATTCCTGTAGTTTTGGCACAGTCATTTGTGCAGTGTGTGGTCTAGCGTTATTATGCAATAAGATAGGAGTCGATTTGTTGACCAATCTAGGCTGTTTTTCTTTAAGTTTTTGCATCATTTCGTCCAGTTGGTCGCAGTATATTTCTGCTGTGACCAATGAGCGTTTTTTGTTTTTTTGTTTTTTTTTGTTTTTAAGTTACCTGTACGAAATTTGGCGAACCAATTTGATATTGTCTGCTGCGTAGTAACACTAGAGCCAAATACACTATTAATGTTTTGCGCGGTCTGCGATGCCGTAGTTCCACGTAAGAACTCATATTTCATAATAGTGTGAATTTCCGCCCGTTCCATTTTCAACAAGATTAATTTAAAAAAAAAGTTTTTGATATTTTTTAGAGCATACAATGATTTCTTTAAACAGGTGAGATATGTAACTTTCCAATAAAACAAAAAAACAACGGTAAAATATTAAGCCAATGTCAAATAATAAGCTGTTAAAGTTGGCAATATTAACTACAAGTTTCATCCTTGACGACATTTTTTTTTTTGCTTCATAATATTTTCTGATTGCTATTCTTCGAGGTGCAAATACTAAATTTCATCAATTTAATATAAGTCTATTGTCTTATCACCGAACCATAGCTTCTGATACAGGGTATTCTTCATAAAAAACAAGTTTTTATTTTTTTCAAAATTTATTAAACTGTCTATTCTTTCTATATACAATTATTTATAATATACTAAATATTATTAACAATATTTGTCTTCTTCAAGTCAATATTAAATCTATATAATTTTTTAATACTAAATATGTATATGATTTTAATATAATACTATTTACAAAAATACAGTTTTCAAAAATCAGGGTAGATAATTATTAAAAAAATTTAAATATGTTGTAATTAAAACAAATATTTTTACATAAAATTTGAATCTATAAATGTATAATAAAGTCCGTTCATTTAGATAATGACACATCATCGATTATGTACTAGCTCAGTGCTTCTCAATAAAAAATTAAATGTAGACCTATTTAAAAAAAAAAATCCTGCAAATAAACTTAAAAATAAATATTTTAGTTATTAGTACATGTACAAGTGTTTCCCAAAGGGTGTGTCGCAGCATATTAGTGTGCCGCAAAATATTCCAAATGTGACGCGAATTCTTAAAAAAAAAAAAAAAACTAGCGTCGTGATTATTTTAACATGATTGTCCGAATATACGTACAATACCATTAATAAGAATAAAGTATACGAAGGATCTTTTTATGACGAATTGAAATTGACATATTCTGAATACAGGGGCGTCTGCATTCAAAATGTCTTCTACGACTACATAGGTGTATCGCGAAATTTTTCTTCTTTGAAAAATGTGCCACGAGAATAAAAAGATTGAGAAACACTGACATATACAAATATAAAATTGTATATATAAATTCTACTAGTCAAACTGATGTTCAACAAATATTATTAGCTATATATTTTTGTTAAATATATTAGTTAAATTTTGTCGTGCACCAGTCGTTGAGAAACACTGCACTAGACCGGTTCTCATACTATGGGTTCGCAGACCCTGTATCGAGAAATGAAATATTTGATATATTTCTAAAGACCAGTTGCTAAAGAATGACTTAAATGTAACTCGAGTTATCCCTAATTCAAGTTAAAATTATATGTTATTGTTTTATTATATTGTTTTGTTAGACACAACCCGAGTTAAAACACTTAACTCGATTTACAATCCTTAACACTGTCTTTAGCTACCGATAAGACTTGCTAATTTTATGGCCGGTAGCCGAAGAACGAATTATATGTTCGAGTTAAGGATTCCACACACCAAAGCGGCCGCGGTGGCGGCCACGGTGGCGATACGACTAGCGATCAGGTCTCCTCACACTAACGCGGTGGGAGTGGCGGTAGCGGTAGCGATCAGTTAGTGAATCACGGATATAGTTGTATGATAATATTGATTGCGAGAATACAATAGAATAATTAATTGTATGTAGAGGAAAAATAATAATCTACTTACAGTCTGTTTCAAACGGTTAGGCGGAACTAAATGGGAATTTCGTTCTTTTAGGTTGTCACGAAAAGGGACCTTGCTTGGGTTATTTCATTTTTCACGTTGGAATGTCAAAATTTAAAATTCCAACAATGAAACCATGGAAACGAATGACATATGTCAAACTTAAATTAATTTTCTTACATATTTTAATGACAAAAAATAAATAAATGGGATATTTATATTAAGAATGACACAAAAAATCAAAATATAAAGAAAATGATATTTTAAAATGATATTAACCTTAACCAAAAAATGTTTGTTGCAAGTATGATTTACAAAGCTTAAACAAAACGGCTGAAAAGCATTATTTAAACGATGAAAGTAACTAGATTGCAAAATCTAGTTCCGCCTAATCGTTTGGAACAGACTTTACTATCAATTTCCAAAACTTTTCCTATTTCGTCCCACACTTTATTTGTTTTCCTAATATTCTTGTAATCAGGATGTGCTAAGTCATACAAAATTAAATGATCCTTTACTGATCTATGATTTTTTCTGTTAAATTATCTATTTTCGACATTATTTTCTTAAATATATTCACTCTGTGGTATATAAACAATGAATATCGCGCGGCCTAACGCAACTTGTCGAGTTTGGCCGCCAGTGTTTGATGATCGCTAGACTGAACGCTGCAGTCGGCGTCGTTCTCAGATAGCGGAACGCTTGTATGTGCGTGGTCTCATTGTATTGTATAGGTTGCGTTAGGCCGCTGCATTATCGCCACCGCGGCCGCTTTGGTGTGTGGAATCCTTTATCCCTAACTCAAGTTAAATTGATATGTTTTGTGTGTTGTTATGACTCGAGTTAGGCATAACTCAAGTTAAAACACTTAACTCGTTCTTTATCAGCCAGCTATAAGGCTTGCTCGTTTTATCGCCGGTTACTAAAGAACAAAATAAATGTTTTAACTCGTATCATCCCTAGCTCAAGTTAAAATTATAGTTTCTGTATATTGTTTAGACTCGATTTAGGCAAGTTAAAACACTTAACTTGTTCTTTAGCAACCTTCTATTAGTAGATCTTTATGTGTATAGCGTAGCCCTATCTAAATGAACGAACCCAAATATTCAAAAAATTAATAAAAATTTATTTTTTCGATCACATAAAAACAGTGGCGGCTTATGAACACAAAATGTTGGGGCAAGGTTAACTCGATGTAAAGTGTGAATTTTTAAACATTTCAGGATTTCGTAGGTTTTTAAAATTGAATAAGTTAATAAATGGCCCGCTTGCGGTGTTTGAGACAATATATGGATATATTTTTTGTTAAAATCGCGTCAAAACCTTTAACTTTTTAAAATCATTTTCTGTCTGTTAATCTACAGTAAAATCTCGCGTATAATACGCAAATTGATTACTGATTTACCTCATAGAATATCTACGGTGCGTATTATACGTGAGTAAATATTATTTATACACGAATATTATTTTTTCCCGATATTGTACTCTTAAAAATGGGTTGCACACGGGTGCCTATTAGGCTTACGGTTACACTGTATCCGTGCGTGCGGTAACGAGCGTTTACCCTCAACGTTCTTGTCCTGATCCGGGGATGGGTAGTTCCAGTACATACGAGCGGTCTCATTCAAATTAAACTATTTTATTTTAAATATTTAAGTTACTGAACAGCAAAAACATATAAAACAACATTATTTATAGTAATAAAACAAATTATTTTTGTTCTATACATTTTTAGATGAATATTTGGGGAGTTACAGGGAACACACTAAAACTAGGATCTTGAAATATCTCTTTTATTGTTAACAGCAAAAACGTGTATGACAAAAATTGTTTAGAATAGAAAAACAAATATTCTTACTCGAAAAACTTTTTCATCTGGATGAATACCTAATAATTTTTACGTGAATCATGGAAAAAACAGACAGACAGATGGATTTTTTGTCGATTTTGTAGGACATAAATAAACCGATTTGTTTTTGTAGAACTCCAAAAAAATGATACAAATAAATATCAAAATAAATAAATAAAAAATCCCCATTGTTACGCAGCAGCATATTAACAATTCTATTATTCTTCTAATTTTATAAAAAAAATCTTTGGATCAAAACTCATATTTTTGGCCTGTTGGACGCATCAAAAAACATGTTTATGCGTCGACGCAAGTTACCGCACGCGAGTATGCATGTACTGTAACCATGCTCATTTAACGTCGTGCGTTTGTTTTGGGGTTAGTTCTCGTGCGTTCAATAAATCGCACGTTTCCGCCTCCAATATAACTGCACACTTATACGCGAGATTTTACGGTAAATATCGCAAGATTTCAGTTAATACTTTACATTAAAATTATTACTTTTTTTATCAACAATACAAATACTTTCGAAAAAATAGCTAATCAATTGTTCTAATTTGGTTCACATTAATATGCATTACTCTGAAATGTTTCAGACTTTTGAATCATCTGGTAAATAAGGTTATGGTAAAAGAAGTTACAAAAATATTTTTGTTTATTTGTTATTCACTTGGTGCCCTACACAAAATATGCAAAAATTATTTTGTTCATAAGAATTATGGTGTTTTAAGGCATAAAAAGAGGTTTCAGCCCGTGGAAAGATTTTCTGAACACGTTGATGCAAATCAGAATTTTGTAAGATAAATAGTATAAATAGTAATAATACAGAGTTCTAAGCATTTATGTTTTAAGGGAATTATTACCATATGATTTGAAACAATTTGCTTGATTTTAATTATTTTATAAAACTATTGCCATTAGACAGTCAATTATATGAGAGAAGATTTCTTGGTTATACCTACGAAAAAACCTAAACCGCCTGTTAACTTCGTTCTAAAATCAAAAATGGTTTCACTAATACATTGTCAACTCAATTAGTTCAGTAGCGTAACGAGAGTTTTAGCGCCTTAGGCAAGGTAATATATTTATTACCCCCTCCACGTCAGCAAGCAGTAAATTTACTATGAGTATTTAATATATTTTTATTTAATATATAGTATATTGAGGCCTTGTGTGTGTGGGGGGGGGGGCATGTTGCCCACCCCTTGTTACGCTACTGACCATTAAACTAGTTAGCAACAGGTTAGCAAAAAGTTAATTTCGTACACCGTTAGAAATTCACTAAACAAATTAATTTGGGCTCGATGGAACACAAGACTCTACAGATACCAATATAGACTGGAGTGCGATGATTCGTGCATGCGCGTTTGTACCTGCCAGTCAGATTTTGCAAGCATAGGAGACATTTATTTTGTACCTGATTACTTCATAAACGTTAAGCCGCCTTCAGAGCTCTTAAATCAATAACTTACAGACTGTAGTTTGTACTCTGTTTACTGTCACTAGAAGTTTGTCATAAGACGTGAAATATGGGATTGTGGATAATTTTCTAAATGGACGTTACAAAATGGGCTCCCGTGCTGCCGCTCCTTTTATTTATTTTAAAATTGTATTTTTGAAATATCAATTAAGTTTTCAAAGTAAGAAAATGCTTTATACCAAATCTACAAGTCAATATTTATTTATTAAAATTTTTATTTCATACGTTATAATTAGAACTCTGCAAATCCGCGGATATATTCCATTTTTCTGCGGATGCGGATAAATTATCATTTAAATCGCGCGGATGCGGATTATATATCATATCCGCTTATCCGCGTGAACATAAAATCTTCGGTTGGACGCCTCTTCCTACGGAAAACGCGATTAGAACCCCAAAAATGTATCGCTGGTATTTGTATTGTGCTTATGGCAAGAATGAAATAATAATACGTTACGGCACTTTTTACTTTTTTAACTCTTCCCAAAAACCTACTTTACGTTTACTTAAATATAGTAGAATTTATATAACAGTCGTAGATTTATTGCCAGATTATTAATTTAAAAATAAATATGTAATGTATCGCCTTATTTTGCATTTTTGGAAAAAATAACCATGGTAATTTGCCACATTTAAAAAGATATGAAGCTCATATCAAATTTAAAAAAATAAAAATACCTTAAAATTCTTTTGATGAATTTAAGAATTTAGTTTTATTATTAAGAACTTATTTTTTTAAATTTGCTGATCTTATAGGACTTTCCTTGTTATTTATTGGTCATACATGTGATGAATTACTCTGTTTAATTATTTATAAATATCGCTACTCTAAAACAATAGTGAGATATCTGAAAAACTAAGTTTCTGATATAGTATTGTTTAAAGTTTTACATTTTATATAAACTTGGTTTAAGAGTCGAATAATTGTAATAATTTTCATCTTTATTTTTTAATCTATAAAATCTCTGTACGACATTAGATAGAAAAAAAAATTCTGGACCCAGTAATATGTAATGTGATAAAATTAAATAAAATCAGTAGTGTTTTAAAGCAGCGATATGCTAAATAAGACGAAACATGTTAGTTATTTCCAAACTGACAGCAAATCCTGTGCGGATATTTTTGCGGATGCGGATATTTATATTTTCAAAGGCTGTGGATGCGGATCTTAGATATGCAGATGCGGATACAGAAAAATGTATCCGCGCAGGGCTCTAGTTATAATTTAATATGTCACATTTAATATGTCAAATATTATTGTACAAGTAAATTTTGAAGAAATTAAGTTAATTCTCGTTATTATAGCAAGCAATAGGCCTGTCTGCTATTTCTGAATGCTTCGAAGGAACAATAAGTTTTTTTATTTAACCCACTAGTGATTTTCATTTCCTTCTTTCAGAAAACGAAAATATTTGCAATTATCAGTGCGGCTGTAATGGTTCCAGTTTTGAGCAAAACAATACACCATTATACATTCTGAAACAATATATTAATGATATCCCAGTTTTAATTAAATAAATATTTCTATTTTGCTAATATTTAAAAACGTAACCTATAAATGTATCTTCTAATCCTTGTGTATATGTGAATAAAAACTTTATTCAATAATATAAAATATCTGAACTGTATATATTAGTGTGTACTGACCAAAGATATGTATTCTTTTGCAACAAAGTTGAAAATAATCATAAAATTAAGGAAACAAAAGTAAATTCAAAGGAAACCGCTGTCAGATGGCAGCACAATAGGTGACGTCACACTAATATGGTCTATTAGGATAATAAAAGTGTAGAACAGAAGAAGCCGAAAGGCTCAAAGTAACCTTATAAATTTTTCGCATGGGCTTTTTACATGTGTGCTTTTTTTCCAGAACCAAAGCCTTACACTAAAATGATATATATATCACAAATTTAATTTATTGCAGTTTCTTTCATTTTTGTTATTTATGTTTACACCATAACTGAATATTCAGAGAGTCAAGTACAAATCATTTTGAAATTCGAAAGATACAGTCAAGTGCTTGCGCGTATCATTGCACTCCGTCTGGAATTGGTGTCTGTAGAGACTTGTGACGAAAATAGCCCCAGTGCTCTAAAAATAAGGTGCGAACAGGTAATTCACCGCTGTACAACGGGGTTACGACAACTCGTCCACAGACTTTACGTCTACGACATTTTGTATAAAAATATTAGGTATACCGACATCTCGTTTACCACGACAATTCGTGTACATATTTTACGTCTACCACGACATTTAGTGTACAGACTTTACGTTTACTGACATTACGCCTACCAGGTTAATTCGTCTACTAAAATAAAATTATATTTTATTTTATTCTAAGCAGTTTATAAAAAATAAGTTTTAGGGGTATTAGTAAAAAGATGATACGGTGCAAACAAACAAACCAATTTCAAGAAAAAAATATGCTTGTTATATACAAAAATATTTATATATACAGAGCCAATTAAACAAACCCATTCAAAATATGTTTTTCTATATAAGCGCGTAATAAAAAACAAATCAAAGTAAGTGATGCCACTGAAATTTGTTAAACTAACTGTTGATAACGTAATGAACGAAATTTGGTTTCTGCGCATGAGAGCCGGTAACATCCACTTGTGTTGAGCTTAAGTTGAACGAAGTCTAACTACACAAGTTTATTATACATATTCAAATTGGAATATTTATATATTTTAGTAGACGAATTAACCTGGTAGACGTAATATCAGTAGACGTAAAGTCGATATACTAAATGTCGTGGTAGACGAAAAATCAGTATACGAATTGTCGAGGTAGACGAGAAGTCGGTATACCTAATTAGAGATGGGAATTTCGGCTCAGTTTTCGGAACCGGATCAGTGGAGGTCGTTCAGTTTGCTGAGCCGGCTCATTAATCCGGCTGAGTAAACATGTTCCCGAGACACAGGTCAATCAGTTGTCGGTCGTCCGTTCAATACGGTTGTTGGTTTACAATATGTAGGTAGAACGTCGCTCAGCGGAGCCGGCTCTTGCATTATATAAACTGTAAACATGTTCGCGAGACACAGGTCGGTTAGTTGTCGGTCGTTCGTTCAGTACGGTTGTTGTCTTGCATTATATGAACAAGTTAAATAAATAAAAATCTATAGAAGTGAATTATCTAACATTTTTGTCGGGTTAATACTAAACAAACAATTCACTTTATGTAGCTACTGTATTTTAAACCAGATGTGTTAAGTTTATGGCGATGTTTATCGCCCTTATAAATCGGACATCTGGGATTTGGGTAATATTTTTAATATTGTTATATAGTATGGTTGTAAAAAAGTACAGACTCAGCCTATTAGTTTCAAATAGACTGCCCTACAAATTGATGAAAAAATACACTTTATGATAATACATTACAAGCCGAGTTCTCGCGAAGTTCAACATGACATTGAACCAAATCCGGATCACTCCGGTCACTGCTCATAATCGCCCGATCAATCGTATCCTTGAAACTATGCAGTGAACTGTGAGCTGGCTCATTTCAATTTGGTGAACCGTGTCACTTCGGTCAGTGTACTGAGTCGGCTCAGTGAACCGGTTCGTTCATGAACGACCCATCTCTTATAACTAATGTCTGTATACGAAATGTCGTAGACGAAAAGTCTGTAGACGAGTTATCGTGGAACCTGTACAACAGTACGCGTACGAAGATTATTTACACGCGGTGCATGCCATGGGACCTAGTACAGTTGACCCCAAGTATGTAACAAAATATTAATTCATAACATATGGCTCTTAATAAGCCGCCACTGTGTAAAAGGAACTTTTGCACAAAAAAAATTTTGCAAGTCGAAAAGATTTTCAATTTATATAATAAAAATAATACTTTTATGCCTAGTTACGCTAGCTTTCCTTAAATTTGAAGCATTATTTAGATTGCAAAAATACATATAGGTCATTCATTACAAGAAATATACAGGGTATCATAAATTACGTTATTAATTATGCACATGAAAACAGCTGAACACATTGACGGACATATGAGTTTTAAACAATTGTTGTGCATACCAAACATACAAAATTATGTATTTCAAATTAATTTTTACTCATTTTAGTACACGGTATACCTCAAAACGTACGAGAAATAAATAATAATAACGGAAATAATCAAACAACATCGCACAATAGGAGTAATCAAAAACAAATCAAAGTAAGTGACGCCACTGAAACTAAACTAACTGTTGATAATGTAATGGACGAAATAAGGTTTCTGCGCAGGAGAACCACTACCTTCCATCTGTATTTTTCTAACATTGAACGATGTCTAGCAACACATGTGTTCCTGGGTATTTTTATTTTAAGGAATGCTTAAAATTTAAAGAAAGCTGATGTAACTGGCGATTAATAAATCAAAAAGAAGTTTCATATATTATCGGCTCACCATTTGCTCCGAATTGTTTTGGTTTAAGAACTAATTCTTTTTCAACAATAAATTTTTTTGGTTCAATATCACCACTATCATCAGCAGATCTTTTTCGAAAAGAATTATCCACTGAACTATCCAATGAAGGTGGTCTATTACCATCCAAACAAAACAAAAGACTTTCACTTAATTTATCTTCACTCGGTATTTCATTCGTTGAGTCATAATCATCAGTTCGACTCGAAAAACTTAAATCAACCGGTGTTGTAGTTAATATACTACGAGAACATAAATATTCACGAAAAGTATTTGATAAAGAATCACCAGGTTCGGAATACGTTGAAAATATTTCTTTTGGTGCATTTATATTTGTTTCAGACTTAGATTTGGTTACAATGTTTGGCGTGAGGGAAATACTGTCTTCAGGTTCTTCTTCGAGATCAGATATACTTGAACGACGACCAAAATCTAATTTCGGAAGATTACAAATGTTTGTTCCCGACATCAGTAATACTGGTTTTCTGCTTCTAGGTGTCATCATCGTCTCCTGTAAAAACAAAAATTATAAATTAATCATATTGGGATTCGCCGTGGGGGACCAACTCTTGAAGTACCAATTTCTGCACACCCCTTGCCTCCTAATAATCTTATTAAAAATTGCATAGATGTTTCCTCATATACATTTTTGATGTAACGTAAATAATAAGTGAGATTAAGACAATAATAAGGAAGGTATATGTAGATTTTAGTTTTAGGGTGTCCCCTCCATAACTCCCCAAATATTCAAACAAAAAAGATTTGTTTTCTTACTATAAACCTTTTTTTTTGTTGTTATTTTTCTGTCAATATAAGTCAATAATAAGGGAGATATTTTAAGTATTTTAATAAACAGTTTTAACCCCGAAACACCCCCCTAGAATAAACATTTTGAAATGTCTAAAGCCTGTAGTACACGATGCAATTTCTCGATTTGAATCTCGTACGATTTGTCGTACGATAATTATTGCATTGAGAATTTTGTTCAGAATTATCAGATGTAAATTTATTGTAGTATACCATCCAATATTTATCGCTTTGAATCTATACCAATTGATGCGCACTACGTCTATTTTTATTGACTGCAGTGGAGGCGCCAGCGAGAGGTCCGGGGGGCCCAGCCTCCCTCAAAGATTGCTCTGGCCCCCGGTTGCCCCCCCAGAATTTTTTGGAGAAAAATGTATTTTAGAAGTGAGGACCTTTTTTTTTAGTTCATTACTTGTATTTTCATGGGTAAAAGATAAAAAAATAATTTCAAATATTTCCTGGCCCCCCCAAATTTTCCTCAAAAATTTCCTGCCCCCCCTAGATTTTAAGAGCTAGCGCCGCCACTGATTGTCTGTATTCAAATAATTGTACTTAACCTAGAATGGACAGATAGTTTACCAATTTTTGAAGACTGATAATATTAATCTTTGTCCCAAATCAGTAAATCTTCTCGATTCGCAAAGCCGTACGGTTTTCTGTTCTAATTTATTACATTTGAAATTGAAGGGAATTATTATTTTATTTATTTTTTGTTATTATTATTTTTGTCTATAAAACTACGATTTTTCTTTATCAAAAAATATTATTGTTGTCATTATTATCGTTATAAAATAGTTTAAAGAAAATAAAAACATAGTAGTATTATATTAATAATGATTTCGTTGAATTTGTTTTATGCATAACACCCAACTTGAATAAATAAATGAGAAGTATAGAAATTGTAAGCAAGAGTGGTTTGTGGACAAGAAATGTTTAAAAAATAATAATAATAATAATAAGAATTCTCCCGGTACTTTTTTCACGGATTGAAATGTTTAATGGTCATCTTGGTATATATAAATATCCTAAGAATGTGAACAATTAAATCCAATTTATTTTAAACAAAATAAGAAAGAATATTGCTAAAGTTGATACTAAATAACCTCGAAATATGTTTGACAGATTAACACGTTTGCGGACAGTTTTGTACAATGAGATTTGCAAAATGTCACTTTTTTAGATTTTTGTTTATAATAGGACATTTACTGTGTTTGGTATGTTCCTGACAGGACAGTTTATACTAGTTTTCATATACTTAAATGGAATTAAAACCTGCCACAGCCGTCAATTGTATATTTGAATAAACAACTAGGACGGCTATAGCCGTACTGTCCGCGAACGTGTTAACAGTTGTTCGTTACGGTCACATGAATATGCGCATCCTATACTGCGCCATTATTGGTTCATTCTGTCCAATATTTTAGGTCGAGACAATAAATGTTGGTTGGTTTTCAATATCATACAAGATCTCGTACGAAAATCTCGTACACGATACAATAATTTGTGTACTATAAATCGTACGAGATTCAGTCGTACAGCCTGTGGTCGAATCCTGGTTTTACTCTATCACTATACCAAATTTTGCAAAAATATGTTCAATCGTTTTTGCGTGAATCTCGGACAGACAAAAATTATTTTTTTGCGGATATTGTCTTAAAATCATCTGAAATGTGTAGAAACTAGATATGAGGCCCAAAAAATAAAAAACAGATATAGCCAGGGGCGGATCGACCTATCGGGCGATCGGGCATCGCCCGATGGGCCGACAGCTTTTTTGGGCCGATGCGACAACCGCTATCCACTCAAATACTTATGATCAATTCTATGATATTACTTTATAAATCACTCAAATTTTTTTATTTGTTTTTCTAACATTTTTTCATTATTTTAGAGACTGTATTTTTATTTTCGATATTAATACTAAAAATATAAATTAAATAAGTTTATTTAAATATACTTTGGTCTTTATTTATGCCCGGGAATCGGGCCAATTATATTAGGTGTGTGAATTAATTCCAGAAAAGACTTTGTTGTGAAAAAAACATAAAAAAATACACTATACAAAGTATTTGCCATCGCTTGCTATTATTTTTTACCATCTGTCTGGCAGTTGCACTATTTCATGACGGAAAAATTCGTCCTTCGAAGCGATCCATTGAGCCATTTCTCTATTTCTTCATAATTGTTTAAGTGCTGGCCAGAAAGCCCGTCTGCCATCGATCTGAACAAGTGATAATCTGATGGAGCAATGTCTGGTGAATACAGCGGGCGAGGTAAAACGGCCCAGTCAAGTGATTCCAAGGTGGCCTTCACAATCTTTCCAACATGTGATCTAGCGTTATCATGCTGGAGGATCACTTTGTCGTGTCTTGTATATTTCGGCCGCTTATTCTTCAACGCGTTGTTTAAACGGAGCAATTGTTGTTGGCTAAGTTCGTCAGTGATGGTTTAGCTCTGCTTTAATAGCTCATGATACACTACACCCTTCTGGTCCCACTATATACAGAGCATTACTTTCTTGCCGTGAATATTCCGCTTTGGTCTCGATGAGGATTATTTTCCTGAGTCTCAAATGGATTTCCTTCGTTTGAGATCAAAATATATCTACTTTTCGTCTCCAGTCACAATACGATACAAAAAAACTTTTCTTTTTTGCCTGGCAAGCAAGATTTCAGACATGGTTTTGCGCCTCTCGATGTCTCTTTCCTTCGGTTCGTACGGCACCAATCTTCCTTCTTTGTAAATCTTTCTCATGACTGCCAAACGCACAGAATTTGTTGATCGTTCAACATTCTACAATTGCGCGAGCTCATGTTGCGATTGATACGGATCTTCATCGATTAGCGCCTGCAATTCCTCATCCTCGAACTTCTTCAGCTAAATTGGACGAGGTTTTACATGATTTATCGGTGGGAGCACTTTCACCATAAGCTTCTACGAGCATTCGATGAGCTTCAGCGGCTGTTTTCAGCAAATGAAAACAGAAAATGAGAACTTCCTGGAAATGATGCTTATTTGGCTCGTATTTCGACATTTTTGAATCAGATAAACACGTTCTTATTGTTATAAACCCAAAAGTTTATCAACTGAATATTATTGCCATTTGTCAACGCTAAAACATAAATCCGGTTGCAGATATTAGAGGTTAGAAAATTCCATAGTACAGCAATTGACTGCCAGATGAACCGAATTATTTCACACATCTAATAACATTCCCTATAAATAGTCAATAAGTCCCGTGAGCCCGGGCCGAAACATCCAAATCGCCCGGGCCGATTCAATCCTTCGATCCGCCCCTGGATATAGCCCTTATTTTATTAACATAGATTCAGAGTTGTTATATCAAAAAGCAAAATAGCTATGATGATTGCCAATCTTAAAAAAAAGCGTAGAGGAGGCGCCTAAATAAGGCATGAAAGATAATTTTTGTTTCTTGTCATCCCGCACTAAATCGTATTTAATATGACGTCACGACTATTATCCATTATATAAATGTTCCTATTATTTTTTGCAATGTTAATTAAAATTATGTATTTTCATGCAAAAAGTTAGTAGAATATAAGTTATACATATATATTATTAAATTGCAGTCACAAGAATTGCAAGCAACATACAAAGCAAAAGCATTATCTGCAAAAAAAGTGCAAAAAAAAATATGTGAAGTAAAATGTTATATAGTAAAATTAAAATAAAATAGTAATTGAAAGATGCCCACAGAGGGAGAGATGCTTGGGACATTTTTTGTTGTAATCTCAACAGTATAAACAATATTTTGAAAATCATTTATCATCTGTTAATCCAAGTCAGTGCTGGCGAACGATTCACGGTAAGTTCATCGAAAATCAATTCATCGAAAATCAATTCATCGAAAATCAATTCATCGAATGATCAATTCATCGAAAAAAAATATTTTGTAAATATTTGAGAGGAATGCCGAGGGGATCGGAAAGCCAAAAAAGCAGTGGTAAATAAAAGTTGACAGACTACACTTAATTAAATAACTATCATACTTGGTCTATTAATAATTTTTAAATTTTCCATTCAGAAAAGATACCTGTTGGATTATTTTGAAATCGAACAGGACTCCTTAGATCAGAAAAACCCGGTTAATGTGATCATAAATGTACTTAATTGCATCCTTAATTGCACCCATTCTTAAAGGATTATAAAAATGGTATTTCCCCATCTGTTAAGTCTTAAGGGTTTTGTGTTATGTACATAGTTTTACTATTCATATTTACTATACCACACATGATTTGTTCAATGTACGGTGATTCTAAACAGGTGGCATTGTTATGTTAGTGTGAGTTTGTTTTGTCATTAAACTAGATGATGGGTAGCTCGATTCGCTCGGCTTCTTCTAACCAAACCCTTACTACCTAACCTAACCTAAGATAGTGTTTTGACATTAAACTAGAAGATGGGTAGCTCGCTTCGCTCGGCTTCTTCTAACAAAACCCTTACTAACCTAACCTAAAATAGTGCTTTGTTCTTAAACTAGAAAATGGGTAACTCGCTCCGCTCGGTTTTAGACTTTTACTAACTAAACCTAACCTAATTACCTTGTTTTTAGGCGCATAGTACTTTATTTTCCCCCATATTAGCCCAATTAAAATGCGTATCATTGTGTATGAATTTATAAAAATTATTTGCGTGCAATTGTCCATAACCTGTCTTATTAAACCGTAAAAATAAAACATTTATTTCTTTTATTATATAAGTTTTCTTATTATATTTCTTTATTTATATTCAAACACTATGTCACTTTATTTACCTTTTTTTAAACCATATAAAAAATTTTACGCAATTATTTCTTAGTCTGTCTACTCTTATTGACCACTGCTCTTTTGACTTTCCGATCCCCTCGGCATTCCTCTCAAATATTTACAAAATATTTTTTTTTTCGATGAATTGATCATTCGATGAATTGATCATTCGATGAATTGATCATTCTATGAATTGATTTTTGATGAATTGATTTTCGATGAATTGATTTTCGATGAATTGATTTTCGATGAATTGATTTTCGATGAATTGATTTTCGATGAATTCGTCGGTTACCATGGCGAACGTATGACCTGCGAACACACAGTGACCCGTATGACGATTTCAAAGGACCTGTACAAAAGAAGATCTTTTCAAAACCTGTACAAAAGAAGAGCAGTTCTGAGAATTCTAAAGGGCATATCAAACTAGAACGCTATCCAAGTTTTACTTTTGTAGGTATTTTTTCATGATTCACGTCTTTAAGTATGGCCTTATCACACGGTACTTGAATATTATTTAAGACTTGCAAATTTTTTGTTTGCACATGCGTAAATCTTGTTATTATGAGAGTTGACAGTTTAATTTTGAAAAGTTGATTTGGGAGGTTTTACTAAATTAATTAGTTGTTCTTCCTAAATATATATATATATATATATATATATATTTAAAAATTATACTCGAAAATAACAATTACACAACAAACTAACTTCAACTTGATTGAGGCACACGCGCATTTTGAAAAACCTGGATAAAAAGACAGAGGAACTGAATCATGTTTCATTGGCCTAGTCTTTAAAACCTAGTTTTTTTTTCATACTATCACACAGAAATGACTTCCATTTGAATACAAAAACTTCAATTTTCCAAGTCCAGACGTTAATAATATTCTAGTGTGATAAGGCCTTTAAGAGAGATTCGCAGATAACTTAGGTTGGGTCTAAGCGAGCGCATTGACGAAACACGGTAGAAAATCCGACAAATATGATAATAATAGCGAGATGGAATTCAATTACCTGTTATATAAGGTAAACTTAAAGAGATTCTTTACTTCACAAATTAGTTTATTGTCACTAGATACCACAGACTAAAGTTTAGTCTTATTTAACTACTGAAGATGGCTACTTCGTAGCCCTAATGTACGTCTAGTGACAATAAAATAATTTGTGAAGTAAAGAATCTCTTTAAGTTTACCTTACCCTAAACTTCACGTCAACTCACAACAATTATTACCTGTTATATATCTGTATTATATACGTCAAACGCAAGGCCGCTAGCTCAGGTAGAGTTACGAGATTAGCAGAGGTTTCCACACAAATTCTTACACCCTAAAGCCGCAAATTTTTATTTACGCATTACATATTTGACCCGCGATTTGAATCTACAAAATTTCAAGTTCGTTTTTGACCCGTCTGGGGAAACAAGTTCGCCATCGTTGATCTAAGTATCATTAACTTACAATTAACATCATTTAGTCTACATTATATTTTTTTCGCAAAGATAAAAACTCGTAAACAATTACGTTTTTGTACCAATGCATTTTTCCACATTTTTTAAATATTTGGACCAATGTCTGTGGGTACAATTACCCAGAGGATGGGGACACAATTTTTAGATATATTTTTGACCAAAATCTGGTCAATTCTGGAATAAAAATGATTTTTTACTTGTGCCGAACTACTTCTTTCTTCGGGGATTTTCAAAAGACAAAATCTATGGCCATGAACATGAAAGACCCAAAACTATTAATTAATTAAAGGGGGGGGGCTTAAACATGTAATACTATTACACATTTTAACTCTCCAAAAAGAATTTAATTAGTTAATTGATTTATTAATTATCTCTAGCTTCTCTTTTGTTATTTTAATTTTTAGAATTTTATTTTATTATTTAGGAATATTAATTTTATTTTAGACCCTGTCGATAATAATCACGAAAAATAAATATACAAGATAACCCCTTGTTAGATGTACTTTGTTTAACGTACAAGGCTGGATCATTAGGCAACACTGTGGAGTTACTGGGGTACGTTCCAAAACATAAGTCTTGGAGTTCGAGTTTACTCAAAGATAATTTGGTCATGTGACCAGTTTTTGGAACGGTGATGTTAAGGGTAGGAGTGCTTATATGAAAATTCCCGCTAAAATATTGTCAACACGACATATTAATTTAAATAATTATTAATACCTTTAAATAGTAATGGATAAAAAGAAAAGGGAAGTATGTATTATTATTGCTAATTTTGGGGTTACCGACTCCATAATTAATTTCTGTTAATTTCGATATGTCAAAACTTACATTAGATGCGTACGCATTCCGCGCATGGGAGTAAATATTACGCACCTTGCAAGCAGAGGTAAAAGAGTAAACTCTAGGGTTAACTCAAACCGGAAACTCGAATGTTTTAGAACGATCTTACTAAACTTAAGAGTTAAGTTTAGAGTAAACTCCATAGGTTTTGGAACGTACCCGTTATATATATTTGCGCCATCTGACTCAGTTCGCACACATATTCCAACATGGTGCGCTGCAAATTAATGTACAACTTAATAATGTAGCGGTTATGACAAGTACAGGGGGCATGATTCTAATTTAATAATAAAATAACTAATAATTTCTTAAGAACACATCTAAGGATGTATATATCGATTGCAGGTATCAATACTTTGTATCGGATTGTTTCTTAATATCGATACCGGTATTGATATAGGAAAAAAGTAACAATACTACATGATATCTATTACTTTATTTGTAAAAAGAAGTACAGGTAGAACTCGATATACGCCGATTCACTTTTACGCCTGCGCTGAATTAACTATCATACGCCTGGGTTTCCCCGATCTGATCGGGAAAGTACCGCGAGAACTGGACTGGACGGCGACCCAGTATCATTGCGTATAAGTATCCTTCTTCACGTCTGGCGTATATCTAGTTTAGTTATTCGTAATTAAATTAGTTTATTTGTTTCTATAAAATAGGTGTTGCTTTGCATACGTATATACAAAAGGGTACAGTAAAACAAATACCATGTCTGAGAAGAAGAAAAAGGAAATGTTAACTTAAGATGGACCTAAAAGGACTAGAATCTCTATCTCCCTTGAGGAGAAGATGGAAGTTATTAGACGAATGTAAAGTGGAAGAAAACATCCCGATGTCTCCAGGATAATGAATTTACCGCCTACTACTGTACTACCATTATGAAAAATGCAGATAAAATCGAACAATCTGCTCAGTAAACTACAGAAGTAAACGTTAACGAGTCAATGAGTACTAAGTCAAATAAAATAGATACCCTTATAGATACCCCGTTATAGATACCCTTTATGTCTATTGTCTTTATGTGTATTTACTTGGAACCTAACCCTATACCCTCACTATAAGTTAAGTTCATGTTACGCCAGTTCGGTTTACGCCGGTTCTCGTAGGAACGAAACTGCAGCGTATTTCGAGTTCTACCTGTATTGTGCAGTCAGCGCTGAGTATCGAAAGCGTTTCATAGTATCGGTATCGAAAAAAAAAATATCAATATTTCGTGGTATCGATTAATATAGTAGTAAAAAAAGAATGAGTATAAAAAAAATCTTTATTAACAAGGCAAATAACAAAACCGAATCCGTTTTGACAGACTTGAGCTTAACTGACAAAAACCATTTAGCCTTTTTGGGTGTTTTTTTTTTATGAAGTTTTGGACCATTTGAATTAAAATATTGGTTACTATTAGAAAATTCGAATTTTAGTGCTAAGTAGTGTTGTCAGTTATAGTAAATTACCATAATAAAAGATACATCATAAATTATGTCATCAATTCTGCACAAGAAAACAGCTGAACACATTGACGTACATAAGGCTTTTAAACAATTATGAATACCAAACAAACAAAATTATGTATTTAATATTATTTTCACTTATTTTAAGCACACGGTATACCTGGAAACGTACGAAAAATAAATAATAATAACGGATATAAACAAACAAAATCGCACAATACGCGTAGTCAAAAACAAAACAAAGTAAGTGACGCCAGTGAAATGAATTAAACTAACTGTTGATAATGTAATGGACGAAAATTGGTTTGTGCGCATTGGAGTTCGTAACTTCCGTCTATACTTTTCTTACATCGAATGAAGTATAGTTGATTTTAGACTTAGAGTTTCCGGTTAAAGTCAAATTTACTACAATATTACTTGACATTAAATATTATTATAGTGATTATTCACCGCTACGATCGCTGATTCCCAATACTGTGCAGATATAAACAATATTAATTACAACCAATACCAATTTAAAAAGGTATTGATACTAGTAAAAAGTATTGAGTACTAAAATACCACTATCAAAAGAAAAGTATCGATACCTTAGTATCGATAGTATCAATTCATCCTAAAAACATCTCATTGGAGTAAGCCTACAATCCCTGGCTATACTGTGAGACGTACCTTATTTATTTTTTAATTATTTCACCAGTTTTTTAATAGGACTATCTATTATTCTTATACTGTGATGGAATTATGTTAATCTATATTAATAAAATTGGAGGCTATATCTGTTTTTTTTTTTCTTCCTCAAATTTGGTTCCTACACGTTCCAGATGATTAAAACTAGTCCTTATTTGGTTGCAATATTCTACAACCACATACCTCAGTCTATAAGAATTCTCGACATTAAGAAATTCAAACTAAAATTGAACAATATACTTGTGGAAAATTGCTTATATTCTGTAGATGATTTTTTTTTTAAATAGATTTTACAAATCATGTTTAATCTATATCTGGGGTCGGGGAACATTTTTACCCATTACCCAAAAATATATTTCTTTACACCGACGTTACCCCATCGGTTTGTAAAAAAAAAACATAGATTATTTAAATTGAAGGATTTATTGAATTCTTTAGAATTTACATATTAATTAACATAAAATATATAAAATAATGCTATAAAATCATACATATTTTCTATCGTATTTAGAAACACACTTTTTATGATTTTTTGTATTTATATTATTTATGTTTATTAATATCTCATTACCCCCAAGAATTTCGTTTTTACCCCGTTTGGGGTAATTTACCCCTGTTCCCCGACCCCTGATCTATATCGATATAAATTTTCTAGTTTTTTAAAATTAAGATATAATTTTTATTATCTATTTATATTTTTGTATTGACTTGTGTAAGCAATCTTTGTAATTGTATTAGCACTAATAAAACATTATTTTATTTATTTATTATATAATACAATATCCACAAAAAAAAAAAAAACTAACAATTTTTGTGAAACTAAAATCAACACATATCTGCCTTATTATTGACTTCATACATGATCATACAAAACAAAATAGTTGATAATAAAAAACAAATCTATTATTTCTATACGTTTTTTCATTTCGATAAATATTTGGGGAGTTACGCGCGCTTGTTATTTACTTTCCATCAAAAATAGTGGCGTACGCAAAAAAATATTTGGGGGGGGGGACATTTCACAACATCGGAATATATACGTATTGAAAAGGGCGCAATTTTGAAATGCGGTAATTATAATTTTACAACTTTCGAATTTTCGGGGGGATTTAACCCCCTAACCCCCCCTGCGTACGCCACTGATCAAAAATATCTATGAGGATTTTTTTTCTTCAATGCAGTTTTTAATAAGAAGATTATGGGGGCAAGAGCAGTGTTAATTATAAAGTAGAAATTTCTCATTTATGCATCAATAGCAAAAATTAATATGAGATAAGACACAATTCCTCTCTGTTTAATGCAGTTTTTAGTAAGATATATTTTGAGGAGCTATAGGAGAGCTACCGATAAACGAAGTATCTCACTTATTATTTACTTAACATCAAAAATATATGCAAAAGAATAGATAAGAATAAAGAAACGATTCTTTTGTGTTATACTTGAGATTGAAATATCTCACTTATCATTTACATTACAAAAAACGTACGAAGTACGGGTATTCCAGCTAATAATTAATAATTTAGTATCCTGGTATAAATAATAGGGCTCGTTAGTGCAATTAAAATAAATAAATAATAATAATAATAATAATAGATATGCAGCCGTGTGTATTTCGCTCCACTAGTCTCTACATAGTATGACGCGGTTCAAACGGTTGCTGAAGTTTGCGATTAGTGGACGCTTGTCAAAACCTGACAACACCCCAAATAATAGATATTATACATTCATTTAATTATTTAAGTGAGATTTGATTTTACTTTTCAATTGACCCCATGGATCTCCACGAATTGAGGTCCCTACATAAAGTTTTGACTATTTAGGTATGACGTAGGTGTGCCGCGAAATTTTTCTTTAGAAAATGTGTCACGAGAGTAAAAAGACTGGGAAACACTGGTCTAAATAGTGATATTAAGTGATCTATTTTAGGAGTGTAAAAATAAAATTAGTACGTTTTTTCTTTCTACAAACTGAATTATATTCTATTAAATGAAGGTACGTCTAATAATATGGCCAGGGGCTGTAACTTTAATGAGTAAAATTCGCCACACAAACATAATCTATCAAAATTACCCTAATAGTCTTGTTACATCGTAACTGGAAAATTTTAAAAAATCTATTTATGATATCCATACCTGCATGGCTTTGCACATTCTTTGAGTTGATCTGGTAATTGGAGACATAGATTTTCTTCCGGGACAAACAGGTGTAAAATTAACATCTTTACACTGTCTCAACGGTAAGCCAGCTGGAGTACTCGTCAAATAACTAGCCCAATACCTTTCACCAGTATCGGAACTTAAATCAGGTTCAGAAAAACATCTTGCACTTTTCGAAACATCACTTATAGAATTAGAATATCTTCTAACGGTAAATTCTTGAAGACATTCAGCTAATTCATCGAATTCTTTATTTTCATTATTTAACTCTTCGTTGGAATCTTCAATTCTTTTTGGTGATGTATTTGGTTTAGTATCGCAGTCAGGACTTGATTCACAATCAACACAGAATAGTTTTGTACGGGCACCCATTGGTATGCAGTTTGGGCTCTGAAATGCAGGGGAAACATGCAAAAGGTTACGAGCAGACACCACATTAGGACAAACGAATAGTTAGTAGAAATAACATAAACTAGCAAACATCAAGCAAGTTTCACAAAATCTAACTACAAAAAAAAAATGTGAAACTTCAGAAATAAAACTAAGTTTAAGACTTAAAATGTTCATTATTTAAAAAATTTAATAAGTTAGTTTTAAATACATTTACAACAAAATACCTTCTTTTTGTTATTATAGGCATACCCCGCTTTGAAACTTTTCGATTTTGGGAGCAATATTCCTTCCTAATGGGCTATTTCATAAAGAGTAACGGATTTTAATAAAAAATAATACAACTTCAGAATCAGACTTTAATCAAATGAATAGCATGAGTAAAATCTGTGCATGCAAGATTTTATGACATATTAATAATTATACAAATTTTACGCTACGCTTTTCAGTCGATCAAAATCGAACGAACATATATGCAAAGATCATATGTTATTTATTGATTCTGTTGTATAATTATTGTTATTTAAATTCTTTACTCTTTATGAATTACTTATAAATAACGTGATTTCCTTGCTTATGAGTTCAAAACGGAAATAAGTATCAGTTTCAAAAGGGAAACAATTCATAATATCAGTATTTTGTCTGTAATTGACATAATTTCTATTTTAAAACTGATATTGGTTACTATTTTCTGAAGTTTTTCAGTAATAACTCAATTTGTAAAAATTTCAAGTTATTTGTGTTTTGAACTCATTTAGCGATATAGTGCATGGTCCTCTTAAACGCTTGAGGTGGATATATAATTAAAATAAAATTTTGGGTGGGCGATATAAAAAAATATGAAAATGAAAGTGTGAATTTTCACAATTTTCAAGACTTCGTAGGTATCTAGTATGTGAATACGGCCTACAGAGTGCCCAAATAGTGGATATTTGGGACATTTTTTTTTTCTTAATTCACCTCAAAATTATTAATTATTTGAAAATCATTCATTGTTTATTAATAGAACTATTGAAAGCTTTATAATTATTATTATAGTTTTTTCAGATTTTTAGATTCACCCTTCTGGGTAGAGTGAGAAAAAAAATGTTTTTGGCAAAACCAACTTTCAAATAATAAATTAGTTTTCCGAAAACAGTGAAATCGGATATGTCTCAACAGTAGAGTATACCTATAATATATTATACATATAAAACTATGTATATTAAAAATTTATTTACAAATATTGCACCCAATACGCTCTAATAGCCTAAAATATACAGTTGTCGAAATTAAAACTTAAAAACTTATTTTTATGTACAATTAAAGCTAAGGTGACCAGAAAATACAAAACAGAGACAAATCCTGATAAAAATAATAATTAAAAAACTATACTCTATTCGTGGAGAACGTACAGTCGATGTAAACATTAGAACTACGTCACACTTGCTGTGATTGGACGAAAAGACATTAAAAGTAATTTAAATGTCTTTTCGTCCAATCAGAATAAGAGTAACATAGTTCGAATGTTTAAATTGACGTGCAGTCCATTCTCCGCTAATATAGTAAATGGCCATAATAATTGTTATACGGCAACGGACACGTTGGTACCCCGATATTTTATTTTGTTTACTTAATATATATTTTTAAAATGCACCAAATTGGGTTTATAGACTAATTTTGGGGCTGCCTGAAAAACATTTAAAATGCTCCCCCTTTAGCAAGTTTTTGAATTATAATCAATTAAAAATGGTTTTTAGTGTATTCGTACAGTATACCGAAGCATATAATGTAGTATTTTAGAGATCTACGGCTCAAAATACATAAATATGCAAATTTTTACTAATCTGATACAAAAAAATATTAGTCAAAAGTAGATATTTTTTCGACTTGACCATTTTCAAGGGTTATGAAAATTGCAGGCATTAGTAACTTGTAATTTGTTATAACTCGCTGGGGACAAAATTAGGGGCCTAAGCTAGAGACGGTCAGTGGCGGCCCACTACACAGGCGCACAAAGCCTCAGAATCTCAGGGGCGTCAAAAATATACCTCAGAAGGAGAAGAGGCTCAAAATTAAACTGCTTGTGTCCCTGTAAGTGACTAAAGCGCCGGTAGGGACGATACTCATTACATTATAACAAATTTATAAAAAATATATTTTTTTAAATCGCCTTCAGATAGTTACTCGCAATGTTTCCACTCTAAAAATGCGAACGTGTGGGTTTTTTGAAGGTTGTTCATATTAGTTGATAAAACTGACATTTTTTTTTTAGACTTATACCCTTTTCACGCTAGAACTTTAAGATAGGATGTTCAACACAAGGTGTCTTTAAATGCTAGTACGAAAGCGCGTGACGTCGACTAAACTCAAGCTAACTTTAAGACGAAGATCTGCGTCTTAAAGATAGTACGCATTGCCAACATAATTTCTAATATAAAAAAATTACTGTTTGAATTTGTGCTCTCACATTTTGTATTATCATAAACAAGAATACTGTATTATACCGACGTTATAAGACGTTTATACTTATTGTTATAATTAAAGTAGTTACTTTAATAATGTATCTAATACAATACAGAGCTACAATAATTAAGGTAAAATGTATCGACTTATGTATATGTTAATACAGGTTTAATATATTCTTTATTGTAGAATGGAATCAAATATCCATATGTGTTTAATAATAATTCAAAATATGTGCCTGCATACAGTTCAAAACTAGTAATTTCCTGACGGTAACTCAAGAATAAAATTACCGTAGCACAGGGGTTCTTAAACTTATATAGTCCGAGGACCCCTATTGAACAACTCTTTTTTACGGACCCCATCCCAACCCTAGGCATTTTACCTACGTCGTTCTTGAGACTTAATTTCTGGCTCAATAATCTCATAGGCACTACGTTATAATAAATATTGATAAAAAAGTATCGCTGGTTATTTTAATAAATGGTCTTGCGCATTTATAGAGATGAACATTTTTATTAGCATTCAAAATAAAAAACATAAAATGAATAAAAATAGTGGTAAAAAGAATTTAAAAAGTTACAAATTATAATACGTTAAACTCATACAAACATTTCTTGGTCAAATATTGGTCAAAATAGATCTTATTTAATATGTTCTCTGTAAAAAATTTGTAGTTGAAGAAAAATAATTACATTTCTACTAATTATTGTTTAGTTACGTCAATAACTAGTTAGGTAACAAAAAATACAAAAAGTCTTGACCATGTAGGATTTTTATTAAATGAGTTATTTGAACAGAAGCGAAAAGTTGGGGGGTGTAAAGTTAATGTCAAAATTGTTTCGCGGACCCCAGTTTAAGAACCGCTGCCGTAGCATATGGCCACATCGGAGATTTAAACATCTAGTGTGAAAGCAAATCGAACTTTAACATCTGTGGACTTAAAGTTCAATTATCCTAAAGTTCTAGTGTAAAAAGGATATAAGCAAAGTACGACGATTTCTTTTGGATTTGGATTTGGATTTTTTTCAAAATGTAACCTAGTCACCGA
The DNA here is from genome assembly GCA_963971575.1 of Liopterus haemorrhoidalis. NCBI lineage: Eukaryota > Metazoa > Arthropoda > Insecta > Coleoptera > Dytiscidae > Liopterus > Liopterus haemorrhoidalis. The sequence continues at coordinate 17,810,734 of OZ020616.1, read as the reverse complement.
GAACCTTAGAATTTCAAAAATTCTAACCGTAGATTTCTATTTATTACAGTTTTCAATATATGGCATTTTTAAATCTTGAAAAAAAAATCCACCGTCAAAATTTCACAATAAAACATATGTTCGGAGTTCCTTTCAAAATATAAAAGTCTATTGAAGACTCAGGATTTCTAAAATTCCAATCCCAAATCTCTATCTTGATCAGTTTGTGAGGCTGTTCAAAATGGCTTTTAAAAAAATGTTCAGGATGTTTTAAAATGTAACCTAAATCCATTCAGAATTTCAAAAACTCCAACAGTAGATATCTATCTCGTTTGGTTTGAGATATGGTCACAAAAATTTGGCAATTTTTTGTATTGTCCTGGACATCTGATCACCTTAGTTAAAGCAAAAATTTTACACCATTTGATGGTTAATTTTTTCAAAATTTAAAACAGTAAAACCCCAGATAACGCTCAGGATAAGGTAGGATTTAGAGCACTAAACAGCACAGCTAAGCGAGGTAATTTTAAAATTATGTAAATAGCTCTCGATAGCAATATATTTCCGGAACACCTCGTCAAGCTCCACTTTTCATTTTGTACGAATTGCTCCTTAATTTTGGTGATTAATTAGTAAAAGTACTAAGAGAATTATTGGCAAAAGAGTGTTATAACGAAACACCGGAAAAGCGTTAACCGAGATCTAACTATAATCTAATATTTTATGCCAAAGTCTAAGTATGAGACGTCTAAATTTGTTAAAATGTTTAACCCGCAAATGAAATTTGCTAATAAATATAATTCGAAGTGGATTGGAATATTCTTGTCCATCAACCAAAGAATTTAGATCCGAAATATAAAGCGTAGGTTCTATGATATCCTATAAACAAATCAAAAACAAATAAGTAAAAATTGTAGTAAAGTATAAAATATCATACACTTCAGGGTTTCGTAGGTATCTAGGTAAGTGAGACTGTCAACAGAGGATCCGAATTAGTTAAAATTTCTAACGCACAACACCCATGGCTATCTGCGCCTATTATCGCCCATTTATGTACCTAGGTTAAAATATACAGAATGATTTTAAAGTTTATTATGCAATAGAAGAGTCGTGCTATGTACCGCTTCAAAATATCCTGAATCAAATTACCATTATCTGCCGTTTTGATTCTGAACACATGTTTACTAAAAATATGTTACGTTATATTAGTGTTATCTTTTTAAATTGCCTTCATTTGTTTCCAAAAATAATAATTGTCATTGAGTATTAATTACAACACCGAGCTGGGACATACTTCAAGTAAAATACTTATACTACAGTATTTCAAGTATTTTTAAGTACTTTAAGTACTTTTTGAATTTGGCAATTTTACTTGGTATTGCAAGTACCTCTATGAAAATTCTTATACGTTTCATTTCGTAGCACGTAACTAAAGTCCGTTCTTCATTATACTTTTTTCAATACTATCCAACTCTGACGTCATTTTAACTTTTGATACTACAGAATATAGTGGGGAAAAAAATAAGAGACAGCGATACCTTCCATCTTTTATTACTTTGTGATAGTCTTCACTGCCAACTTAAAAAATTCTAGGTTCAGGTGACAGACGGTTCTATAACGTTTGGTTATAGAACCAATTCTAGTAACAAATTTATAAATATTGTTTAATTGTGCTAAGTTTATATTTAATTATATGTTCTAAATAAACTTCTTATCAACTTAATGAACTTCTAAAAGTTAAGTTGAAAACAAAACTAAAAAGTTGGTAGTTGATACGACTGAGAAGTATACAACTGTCATTAAAAAATTTGACCGGAGATAGTTTTGAAAATAGTGTAGTTTGTAATGTAGCATCGAAAGTTGGAAGGAAGAATTGTGTTTCACATTATACATTTTACGTCAGTACTACGCAAAAAATCTGTAGTGCTTTGCAAAAAAGTATAATGTAGAACGAACTTAACAGGGAATGTTCATTTTTATGTTGCATATTTACAATACATTTAATAAGAATGAGAAAAAACATGAAAGGCCACACCCATTATTGTTTCGAGCTCACATCAATTTCTATGAGATAGAAAGAGACACAAAATTTGCAATTTCCATCTCTTTTTGACACACGTAAATTTGAATGAGAGAAACTGAAATTTATTTATTTTTTTTTAATACTGCATTACACACTTAATAAAATATAAACCATAAATTTCGCGACAAATCGGTTAGAAAGAACTGTTGTGCATCATAATTTACATTAATTCCTTTCCTCCATAGGAAATATAGGTTTTCAATATATTTTTAGAAGTTGTTCAATATAACCTAACTTTTTTTGACAGTTTACGAATTGGCAACAAGGTGAGTTTTTCAACTGTGACGTCATTTCATAGTTATTGTAAATGGACTTTACAAGTTTTACACTGTTGAACAGAAAAAAAGTTCCATAATATGTAAAATAATATGTGTAGTGTAATTTGAAGAAAAGGTATTTACTGTCACATCTATTGCATAACAAATGCAAAAATTTTTGATACGTTTATCGTCTGACCCTCATTGCCCCAAATAACTTTGAACAATATTTTTATAACACTCTTATTAAGGAAATAATCGAGGTGAACATATGTGTTGCCTCACCCTGTATATTTGTTTAAATCGATAACACAAAAAATTGGTCTAAGAAGTCACATCTGACGTCTGACTTTAATAGTCTAGATCTAGAGCAGAGTTTCGTCAACTATGTGCAGTGGTAAGTTACACCACAGCGATATGGATTTATTATTATTATTATTGTACTCCATTTTTAATATTTTTTCAGTACTTGAAATACTTAAATACTTGATACTTCAAGTACTTTCAATTTTTCACCAGTAATTATACTTGCAAATAAAAGTAGAAAAATGTGTGTAAGAAGATAGGAGCTGTTTGTCCTTGCTTCGGATTAGTTTAGATAGTCATCCCTCTTACGCTGTTAAAATATTGTATTTAGTCCAAGTTGACAGATGTTCAGTGTCGTACATTGGAAATATATACTATTTATATTATTTAATTTTTTTCATATATTTTATTATTATTTACATATTTAGACTTTTATTTATATTCTTGGCGTAGATTTTATGGAGAAAATTCTCAATTTGTTTTTACGCAGTTATATATATATATATATATATATATTTTTTAGGTTATCTGCCATATAAATATTTTTTGACACTTGACAATAGGGGAAACGCAGCGCCGTATGCGGCAAAACTGGAACACTCGAAAGTCACATTAAACTGTTATTCGGGTATTTGTTTACATGGTGAAAATGAACACGAGTTGTATTTTTCCTGTTCTCCGAGCTATTTTTTAATTTAAAGGTAATCTACGATTTACAAGATATGTAATAATATATTATTCTAAAGAAATTTCAAGGATATTTTTAGTTTTTCATTGTATTTTTAATTATTTTGACTGTCTGTCAATATAATAACAACTAAAATATGGTAAATATATTAGTAAAAATTAATATCTCTGCCTGAAAAAGTAGAAGGGCCTTTTAATATATCAACTGATGATTTAGGCAAATTTTGGGTGCGATAAATGCTTTTTTCCGTCTTTTTTTGGACGTAAAAAATCACTTTCCATAAAATGCAACGGGCAAACATGCATGCATGGGCTTGGATTTTTGCCCATTTTTAGTTTTTGAGTTCATAAAAACCTACGATCCACTTTCTCTCTGCCTCCTAACGTCGTTTCAATTGATATTTTTTTCGATTTAGGTAAATTATGGAATGTTTAAGAAGGATTCTTCATTATTCACGCTTTACATTGCGGCATACAACAAAATTGATTGTTTTTTTTTTTTCATGATACACAAAAATAAAACACAAACAACAAAAAAACACGTATTTTTCCATTGAACAAAACAAAACAATGTGGCTTTCGTATCTTTCACAAATTTCCACCAGATGTCAGGGCTCTTAGGAAGTTTCCCCTATTAACAGATCAAGAGAGAGGACTAATGTGAGGCCAAAAGACAGCCCAGCTGATTGTGCCCAAAAAAGAAGTTATTGATATAATTTTTAGACCTTATAAAACGTTACAAATTTTTCTTGCATATACATATATTTTTAATCTTTATTTAAAATAATTATTTAAATAAAAAACTTTGACTCTGAAGATATATTGTTTGTTTTATTGCTTTATTTAAACTCTTTTAGCCAAATCTCTCATTTTATATATAGTACATAATTTTTAAAATTAATGTTTTTTTAACTTTTTCAAATTTCCCATTTAACTGAATTTATGTCGTATAAATAACGTAAGTGTATTATCTGCCTTGTTTATTTCAATATCTTTATACCTTTTTTAAATTAAAAAAAAAAAATCACTTACTAACCCAGTTACTACGCCCATGCCGTAGTTGTAACTTATTTTAAATTTTGTATTACTGTATTTAAATTACTGTATTTATCCAGTGTAAATCGTACTCGGTTCGCAGCGCTATCTACTTTTTTTAAAATTTGAAATAGACTTAGATAAAAATAGAATAGAATAGAAAAAAATAGGTGCAATACTTGAAATACTTCTCATCAGTATTTGGCCCAGCTCTGTTGCATCATAACTAAATCTAATATTTTACCATTTTAACGTAAAATAATAATGTAAAATGGCAGTTCTTTTTAGTTCAATGTTTATGCGTACGTTTAGTTAGCGTTACAGTGGCTTAATTTATTACGGTGGCGACATCCATACGCTGACGGAAAATGGAAGAATAAATGTAAAGAATGTTTATCCTATAAAAGTTATAATCTGTCTCAATTTGTAATACGTAACTAGATCTGGTTACTTTGGTGACTGTTGTGGTGTAAACAGACTTTGGCATATCCGTGTGAACCAATACTATGATCATATTATAAATGTATTGTCAATATACAACATAAAAAATGAACTATTCCTGTTAGTTCCGTATTACAAAATGAGACAGATAATACTGAATTTACACATTTTTAACTGTTTTTAAAGACAGTGCTATAAACAATACAATTAACCTCAACCAAAGTGTACTAAGATATTTAAACAAATATAATATGTCATCATGTAAAATGTCATCAGGGCCATTAAATATCATACACAGGCTATTCCAAACCTTTAAGCGGAACTAAATGGGAATTTCTCTCTTTTAGGTTATCACGAGAAGGGACCTTGCTTGAGTTATTTCATATTTTACGTTGGTAGATGAAAATATAAAATTCCAACAGTGAAATCATGGAAACGAATGACATTTATTAAAGATTTTAATACATGTTTCATATTTTGAAGACAAAAAAAAATGGGATTTTTACTTGCCCAACCTTAATATATAAGGGGCAAGTATTGTAATCGCGAAAATTTTCGATATCGAGATTTTGACTGATGACCACTTTTCATGGTCCAGGGAATCCAAAAAATCTATTTTCGAAGTGCCGTCCGTATGTGTGTGTCTGTGTGTATACACGATAACTCAAAAACGGTTTAACTTAAAGAGTTCGTTCTGGTATTAAAAAATTCTCCTAATAATTGGGAAGAACCCTATTGTTTTTTATTAAAATCCGAAGCCGGAAACGGAAGTTATTAAACTTTAAAATTTTAAAAAATTCGTAACTAGTAAACCAAGCCTTGGACAAAAATTTGTATAGGACATAATTTGATGTATTTTTGAAGATTTACCTAAATCTTCTTTTAAATTTAATTTTTTTTTTATGTATTTTTTTTATTATTTTTTTTTTTTATGGGAGGGCAAGTCTACTGGAGGTGTCCCTTCGCCACTGGTTTTTATTAAGAATGACAAAAATTAAAATGGAATGAAAAGGACATTTTATAATGACAATCAATTTAATCTAGATTTTGCAATGTGAGTATGGTTTACAAAGGTTAAACAAAACGACCAAAAGTCGAATTAATAGATAAAAATTACTAGATTTCAAAATCTAGTTCTTAAAGGTTTGGAATAGCCTATATGTATTGGTTTCATATAAATATGCACTCTAGTACCTAAACAAATAAATATTTGTTTAGTTATTATTTAATTGTTGCATTTATTTCATAATTTTATTTGTATTTATTAGGTTGATACGAAGAAAATGTATTAACACATTAGAAGATCTCAAAGGAATGAATTGATTTAATATAGTAAGATTTAAAAAAAAATCGTCAGAGTAAGCCGTGGAAGAGAAAGACGACAATATAAGGCATGTTGGAGACAATCAAGCACCAATGAAAAAAATTGTTTATTGACAGTTGTTGTTTATTTAAGTGTTTGTCCATTTTTACTTGCAATTTATTTTTAAAAAAAATAATAATAAAGAAACAAAATTTATTTTTAAGAAAAACTAACTGTTAACGCTACGTACAACCCCCAGAGATTATTAGTTTCTTATACAAATCTAACAATCTGAAATAAAATTAGCGACAATCTATACATCAAATTTTGCACAGAATTTTTATCTATCTAATAAGATATTTTTGATTGTAGAGAAAATTTTAGTAAAAATGTTATTGCTCAATAACTTAATAATAGGTATCAGACAACAATGTTCTGTAATTTTTTAAATATATTTGTGGGTTTCAAATAACTTTTATATTTATATAGTTTTGTGTATAAATGTTCAAATACGACAAAAAAAATTTCGACATGATTGTTTATAGTTTAGAGCCTTCGTCGAAAAATATTATACTTGATGATAATGAAATGCCACTTGGTATAAGTATTCTTTACATAAAATAAATCATTTTTATCCGCAGGATCTATATTAAGAACCACGGCAGAATCGAGATGGCGGCAAAAGTATATTACCAAGTACAATAACTATAAGTAATTTTCACAATAGAACAAATTATCTCAAAACATATTTGTAGAATGGAGCTTTAGCTACAATTTGCCGCATGGTACACAAATATGCGTCGAATGGTTTACAAGATGGCGTCTATAACGCAATTCGTTTATTTACAATTACATGACAGTTCTTATTACAATTAAAAATATCCTGTTAGATAGATAAAAATTCGCTGAAATTTTTTATATATAGATCGTTACTAATTTAATTTCAGGTTGTTAGTCTTGTATAAGAAACTGTACGGTTGTGCGCACCCTTAATACAAAATTTAAATTTGCTCAATAGCTCTAAGCGCATTTTTTTTACTTATCAGTTAAAAAAATTACGATTTTTTCAGCTCATCAGTTTAAAAAATAATCTTAAATAAAATATATTTTATATTCACTACCATAAATGTTATCTGAACCGAAATAAACCATTTTTTTTTTTTCGGTTTAGCTTCGGTTTTCGTTCCGACAAAAATAACGTTTATTTTCGGTTTTCGGTTCAGTACCGGTTCGAAGCCCTGGTTTAAATTAATAGTAGTAATTTCAAAAATCACTTTTGCGTTATAGCTGGGCGATTGGTTTGGATCTTTGGGATTGCTACGTGTCCATTATAATATCTGTTTTAATTATGAACTTTGTTTTATGTCATAAAGGGTTTTAATATTGTTTGATTATTTGTGAAAGAACAATAAGAATAATATAAACTGTAATAATTAGTTTATTATGAGTGATAATTGTTACTTTACCACATTTGAGACTACATTTACAGGGTGTTTGTTTGAAACGCCGCACCTCGAATAACTCATTTATTTTAAGAGATACAAAAAATTCTTCAGAAGGAAAGTTAAACTAGACAAAAGGGTCCACTTAAGGACTAAAATAAGAATACTGCATCACTTCCGGTTTCAAGGGAAATTGTTTCAACTTTTTATCTGGCATAGGGAATTGGTACTTATTTATTTATTTTTTTCTTGAAAGTACATTAAATCAGCTTTACAAGGATATCAAAATATAATACTTTAATTTTAACCATTTCAAAATGGCGACCATTTATTTACAAAATAATGAATACCATAAATCGTACAAAGTTAAACATAGCAAGCTTTGAAAATAATTTTGCTACATATAAAAATCAAATAAAACCTGCAAATTTTCTTGCCTGTTAGTATGAGTTTGATATTAAAGGTGATAACATCAAATCGTTTGTAGTTATGGCATACGTACGTTATTCAAATGTAGAAATGACAGATATGGTTCTGATATTCGGGGAATGTCAAATAAATTCTGTTAGGGCCCAGCAACTCTACCAAGAAAGGTATCCTGAAGGTAAAGGTTAGAAGACTTAGAAGATGGGGTAAGAACAGCCATAAAGGAAATTCAACAGTATATCGTTCTAAATGTAATGGAAGAGTTTTTATTACGAATGAGAAAATGTATGGATAACAACGGCGGTCATATTGAACATTTGTAAATTTTCCTTAGTTTATTACGAACTTTACTCATATTTAGTTTTATTGATTTTCCTAGTTACATAATGATATATCTTTTTATAATTTAGTTTCTACGATTTTGATGTTATTTATTATTTTGTAAATAAATGGTCGCCATTTTGAAATGGTTAAAATTAAAGTCTGACATTTTTATTGAATTAGATGGCTACGTCCGTAAAATATAATAAGATGAGGAAGTAATGGGATTCGGACTGGTCAGAAATTAAAATTAAAACAATATTTTAAATTCGCTAACGTTTCGATTTAATATGAAATCTTCATCAGAGCTAGAATGAAAATATAGCTATAATTTAAGATGATACAATTTGTTTTACAATATAAAGTATAAGAAATTAATTTTACAAAATTTGATCAATATATATATTCAAACTTGATTAGTTCACGGATTATTTTTTCTCTAAGTTCAATGACTTCTCACATTATGTGGACGTTAAATTTTATTTATTTGACTAATTTATTTTATTTTGTGACTTTTTAACCTAGATATGTAAAAATCTTAATTTGTGATTTATTGTATTATTATTTTATTTATTTATTTATTTTCATCTTTTAATATTACCATATTTTTTCACATTTAGTTGTAGTTAGATATTCATAAAATTTTGTAAAATTAATTTCTTATACTTTATATTGTAAAACAAATTGTATCATCTTAAATTATAGCTATATTTTCATTCTAGCTCTGATGAAGATTTCATATTAAATCGAAACGTTAGCGAAGTTAAAATATTGTTTTAATTTTTATTTCTGACCAGTCCGAATCCCATTACTTCCTCATCTTATGATATTTTTATATCGTTGTAAAGATTATTTAATGTACTTTCAAGAAAAGAAAAAAAAATAAAGTACAGATTCCCTTTGTTAGATAAAAATTTGAAACAATTTCCGCTGAATTCTTATTATAGTCCTTAAGTGGGCCCTTTTGTCTAGTTTAACTTTTCTTATGAAGAATTTTTTGTATCTCTTAAAATAAAGGAATTATTCAAGGTGCGGCGTTTCAAACAAACACCCTGTATATTATCCGTCTAAGATCCACCTTGGAAAAACGGAGACGGACCCTGATATGGATTTTTATTTTATTTAATTTTTTTTCGGATCATCCACGAGTATAGAGATCCGGCACATCACTAGTTACCATTACTCCCAACGTTCAAAATCTATTAAGACATACGTGTTTTTTTTTTTCTCGGCTTCCTATGTTTTTTTTTATTATTTTTTTTTATTCATACTTTATATTGTATAAATATTTTTACTTTAAACCTTACATTTAAAAGTAATTAATATATATTCCTATGGTGGCCGTCCACTCTAAGCATAAGAAACAATTGAAAAATAAATTGTTGTAGTTTTTAAATTTTACGTTTGTTTAATAAATATATTTTTAAGTTTTATTTCTGCCAATTTCTTTTAAAAAAATGCGTTGATTTATTTCTTCAATCGAGCAATCTCTGTAATATGTTTAATTTTAAAAGAATCTCATTCTTCTTTACTGTTAATCAACGGTAGTTACGGAAATGAAAACTGTATGTTACGCGATATAATAAATTCACGGTACATTATGTTAAACTTTGCAGGTAAGGCGGTCAGTTGTTGTATGTCGCCGCTGTGATAAATAAATCCACTGTATTTAGCGTCGTGTAATTTAGACCACAATTTCTACAAGCCGGCACAAAATTTAAAGCCATTTCCTATTATATAATAACAATATTTTAAAATCATTCTGTATACTACGATAAAAGAAGTCATGCACAGACGAATACAAATAAATTAAATAAAAAAGTGTTCGGTAATAAGGGTAAATACAGAAGGCTGTAAAGGAACTACCATATAATATCACAGATATAACCAAAACACTTTAAAAATTTGCTAAAATCAACCTGTTCATCAGAAAACAGTGGGACCGAATGCTGGATGTATGGGCCATTTTTTTTTTTTTGCTGTAATCCAGTGGTACTCAACCTGGTCCCTACCGCCACTAGTGGGCGGTAGGAATTTTTTGGTGGGCGGTAGGGGTTTTGTCCAATGCTGGCTACTTTCCGTTTTTATAAAACTATAATTGACGTTTTAATTAACTAAATGTAATTTCAATAGACTTCATACTTCTATGTATGTAAAGTATAAATAAAAAGATAAATTTAACTACATGTTTTTATTAAACCTCTACTCAAAATTTACGGGTAAGGGAAGTGTGGGTACTGTGTTACACAGGGTACTTTGTGACATCCAACGTTTCCACGTTTTGGTGCATGTATATTTGTTGTGTTTAATAATAAGAGATGATGCAGTAAGTTGATTTATAAAGATTTTTGCAGCTAAATTTTGCGAAAGTATTTATTATTATTATACAACAGGTGGGCGGTATGAAAATTTTTCTACCAATAGAGATGCTAAAGTGGGCGGTAGGTATGAAAAGGTTGAGTACCCCTGCTGTAATCAAAATGAACAATATTTTGAATACCACTTGTCTGTTAATTTAAGTATTAAGAATATTACGTATTCTACATGAAACTAAAAACAATATTTTTAAAAACATAATTAAATAGCTTTAAAAGATAATTTGATAAGTAATTCTGTTTGTACTATTTCGATTCACATTCATGTGCACTACTCAGATTTTTTCCAGAAATTTAGACCAACACCTCTGCATTATAGGGTGTGGAAATATTTTTGACAAAAACCGGGTTAAAATGAAAAGTTATTAACAATTGATTTCCATTAAAAAATCAAATTTTATCAGTTAATTTACGCACTAGAAGTTTTCGTCTGATGCCCCACTTAAAAAAAATAAAAACACTAAAGAAAAAGTCTCGATTTTGCATGTGGGAGAAAATTATTTGGCGCTTTTGGTAATGGAATGAAAATCGCAACAAAATAACTATTTGTATTTTAAAAAAAAGGTATCTACACGCAAAGAGATTTGTTTTGCTACCCCACTCAAAGTTAAAAAAAAACATTTTACTTTTTTCCAAAATCAATAAAAGAATATATTTTTTGCGCAATAAATAACCGTATATACATGCCTAGTTCCAATTTTTTAAATCCAGCCATTGGGTCACAATTCCTTCTGTACAGACAGACACATGAATATAAGGGTTATACCTACGAAATTTTAAAAACTATTTTATCAAAAATTAAATCCAAATGGCACGTCTAAATATGTTGAGGAGCATAACAGTAACACGGACACAAGATAGAGAACACCTAATACTGGCTAATTTTAAACAGATGATATTGAAAATTCACTAAATAATATTTTAAACCGAATTATATTATTTGCCATTTTGGCACGTTTACAAAATATGTTAACTTATGTTAGTGTTATGATCTTTTTAAATTGCTCGACTAGGTTTTCACATATATTATAATTTTCATAAGGGAGTAATTCTACATTTAATAATTTAAATTAGTTTGTAAAATTTAAATAAGCTTGACACTTCATTTTTAGTTCAATGTTTATTTGTAGAGATGGCTGTAGCACTTCGTAAGCATTTATAATTTATACTAAAACTTCAAAAAAATAGCACAAAATTTTAAGCGATTTCCGTAATAACAAACTTTTAATATCACCATGTATAAGTTGTTTTAAAATACTGCCACATGAGTGACGGTATAAGGATTTTTAGTTATACCTACGAAACCCTAAAAAGAGCAGGCAAAAGAGTAGGATACAGAAAGATATAAAAAGATCAAGATAGTGCTAAGCAAGAATTAAAATTGAAATCGGGCATAAAAATACCAAAATTCAAATTTGCTAATACATATATTACATATAAAGAAATCTCACAGTACGTATTAATAAGTACGGACAAAAAATACCATATTAAACATTAGTTAACGGTACACTAAAAGTGTTTTCAAAAATCTCGCTAATATCACAAATACCTACATTTAATACTTCTTCGCTTGATGACCTCAGCTGACCGAGTTGTCCATTAGGATTCCTCTTAATACTTTTGCTGAAACCTTTCTGGAATATATGTCGTTTGATGGAGTCCCCAAGACTTTTACTACTCAACGTAGACTTCTGACTTCTTTGGACTTGCAGAGGAGTTCCATTTCCATTTTCTTTATTAAACTGTTTAACCAACTTCCTTTTTTTTGATGATTCCGGAAGGCCTTGAATATAAGCGTACAACTGAGCTAACGCAGCTTCTGTTGGGTTACTTAAATGTGCTTGAGCCGTTCGTTCATGATCAACGAAACTATATACAGTACTCGCAGCTAAATTATCACTAACTGATTCATTCAGTTCTTTGTTTGGAGATAGTATTCTTCGTCTCTCCCTCTCTGTGAAGTAAGCTTTAATATCGACAGCTAACTTCGGAGGGATTTTAAAGAGATTATTCCCTTTTCTTATCATGAACGCTACAATTCCTGATAGATTCTGCGAATCTGTATGCAAGGCTTCGGGAGATAGTTTACGCGGACAAAGCAAATGTGGTGTAAACAAGGTTGCGAGACTGTCTGCTGACATTTTGTTGTTGCTTTCGTAAGATGCTGTCTTATTGAGGAGTTGTAAAACATCTTTCAGCAATACGCGATTTTCTGATGGTAGTAAGAGTAACAGCAGTTGTAAAGCACGAAGAAGTCGGGTTTCATTAGCTTGCTTGTTTGGGGAGACGCACAGTTCTGTAACAAAAAGAAAAATTGATGTTAATTTTTATTATATATTTTTTTCAGAGTCAAGGCGTAAACTGAGGCGGTTACCAAACAATATATAAAAAAAATAAATAACTACCTAATGTACCATCCACCACATAACCGACCCTCCAACCTCCGAAATAACTCAAAAATAACTAAAATAAAATTTTATGTAAAATATAAAAGCAAATTTAATGTTCATATTTTTCATAATATACTTTTTTTAAAATACGAGGTATATCTTTTAAAAATTTCGAAATTTGTATACAATTTATGCCATAATTTTATTTAGCATAGACAAGTCAATCCCAAACGTTTAAGCGAAATAAAACGGAATTTTTATTTTCTTAAGTTGTCACGAGCTCATTTTTAAACGATTTTTTTACATTGAATGAGGTTTTTGTTAAATAAATGGTCAAAAGATTCATTCAAAAGTTACAAGATTTTAAAATCTAGTTCCGTTTAAACCAAAGAAACAGATTATACATGAGCAGTTTCATTGTCTATTTTTCAATATACAGTATAGCTATGCTAATCCGGACAGATAAAATGTTGCCCCTGTCCGGATTTGCGAATTTTACGGATTATAGAAATATTTGAAAAAATACCAATATATGTAATGTAATGCAATAATAGTGTATTTATTTAACTAAAAAGTTACTTTTACAGATAATTCTATATTATTATTATAACGATATATACAAGTGTTGCCTCTTATATTTCGGGATTGCGCTAAACTAGTGCTGCCATCTGGCAACTGACGCTTCTATCATAAATTTTGACATTTTTGACGGTATAAATACTCAGAACGTTTTCACGTACGAGCGCTATTTGTGTTGTCTACAGTAACTTGAAAAATTTAAACTCGGCTAAAAATGGAATTAAATCGTGAACATTTTCGAGCAATTATTTTTGACATCTTTCGACGTAGATTAACCCAACAACAGTGCATCGATGAACTTAATTCGACTTTTGGCGATGAAGCACTATCAAGAACTACTGTTTATTGGTTTGCAGACTTCAATCGTGGCCGTAGTTCGCTTAAGGACTAATTTCGTGAAGGTCGTCCAAAAGCGGTTGTTGTTCCGGAAAACATTGATGCTGTGCGTGAACTGATACTGCAAGATCATCATGTGACTTATCGCGAGACTGAGGTATCCTTGGGCATTAGTGGAACCAGCATACATTCACTATTGAATGAACATTTAGCCGTCAAAAAGATTTGTTCAGATTCCACATAATTTGACAATCGGAGTGGAAAATGCCTCAATCGGAGTGGAAAAAGCTCTTCGAAAATTGGTTCAAACGCATGCAAAAGTGTATTGACCTACATGGAGAATATTTTGAAAAACAATAAAGCCACTTTTGTTGATAAATAATTATTTTTGATCTTAAATCCCGAAATATAAAAGGAAATCCTCGTATTATATATGGATACACACACAAACAAGAAATTTGTTCTTTTATTTTTTTCAAATATTGTTATAATTATACAGAATATATTAATAAGATTATAACAATACTATATTAATTGAGAATCTAAAAATCAACCTATTTTTGTTGTTCTTCACTTTCAAGAATATCTAATACGAATTTCGGTTATAATCAGTGATGGCATCCTACCGGTTCGGACCGATTCGCGCGAACCGTTTCTTAAAATTATTAAAAATAAATGAATTACTCGGACTTCAATTTTGAATCGTGCGCCGTGCCCTGCAGTGTTGCAAATGTAATACTTATTTTATAGGTTATTAATAATACGCTCTTAAAATGTTTTCCTTATATTTAATAAATGGAAGTAAGTGATTTGTATTCACTCTTAAAAATACAGAATAGGTTCCTAGATATCACATGACTTTATAGAACCGCTTCCTGAAAATTTAGGATGCCATCACTGGTTATAATCAATCATTTTTTTAGGTCCCTTCCTGTTCTATATAATCAGACATTAATGTAAATATTCTTTCTTTCTTTTTTATTTTTGTATAATAGATATAATAAAATTTTCAGTTTTTTTCCTGTATGCGAATCCAAAAACTGTACATACATGTAAAAATTCAAATTTTGTACAGCCGTTTAGCGACAATTTTACGATAACAAGTTATACGAATACATTATAAAAATATTCTTCTATTAAGGAGAGATGCTAATTTCTTGTGTGATGATTGGTAAATTTTGATGTTTTTTCTTGTTGTTGTACCGAATAATTAAAAAAGGAAAAAACATCAAAAAATTTACCACTCATCACACAAGAAATTAGCATCTCTCCTTAATAGAAGAATATTTTTATAATGTATTCGTATAAACAATATTAATTATGTAATTTCTAACTGATAACAAGTTATGATATAAGGGTTCCTTGGTTATACCTGTGAAACTCTAAAACCCTAAAAATTCCACAAATGTTAAAATTTGAAAAATATCCCAAATTAGGTGTTAAGTAGTAGTAACAAATTTAAATAGGTAATCCCTCACCCCATTGTCTTAAGTCTTAAGTTAACAGGGTTGACTTAAAAGACTTCTTAGAACTAGACCCCCAACTGCTCCTAATCCAATTTGCATAAATCAGGTATGTTAACGAGGTTTTAAACACAATAGAAAACGTGACAGGTGATCTTATTGGCGACAAGTTGACCAAAGTTCGTTATGGAACGATAATAGAATACTAATATGGAAAATAACACAATTAAATACTATATTAATATTATTTGAGGCTATGGCTGTTTCTTCGGCCTCATTTGGTTTCTACACATTTCAGATGGTAAGACAATATACGGGGGAAAAAAAAATCAGTCCGTCTGTCAGATTCACGCAAAAACGGCTGGCCATATTCTCACGTAATTTGGTACGAGAATAAAACTAGGATTCGAACGGAAGGCTATATGATATTTAAAAATATTCGTTCTAATAGGGTGTTTCGGGATTAAAACTGTTTTCCAAAAAATTTAAAATATCTCCCTTATTATTGAAGACTTGAAATTTGTAATCTAGATAATGATCCTCGTCCAGGAAGGCCCCGTGAATTAGTTACTCTTGTATAGGAGGAGTCTTTGCACATTAATCAGGGTGTCTACCAAACCTTACAATCAGGGAAAACCTGGAAACGTCAGGGGATTTTTATTAACTGGAAACGTCAGGGAAATGTCAGGGAATTGCTTGAAAATGTCTGAATTTTTGTACTCTCACTTATAATTTAACATTAAAAAATCAGCTGTGGCCACCACAGGACCGACCGCCATCACAAAGTACTTGTATAAAATACATTCTAGCAGCAGAGTAGAAATAACTTGGTCTAATATTTTCTAACAGATATTATTTATCATAACCATGGAAACATTACATATAAGTATGAAAAAATAGATACTTGGAAACAAAATGTTATAGATACATATAAGTAATAAAATATGCAATTTATTGGACAACATAAAGTTTAAATTAGAATTTCAATGCACTTTCGGCGGAACAGAAGTTTGACAGAATTGAAAATATCAATGGTCCCAAAGTTCATGTTATAAGTAGATGCCAATCTGATGGGGGGTGAATTATGGAAGGAATTAGTATTAAAATTTGTTACGTGAAATAACGTTTGGTTGCGGGTCTGATATGAGGCAACATGAAGACCAAAAAGTTGTAGCAGGTCACTGCTTTCAGTGATGCTATTTAACAATTTTATAAAAAATTGATGTGAAGTGTGAATTTTCACACATTGCAGGGTTTTGCAGGTATTTAATAACTGAATGATGATTATTTGGGATGCCAAAACAAATTTTATGTCAAAATATTTTTTTATGAATTTTAATTCGAATGCCTAATACCATTATTTAAGTTTCTAAATATGTGCAGTATTTTTTTTACATAGCAAGGTTCATTAAGATTTTGAAAATTGCGCCTATGGCTTCTATTGGTTGCTTAAATCATTAGCCACGCCCTCTGATTTCGTATACATCAAACAGAATTAAATTATAATTTCAACACTTCCCACTGGTTATTAAATTTACGCTTTTAAAAATTATATGCAACATTTGCCAAAATATAGCTAGAATTTTTACTGTTAAATTTTTTAATTTTTAATATTAAATAATTTAAACAAAAGAAAACTGCAAAAAAAAAATTAAAATTGACAGGATTCGAACTCTAGTTTACAAGTTAACAGTGTTTAGCAAATTAGAAAACCAAGGACTAAACACACATCGCTATCAGCGCTGACGTCTGAACTTGGTTACATAGCGAATTAAATATTTAACATATTTTGGTTAAAAACACAAAAAATGCATTATTTTCCGAAAACATAATCTGATCAAAAATTCCTGTTGTACTATTCCGGTTCACACCAATATACATTACTTAGAATTTTTTCACATTTTTAGTTTAAACCATCTGGGCTACAGGGTGTGGGACAAAAATTTTTTTGCACAATTTTGGCAAAAATCTCGTCAAAATAATTTATTTTGCAAAAATAAAATTTTGATCGTTAATCCACGTACTAAGGGCTTTCATTTGATACCCTACTCAGAATTTAAAAAAAATATTTTTTTTTTCGATGAGCACATATTTGTTTATATTTTTAGGGGGATATGTTTTTTAGATGTTTTAGTATTTTTCCTATGTGCGGGTCAAAAAGTTGTACAATCATGCCAAATTTCAACTCTCTAGGTTTAGCCGTTTGGCTACAATTTTTACCGAACAGACAGACAGACAGACAGACAGACAGACAGACAGACAGACGACAAAATGACGGTATAAGGGTTTTTTGGTCATACCTACAAAACCCTAAAAACAAAGGTCACACTCCAAAAATACAAGTGATGAGCAAAAAACAGAGGCCCTCACTCAAAAATACTAGTGACGAGCAAAAAAAAAAGGTCTTCACTCCCAAAATAGAAGTAATGAGCAAAAAAAAGTATTTTTTTTATAAAAAGTAAGAGTATAGAATATATTACTCAAAAAGGAGTATAATACTCTAAAAAAGAGTACGTCTGGTCACCCTAATTATACCACACAAACAAAATAATATCGTAAAAAAAATTATAACGTAATCCAGAAGCAGAATCAATGATACCAAATAAACAATAATACCAAAAGTAATGCCAAAAAGATCAATTAAGGAATAAGATAAAACTATTTGCACGAAACAAAGTTGTGATGTGATTACAGCCAACAGTAGACTGCATATGTTAACAAATTTTTGTGTGCTTGTATCACGTGAGCGCTTTATTCCTATACAGCGTTGTCAATTTAACGGTTTTCGATTTTTAGTTATTCATTGTATTAAAAACAAAAAAATTTATAACTATTTATGTACATATAATATTTATTATATATCTATAAATTAATTCTAAAAAAAATACATATTTAAAAATTTTCGTGTTAATTGTTAATAAAAATAACAAAAAGATTATTAAGACTTGGCAACATGGCTCCTGCAGCGCTACTATGTAATGCGCCAAGTTATCACACTAAACTAATTTATTACTAAAAACGGAATCCCAGTTACCAGCCAATAAATATTTATTTATTATAAATGCCCTAAATATAACAAAACAATGTATTTTTTCCATTGCATGAATATTTAGAAAGTTAAGGAAGTCCTTATTATTGAATTAACATAAAACATGTGTATAACAGAACATAAAGGAATAAACATTTGTATTTAATACATTTTTAGTTTTATAAAATTCATATTTGTGAGCTATGAGCGATCGCCCAAGGTAAATTCGACTAAATCCCGAAGGAAGTACCGGAACCTCTGCTAGTACAAACTATGCGCCATAAATTCCTCTTAGATAGATATATAATCTAAAAATATTAAGTGAAGGCGGAATGCTGAGTGTGTAGGACATATTTTGCTTTGTAGTATTCACTGTAAAATGAACAATATTTTAAAAATAATTTATCATCTCTTAATCTAAGAGCTTTAAAAACAAATTTTATGTTAAAATATTTTTATGTTACTTTTAATTCGAGTGCCTAATACCATTATTTAGGTTTCTTAATATGTGCAGTATTTTTTTTATATAGCAAGGTTCATTAAGATTTTGAAAATTGCGCCAAATGGCTTCAAATTGCGCCAAATGGTTTCATTGGTTGTTTCTAGTCATAGCTCCTCCCTTTGATTTCGTGTACATTCAAACAAAATTAAATTATAATTTCAACAATTTCCACTGGTTATTAAATTTACGCTTTTAAAAATTAAATGCAACATTTGCCAAAATATAACTTGAATTTTGAAAAAATAATTTAAACAAAATAACAATGCAAAAAAAAAAATAAAAAATAATCTTGTCTCTTCTCGGGGATTTGAACACTCATTTTCTCGGTCAGAACGCTAGTACCGTAACCATTGCACTAAGAGACACGTTATACTTTAGTGTGTTATATAACTATAAGTTTTCAACATTATTAGCAAAAAAACACAAAAAATGCTTTTTTTTCCAAATTCATAATCTGATCAAAAATTCCTGTTGTACTATTCCGGTTCACACCAATGTACATTACTTAGAATTTTTTCAGATTTTTAGTTTAAACCATCTGGGCTACAGGGTGTGGGACAAAATTTTTTTTGCACAATTTTGGCAAAAATCGCTTCAAAATAATTTATTTTGCGAAAATAAAAATTTGATCGTTAATCCACGTACCAAGGGCTTTCATTTGATACCCTACTCAGAATTTAAAAAAAATATTTTTTTTTTCGATGAGCACATATTTGTTTATATTTTTAGGGGGATATGTTTTTTAGATGTTTTAGTATTTTTCCTATGTGCGGGTCAAAGAGTTGTATAAGCATGCCAAATTTCAACTCTCTAGCTTTAGCCGTTTGGCTACAATTTTTACCGAACAGACAGACAGACAGACAGACAGACAGACAGACAGACAGACAGACAGACAGACAGACGACAAAATGACGGTATAAGGGTTTTTTGGTCATACCTACAAAACCCTAAAAAGAGCATGTCCGCTAGCACACGACGATTTTTTAATGTTAAAATATTAAAGGTAGTACAGGCAAATTCATAATTTTCATAAGGGGTTGTAATTTTTTTTTTTTTGTAAAATTTGCATAAGGTAATTGAAAAATACATAATATGATCACATGCAACTAAAGTAAATGCTCAAAATGTTTTCCTTTATTTTGAAAGTAACATGCTATGATGAATATTTTTGAAATATCCATAAAAAACATTAAACAGCACATATATTGCCAACATAACAAATACAAATTCAAGACCTGCTATATCAGTTTCTTTTCATTGTGCGGAACTATTGTTCTAAAAGTCACTAGATTTGAAAATATATTTCCATACAATGAAACGAAACCGACTTGAACTTAGATGTGAATTTAATTATCTATTATTTATCTTTGGTAGGGCTAAAAGGCATCCAGAATAAATTAACTTACCAGCAACCTGGCAGTGTGCAGGATAATGTGCATCAGTCAGCAAAGGCTCAGATTGTTCTGCAAGGAATCCTTTAAGTACGGAAGCGCAATCATGGACGCTGTATCTGCCGCCATCTAGGTTCAGAGGAGTCCCCTGGTTCAGAAGACTCCTCAACTCTTGCTGCCGAGACAGAGAACCAGTTCTTCTAAATATGCCTTCCGCGCAAATATCTAAAAATAAAATAATAAAATAAAATTTATGCTCATAGCCATAGTTTGCAACAAATAAATTGGTTCATGCATAGTTTTTTACCTCATAAAATTGTGGTTCTATTAAACCCTTTACATTTGAGACCATTGCTAAAATTGAGACATTTTTTGTATGAGCAACAGATAGGGATCTACTGTTGAAATTTTTACAACCCTAGGACTTCGGAGTTCAAAAATTCTTTAGATTACATATGGTCTTACGTTACATTTTGAAGCAAATTTGAAATATAAGTTTAGTCACGAATTATTTTTCAAATTTTAAAAACAATCTCATAAATGGTAAAAGATCCTGGGGTCTTAAATGGCAAAAGATCCCGGGAATTTCAGAAAATCGCGTATATTGTATAGTTTAAAAAAAAGAGGGCCTTAATAACCCATTTTTTTCTTTTTTCAGCGTATATCAATAGTAAAACAAAATACAAATAGAAAAATCCAAATTTTTGTATGACCATCTTTAAAAATAAAATTTAGAGAGAACTAGCAATTTTTTATATCTTTGCACCTTCTTTAATTTATACAAAATAAGCGAGGCCTTAATAAACCAATCGACTAATATCGTTTAACAAAAGACTTGAAAATTGCCCAAAAATAAAAAAAAATGTAGTGGGTATATCTATGTATATCGATTGTAGAAAAAAAAAAAAAACAAACTTGTTTCAAAATATGAATATATATATAAAGCTGAGGTTCTTAAACTGGGGTTTGCGGACCCTTGGGGTCCGCATAGCCATTACCGGGGGTCCGCGAAACAATTTAGACATTAACTATACATCCCCCAACTTTTCGATATTATTCAAATAACTCATTTACTAAAAATGTTACATGGTCAAGACTTTTTGTATTTGTTGTTGCGTAACTAGTTATTGACATAACTAAACAATTATACACCGGCAAATTATTTACAGAAAACATTATAATAAGATCTATTTTGACCAATATTTGACCAAGAAATGATTGTATGAGTTAAACGTATTTTAACTTTTTTACTACTATTTTTATTCATTTTATGTTTTTTATTCTATATCAGTGGCGGCGCTAGCTCTTAAAATCTGGGGGGGGCAGTAAATTTTTGAGTAAAATTTGGGGGGGCCAGGAAATATTTGAAATAATTTTTTTATCGTATTTACACATGAAAATACAAGTGATGACCTAAAAAAAGGTCCTCACTTCTAAAATACATTTTTTCCCCAAGCATTTCTGGCGGGGCCAACTGGGGGCCAGAGCAACTTTTGGAGGGGCCCGGGCCCCCGCCAGCGCCGCCATTGTTCTATACGGTAATAAAAATGGTCATCTCTATAAATGCGCAAGACCATTTATTAAGATAACCAGCGATACATTTTTACCAATATTTATTATAACGTAGTGCCTATGGGATTATTCAACCAGAAATTAAGTCTCAAGAACGACGTAAAAAAAAAATGTTGTTCAAGAGGGGGTCCTCGGACTACATAAGTTTAAGAACCCCTGATATAAGATATATAGTCTATTCCAAACTTTTAAGCGGAACTAGATTTTGAAATATAGTAACTTTTATATATTGTTTCAGGCTTTTGGCCATTTTATTCAAGCTTTGTAAATCATACATTGAAAATTTTTAGATTAGGGTGAATTGTAATTATAAAATGATATTTTTATTACATTCTGATTTTTGTGTCATTCTTAATACATATATTTCATTTATACAAAAGTCTCATTTCTTAAATTTTCACGTCTTCTAAAATTTTTAAATCTAGTTATGTGAATATGAAATTGAAATCTAGTTCCGCCTAAACGTTTGGAATAGCCTTTATATAATAGATATTTACGAAAAAATCGTCCAATTTTTTAATAACAATTAGTTAAACTTACTTGGTTCCTTGGTGAGATATTCAATGAGTTGATAAACTTGACAAATTCCTTCTTGTGTCAAGGGGGCCCCGTCCATAACACCACGATTGGTACTCTTTGGTTTTTTCGTAAATGGCACAAAACTCCATTTCTTAAACTTCGTCTTTTCTGCAGCGGATTCATTGCTAAAGAAAATCATTTAAACGTAATTAATAGCTTTGTAAAAATTACGCAAAATTTTTATATAACATCTACGTGCAACAACATTTTATGAAATAGTGTAAAAAATTAATATTCAAAGGTATTTATATGAAAGTGAAGACGTTCGAATTCATTTGATTTGAAAGCTGCAATTATAGACAGAAAAGAATGTTAGTAAATTTGCGAAATTTAATTGTAATAAAATAATCTATTAAATACAATTGCGATGATGAAGATGTATATTTTTATGTAACAAATACTATTACACTTACGACTACACTAAACTCAAAGACCATCAGTTACAGTACTAAATGCAATACACTCAGACCCCACTTTGCGTTATTTCGTTTACGTTGTGTTGTAAAACAATTGCAGGGCTCAGCGGAAAAGTAGTATATCTGGCACTGAGATAAGTGTACAATTGCGTTAGTAAAATCTGATTAGAGTTGGGGAAAAAAAAAGTATAAACGTTTAAAGTTACTTCTGCTGATATGAAACAGTAATTGCTTTAAATATTTAACTCAGTTGTTAATTTTAGGTTAACTAACTTTGCCGCATATGACGCTGCAATTTTAAAAAGTTTCCCCTATTGTGAAAAAGTATGAAAATGTCACTTAATCTACTTTTTCGCAGAACCCGTCAATTAAGAGGATCCTACACTGTTAACCTAAAGAAATTATTTCATTTTTTTTATTAATTCATAAACAATTAACGAATTGAAAAAAAATTATATGAAGTGTGAATTTTCACACCTTTGAGGGTCATTGTAGGTATTTAACAAGTTTAAGGAGCAGAAAAGAATGCTGGATGTGTAGAAATATTTTTTCTATACATCCAGCATTCTACAATAACCCTCAAAGGTGTGCAAATAACCCTCAAATTCACACTTCACATAATTTTTTTTCAATTCGTTAATTTTTTATGAATTAATAAAAAAATGAAATAATTTCTTTAGGTTAACAGTGTAGGATCCTCTTAATTGACGGGTTCGGCGAAAAAGTAGAATAGTGACATTTTCATACTTTTTCACAATAGGGGAAACTTTTTAAGATTGCGCCATAAGCGGCAAAGCTGAAACACTCGAAAGTGACATTCAACTGTTACTCGTATATTTGTTTACATGGTGAATTTTTTTTTTTTTTTTAATTTTTTTTGGTCTTAGCTACGATGGCCATTAACCAGGATACCTTTATTTTTATTATGGATACATTAGTAATTTTATAACAAATACAAACATCCATGCCATCACCGGGATTCGAACCCGAGCCCCCATGGTTAGCAGTCCAATGAGCTGACCACTACGCCATAGCGACCGGCATGGTGAAAATTAACACCAGTTGTATTTTTCTTGTTTTCTGAGCTTTTTTTTTAATTTAAAGGTAATCTACGATTTACAAGATATGTAATAATATACTATTCTATAATCGCATCAACAGTTTTTTGATAATCGTTTTTATTCGTTATTTGAGTACTAAGAGCCTCCATTTAATTTTTTAAACAAAATTTAGATAATTTGAAAAAAATAGTCACAATAAAATTTAATTAAAAAATCCCAGGGATTTTTGCTGCATTTGCTTTCGGGTGCGGGAGTGTAATTTTTGGAAATAATCGTGTAAAATTATAACACTATTCGCGACTGAAACTAACGTTGGCGGCGCTGCATACAACAGCTAATGGCGCACGAGAAGCGTATATGTCAGAAGTTTTTTCTTAATATTTATCTGTTCAAACAATATTTCGGCAAAAATGCACTGTATTTAAGTCACTATATTTTAAAATACTTCTTAATTCACATAAACTGCAGCACAACACGCTACAAATATTATCCAAATATACGCTTCTGTTTAATTTAGCTAGTCACCACCAGACGTCTCACTGTTATTTGCAGTCGCGAATAATAAATAAATTCTAAAAAACTGCTTTCCGTTCTATAATCTACATCTTAAGAGATTTTTTTTGATACCCTACAAGTTTAAAAAAAAATATATTTTTTCGACACAAAACAAAACGATATTTTTCGATAAACTAATCACGATCAAAAATTCCTGTTGAACAATCTCGGTTCCAATCAATGCATATTGTGTAGTTTTTTTCATATTTTTAGATTAACCTAGGGTGACCATTCGTCCCGCATTTTAATTCGGTGTCCGCCTTATGACATGTCCCGCATTTTTAATTCTAACTTACTTTTGTGCTCTTGACTTTGACATGTTCCGTATTTTTAATTTTAACGTCTTTTGTGCACTTGACTTATATTTGGAGAGGTGAGGACCTTTTTTTTCTCTCTTTACTTATATTTGGGAGGTGAGGACCTTTTTTTTGCTCTTCACTTGGATTTGGGGAGGTCAGGACCTTTTTTTTGTTCTTCACTTATATTTGGGAAGACACGACCCTTTTTTTTTGCTCCGTTCCACATTGCCTTCTCAAGAAAATGGTCACCCTAGATTAACCCTTCTGAGAGATAGGGTACAGGACAAGAAATAGATATATTTTTGGCGAAAATCACAAAAAAAAAAATGTTTGTGTATCAACACATACCTCGCTCAAAATTTTAAAAAAATATTTATTTTTCCATTAAATATATATTTATCTCGCGCTGTATTTTTTTTTAACTCTCTATATTTTTCCTATATGTGAGTCAAAGAGTTGTACAAGCATGCCAAATTTCAACTTTCTATGATCCGCAGTTTGGCCACAATTTCTACCGTACAGACAGACCGATGAGTGACATTATAAGAGTTTTTTAGTACCTACAAAATCCTAAAAATACAACTTATAACCGATCAACGAATATTTGCATAACACTTTTGCAAATTTTAACAAACTATTTATTTACGACCGGCGTAGCGTAGTGGTAACACATGTGGTCTGCGTTGGGAAGGTCTCGGGTTCGAATCCCGTTCAGGCATGGAAATTTTCTCAAATAAAAATTGTCCTGGGTAATCGCCACAGCAACATGGCCATTAAATTAAAAAAAAAAAAACTATTTATTTTAAAATGTCAAAATGCACTCAAAAAATTACATGTCAATTTATATTATTTTTATATCCATGACAACGCCGGTCAGTGGCGTATCAATAGCTGCCGGTCAGTGCTGTTTCGTTACAAACTAAATTATCGAAATTTTGTGTTTTTGGTCATTTAATAAATAGCACGGGTATAATAGGCCTCCCCCTTTCATTCCATTTTAATCTATTTTTGACCAACTGTATCCAGTTGCCATGCCGTATTTTTAAATCGCCTGTTCCAATAGGTAGGCGGTATTCCCCTATTTCTGACTGTGTCCCCAGGTCTCCATTCCACTATTTTCCTAGTCCATTGTCCAAAGTTCAGGCCATTGCCATGCAAGTCGAGCAATTCATTCCATAGCATCATTCACTTTTTTACCAAGAATCGCGTTTTCAGTTACTTTTCAGCATTTTTCGCATAATCGATTTTGCTCTACTTGATTAATTGACATTTATCAAAAACTTGTTTCCAGATACATAGGAAAATTGCTTTTAGAGCTATTTAGGACTTTTCCGAATGCTGTCAAACCCAGACCAACCCTCCACTGTATTTCAAATGTATGATCGTCAAGATAGTTATGTCGTGTTCTAAATCAGTGGGCGCAACACATGGATCGCGAACTCTTAGGAAATCACATAAAAATTGCTGGGGGTCTAGACATTTTAATATGAATAAATAATATTTGTAGATGAAGGATGGATTGAAAAATTAAGGTGGTTGGTATATTTGAAAAACGTAATGACTTGAATTCGAGCTTACAAAGTTTCAAAAAGTAAAATGTTTTGGAAAGTTCAAACGAAAGAACAAAAATGTAAACTTGATGAAAAGTTTCCAAATGAAGAATTAATATTGAATCGTAATCCATTATCATTTGATATTTTAAATCAGATTTTAAAAAATAAAACTTTTTAAAAAATGTCCATGGGCCGGATAATATATTCTTGCGGATCGGATTTGTCCCGCGGGCCGTAGTTTGGCGACCCCTGGTATACTATTGGTGCAATTCTATGGCAAATCTGTAAGCTTATAAACAAAATCTATAAGAAACCAACTCCTTAGATACGATCATCTGTAGCTTATACAGAGCGATCATCAAACTTGACCGTTATGCAATACTTGACAGAAACATTTAGTTATCAAACTTATTTCCAAGGACATGAGCACATAGGCGTACATTCTATATTGATTACCTTATACGAATTGGTTATTAAATGAACACTATTTTTCTCTAAAAGTCAACGAGTTGATAACAGATATTAAGTTAGGAACACATATTTTCGTTGTTCCTCGGTGAGTTCGGGTAAACGAAGTAATCTGATTGGATCTTTGTTAAATTGGGATTTTCAGCTGTGAATTAGAATACAGTTTTGATATTTTTAAACTCATTATTTACTGTTATGTAACGGACAATAAATAATGATCGCACGGTAGATTTGCCACGGAATTACACCATATGTTCACTTTTGTAAAAATAAACTAAGGGGAAATTTCAATCAATAATTTGCACCTTTGTAATTGTATGTCACGTTGGTATTTCAAATTGTTACTTTATTAATATGTCAAACTATTTCACATAAATCATATTGAAAAATCAGCTGTGGCCACCAAAGGGCCAACCGCCATCACAAAGTACTTGTATAAAATACATTCTAGCAGCAGAGTAGAAATAACTTGGCCTAATATTTTCTAACAGAGATATTATTTATCATGACCATGGAAACGTTACATATAAGTATGAAAAAATTTCGAAATTTTTTTTTCGTTTTATCAAAAAATGTCTCAAATAAAAGTTGTTAGTTATTGCATTTATAGCAACTTCTGTTAAATAATTTTTTTCGAAATATTTTTCTGTTGCAATATTCGCAAAAATGTTAAAATCGACAAGATTAAACTTCCATTTCTAGCCAACCGATTTTTACCAAAAGTTGATCAACTCGTGCCATGAGTATGATAAAGGCTTAAATATGAAGTTCATATAAAAATCCTTTTAGCCGAATTTGCTCTGCACGTGTACACAGACAGACAGACGGACGGACAGACTGACAGACGGACAGACTGACAGACGGACGGACGGACGGACGGACAGACAGACAGACAGACCGACAGACATCATGCTAAAAATAGTCAAAACGTTATGTATGGACCTCAATTCGTGGAGATCCATCGAAATCTCGAAATGTCAAAATCGGTATGATCACAATACCTCCCTTATATATGTTGGCGGTCAGTAAAAATGTAAATGTAAAATAACCAACAAATCCTAAGTCTGTTTTACAGAGTAAGTAATTTTTTAAATTACATTCAAAGTCAGAATGCACTATAAAAGTTACCAAAGTAGCCAGATCTGGTTTGTCCTTACAAAAGTGAACGAAATATATACATTCAATTCATTAAAAAAATAAAACATTTCAAATCGTATGTAATGAAATATTAATTTGTATGTACTAAAACGAGGTATTGTTTTATTATTACTATTCTTATACAACATTGTACTTATAATAGGATTTGTAAAAACAAATAATGGGTAGCTTCAAATTTCAGTCCAAAGGTCGCAAGTATAAAAAAATTCCGCACCATTACCCTAGATATTTTTAGATTGTTGTTTGTTCAATTGGTTCTTCAGTTTTAGTGCTTCATATTTTAAGGGTGTCGCTCATTAGGAAGTTTGTCATAAGGTTTGTTATTTCCATCTTGATTTGAGTCTAATTTTCATCGGTTCGTTATTCAGTCCTTGCAGTATTTTGATCCGTTTTACTTATATTGTCGTACAGTGGCAGGCTGGTTAAATTTACTGGCACTGAAAAAATTGAATTTATCGTCCCCATGGATTTAAGGTCCGACCCCATTTATTTAAGGACTGGCAAACTGGAATATTGCCCGGTGTCCTAGCGCGCCACTGTTGTTAAATATTTAACAATATCGTCGCAAAATCGTTTGCTACATATATTCAATCTACGATTTGCCCACTCAAATTTTCTAGAAATTCTCTCGAATGCTGGATTAAATAACTTCGGAGAAATAGGGTTATCCTGCTATATACGAAGTCTTGTTTTAATAGTTTTAATGACATACAGGCTATTCCAAATGTTTAGGCGGAACTAAATGGTAATTTCGATCTTTTAGGTTGTCACGAGAAGGAACCTTGCTTGGGTTATTTCATGTTCGACTTTGGTATGTGAAAATTTAAAATTCCAACAGTGGAAACCATGGAAATGAATGACATTTATAAAAATTTTAGTACTTTTTTATACATTTTTAGACAAAAAAATAAACAAATGGGAAATTTTAATCAAGAATTTCAAAAAATTAATATGCAATGAAAAGGACATTTTATAATAATAATCAATTTAATCTAGAATTTGCAATGTGAGTATGATTTACAACGCTTAAACAAAATGGCCAAAAGTCCGAATTAATAGATAAAAATTACTTGATTTCAAAATCTAGTTCCGCCTAAACGTTTGGAATAGCCTATAATTAATAATTTCAGTTTTTGGCTATGGTTTAGTTCACTGTTTCTCAACCTTTCTGGCATGGGACCCTCAGAAATTATGTACATATTGTCAGCGGGCCCACTATATATGACCCCTTAATACTACAACCAGGTAACTTGAAATTAATAGTTTCTCAGAAAATCAATTTTAAGTTTTGAAGAGCAATTAACAGTAATGGACTTAATTATTTGTTGTACTGGGTTTTTGTACTTAAGACATAGCAGTACTTATTTAGCTTTAGCATTACAAAGATAATAAATAATTGGTAGGGAGGTGCAAATAGCTCAAAATACCCAAAATTCGAGTTACCCAGTTGTAGTATTAAGGGGATGACATAGATTGTATGTATCGATGTGTTAGCAAGCTGGCGAAAAATTTTGATGAGACCAAAGTTTATCCGAAGAATTTAACTAATACTACTGAAATTTTCCAGAATAAACCGGAAGTGAAGAATATCAAGGACAACTTTTAGTTTTTAAATGTGAACGTATGTCATGTTGGTATCTTTGGAAAGAGTTTGTAAAAAGAAACAACTTTTACTTAAACATTTATTTAATATATTTTACGGTTGACGAAAAATTGTATTCTCTATAATGACTTGAAAATAAAGTATTTTTATTTACAAGTGTTTAAAGTGCCATCCATTTTGATCTAAACACTTTCGTATCAATGCTCTTGAGTTATCTGTAGCTCGGAGCATAATAAAAAAAATAACAAAAAAAAATTTCATTCTTCGATCTTATGCGACTTCGCGACCCCCGACGAAACTTTCACGGCCCCCCGGTTGAAAACGCTGATTTAGTTAATAAGGCTTTTAGGCATTTCGGTTTACGTGTCGTCTTAACATGCGTTGCGATTTTCAAGAACGTTAACTGGGGTCAGGGCGTATTTACTTGTTTCAAAATTTATATGCTCTAAGAACTATTGTCCGTAGAGAGTTGACATTTGACATACATATACAGTTCTTTGACCCACATAAAAAAATTAGACTTCGAAAAAACATAACACTCGAAAAATATGATTTTTTTTTGTCAAATGAAAGCTCTTGAAATAAAAAAAAATCTAAACAATGTACAATGATATGCGCCAAAATAGAACAAATTTTTGGATCAGATTTAGAATTTTATGAATTTATGAAAAAAATATTTTATTAATTTCATGCGATGTATTCAATGAATGATTTTAATACTTAAATAACGAAACGTAAATTTTTTTTTGACGAGACTAGTAAAAAATGTGCCCTTAAATTGTTATCATTAATTACGGGTACCTGCTAAATCCTTAAAATTAAAACTGACAAGTTGCTCCTTAAATCGGAATCAAAAATTTCGCCCTGAATAAGCAAATGCAAAGGCTCATGAGCCGAACAATTCTAATTTTACAACTTTAACTGTATTTAATTTGTTTATTAAATTAAAATAGCGTTTTTCATTAAAAAATATTTCATAAAATATTCGAATTCTCTCTTAGAGACTAGAATTAAAAGCTAAAATTCAGTAGAAAATATAAACTGAACAGGAAATGCCTTATTTTCTAACAAAAAAAAATTCAAAAACTTACTCATCAGTATTTAAATCCAGCACAAAAGACAGGTGCATTCGTACTAAAGTATTAAACTGATCACAATTTTCTCGCCGCAATTTTTCAGCCCAATATTCATCACTCACGTTATTGAAAGACATATTTCACGTCAGATACTCCGACATACACTGAATCAACATTTCACAAAAACTATTAGAAGACCCAGCTTAACGCATTGATAACGGTCAAAACCGTCATATCTTAATTCTTATCTAACTTAATTACAATAATACACTTATATAACAAAATATCACAATTAATTTGAAAGCACTTTTGATTGATTCATTTGTGAAATTATGTAGATAATTAACTCCATAATTTAATGAAATTTATAAGCGTGCTTGTCACATTTTGAAAGTAACAACAACTGTTGGGGTTGCGCTACCAACTTTTAGTTTAAATATGACCGTAAGTGCTGCCATCACTAAAATACGAAAATCTGTCAAACTGGTTTTTCTTTAATTTTTCCTACATTTAGTGGGTGTAATTTGATTAAATTAATAAGAAGGTAATTTTTTATACATTTCAAAGCGCAATTTATGGCAAAAATTTGTTTGTTTCCTTATTATTGTCATAACATGTTATTCATCACGTATTTTTCATTATTTACCATCGTTTAGTGTTTGAATAATTGATAAGCTATCTTTGTATATTTTAAAATATTTCGAATTATTTAATATATTAGACAAATGTTTATTGTAGTGATATTATTTGATTTTTGGATTAAAAAAAGACAGTGACGTTCCCAAAAAAAAATTCTTTTTATTTTATTTTATTACCCTTTGGACCAGAGCTGGCGCTAGGGTCTGCGGTGCCCGTAGGCAAGATTTAATTGAGCGCCCCTAAGTAGGACGCAACTAGCTTTTTTCAAGGTCTTGCCTTCTAAATTTCAAGTGAAGACCTAAAAAAAAGGTCCTCACTTCTAAAATTACATTTCAGTAAATTACTTTTACATTCATTTGGAATTCGGCGCCCTTTTGAATCTCACGTCAGCGCCCCCTCACAGCGGCGCCTGTATGCGCCGCATGGTTTGCATTCTGTGCTCCGCCGGCTCTGCTTTGGACCATAGATTAGCTATAGTCCGTTCAAAGGTGAGAATGCAGTATTGCTCTTATAGCAAATGGCAGCGGTGTTGCCAAATGTTGTTAAAGTGTCAATTATAATAATATGAAAAACTCGTATGATTTACAAAAATCAAATCTTATAAAACTCAAAATAACACTCAACAAAAACAAATGACCATTTGTAGAATACTGCGTCTTCACAGATCAGCGCATTTTAGAGCTGGCAACTTCGACAAGCAAGAAAATGATAGCGTCATTGTGTAAAGCCATTAGAGAGTATGAAAAAGAACTACTATATATGTCCTGTACTGCATACTCACCTTTGAACGGACTATAGTTACAAATTGAGAAGTGACATTATCGATGGCGGCGCTGTGTTCCAAGGCAATATGGCTGTCGTGTCTAGTATTCAGCTGTCAATATGCTAATAGCGAACAGGTTAATTTAAGCACAGTACATTTTTATTTTATGAAAATGCGAGTAAATATTTGCGAAATTTTTTAATTTTTAAGCGCTACATATGTATCGAGGTGTATAACAGAAGGTGGGAAACAAATTACAGTATTTAAAGTTTAATTTCAGTAGATTTATTGAAGTGTAATTTGTAGTTGAGCAGATATTAAATGCCGGGCAAGTAATTTTATGTGGTACATCTGAGTGTCGGTCATCTGGATTTATTCTACAATACATGGATTCTGTTTGTAAATACGTGCATTATGTTCATTGCCTCATGAAATAAAATTAGTTTTAGTTGGACAGAAGCAGCTAAAAGTTAAATATGCAACTGGCAAGTGCAAACATATTAGTGCAGTTTTGTTTTTCTGCAACAAATTTAATGAACAAACTCGCATAGTATCAGTTACTTTTTAACTCAAAATATATTCCCATGTCTTCCTCCTGTCCATAATTAAATCTTTTCCCGATCTGGACTTAATATTAACTTTCCCTCCATTTTTCTTAAGAAAAGAAAAAAACTAAGATGCTTATCTTTGTCCTGTCTTGCATGACAGCCAAAAACACTACAATTTGTTCTACTTTTATAGTTTTTCACAACTTTTGTCGACATTCTAACAAAAATTCAACACTAGAATATATGTAATAAGTTCAAACAGTACCAGAGCGCCTAGTACAATATTTGACCTCCAGACTGCGTATCCGAGCGTGTCAGTTCTCAATTACCTTCTTCAATTTATAGTATAATTTTATGTCAAGATTCTTCGGCATTCTATTTATTTCATCCTCATATGTTCTATTTACTGTAACTGTTTATTTGTCCTGTGATACTCGTGAGTACAATGCCGCCTTTATTCTTGTGCTTTTTTTCATTGATCTGGATAGAAAGATCCGATGTAATCTAGTTATCTTTAATTTAAGATAATATGGGATCTATAAATGCCGTACAGGCGGTGCGATATTATAAGATACCTGACATGATCTGCGTGAAGAATATGTTTTAATTTAGACCTAGTAAATTTGATAAAATAGGTGTGTTTCAAATGCCCATGCGTCGTGCGAGTTTTCTTCGAACACTGAGTAATACCAGTCAATAGGTAACCCCTTTTAAGATTGCAGCGCCAAAGCGGCAAAATTGAAACTAACCAAGTAGGCAATAACAACTTATTGACATATGGACAATATGTTGTAATCTGACATTTAGAAAGAATTTATTAATGTTTTTATCTTGATTTGTGTTTTTTTTTTAATAAATATCAAACTTATGCCAAACAGATACAAAATATAAAAATCCAAACAAATGTAACACGTGCATCGAAACAATAACAAACTTGTCTATTTAGTTAGTTCAACATAATTCCACCAGATAGAGTCTCTCTTAGGAAACTTTGCTTTTACAGTCACGTTGAGTAATATTCACGACCGAAATTTTCAATGGCGACGCCAGCAGAGGCGCGGGCGGGGGGGGGGGGGCAAAAATTGCTTAGCCCCAGTTGCCCCACCCCAGAAATGCTTGGAGAAATGTGTGCGCAATAAGAATTAAGGAGATTATCACTTATATTTTTTAAATGAGGACCTTTTTTTATGCCAACACTTGTGTTTTCATCTGTCTATTAAAATTACAATAAAAATGATGTCATCCTTAAATATTTTCTGCCCCCCCCCCCCAGATTTTACTCAAATATTTCCTGGCCCCTCCAAATTTTAAGAGCTAGCGCCGCCACTGGGAATCTTGTTTACGTATTGGGGGTTTAATTTTATTTTGCGCGCACTATTCAGAGACGGGCAATCGTTTATACATAGGGAATATCATCTAACATTGCGCCTACTCAGAGTTGGGCATTTTGTTACTCGATTAAATGAGTAATGAGTAATAATCAATATATTCAATATTCCTGATCGAGACTGATGAATGATATTCATTAATCGTTACTTTTGCTTACTTGGGAGTAAATTACTCATCACTCATCATTCATTATGACTCGAGTATTATTATAGAAAATTGTCAATTCTTAATGAAAATGAGAACCTGATCTGAAATTTCGAATGAGTAATGATTGGTGAATAATGAGTAAAAGTAATATTCACGTACTACGAGTAATGAGTAAAGAGTGACAAAAAGTTTCATGAGTGATGATTAATTTTTTAATAATGATTATTCCATGAGTAATGTATCACTCGAGTAATGCCCAACACTGCGCCTACTAAACATTAGTGTCATGGACAGGCTGATACTCTTCCTGAGAGAATCGAACTTACTGTTTTATGTGTGAAGTCTTGCACCTTATTTTAATGTGTTCTATTTCTAAACTGTGATATTCGATGGTAATTGGCCTCTTTACAGCCTCTTACCATCACCCTGAGTCTGTTCAAATTTTCGAACAGACTTTTTATCTTATTTATTTGTGTTTGTCTGTGCAAGATTTCTTTTATTGAGTATGCGTAATTTTATTTATTTTACCTTTTTATTGATTGTTTGATTTATTGTTTTAATATGTAGTATAGTCATTTAAATGGGCTGCGTTACACGCAAATAGCCTTTGCTGCTGTGCGCCAAAAATTTTAACTAATTAACTAACTAACTATACATTAGTGTCGGACGTACTATTATTAAATGGATCAGACGGACTTTTTTTTTCAAATTTTCAAACCTCGAAAATTCTTTTTGAAAATTATTTTTAGTATGTTAATTTTAATTATGAGGAGCTTTTATTTAATACCTAATACGTTTAATAAAAAAGGTAGGCGAAAGTATATGGTTATTTTCTTGGTTACTCTCATTGTTAGAAAACTAACAATGAGGCGCGCGCCCAGAATTTTTTCGTGGGGGGCTCAGGAGCTATAATTTTCTTAGGGAGGCTCAGAAGCAAACATTTTTCTCAAGGTCAGTTATAAGAAAAATATATCCCTT
This sequence comes from Liopterus haemorrhoidalis, assembly GCA_963971575.1. NCBI lineage: Eukaryota > Metazoa > Arthropoda > Insecta > Coleoptera > Dytiscidae > Liopterus > Liopterus haemorrhoidalis. The sequence continues at coordinate 17,775,586 of OZ020616.1, read as the reverse complement.
AAAACAAGTTTGGGGGAGGGGGTAGGCTCAAGCCCATGGGACCATCCCTGTGTGCGCATCTGCTAACAATAACCATTTTTAGGATTTTGTAGGTATGACCACCAAAAACCCTTATAACGTCTCTCATGTGCCTGTCTGTCTGTACGGTAGAAATTGTAAGTTTTAACGGTTCAACATAGAAAGTTGAAATTTGGCATACTTGTACAACTTTTTGACCCACATGCAGGAAAACTATAGAGAGTTAAGAAAATACAGCGCGGGATAAATATAAACAAATATGTATTTAATGGAAAAATAAATATTTTTTTAAAATTTTGAGTGGGGCATCAGTTGAAACCTCTTAATGCGTGGATGCACAAAAAAAAAATTTTTTGAAAGATCTTTTTATTTTTATGGGGTTTTTGTCAATATAATGGCAAAAAACTTTTGTCTCCCACCCTATCTTCCAAAGGGGTTGAACTAAAAATCTGAAAAAAAATCTCAATAATGTACATTGATGGGAACCGGAATAGGTCAACAGGAAATTTTGATCAAATTGGTTTTTCGTAAAATATTGATTTTTTTTTGTCGCCGAAATAAAAAAATTTAAATTTATTATTTGGTATCAAAAGAAAGCTCTTAAGACGTAGATAAACGAACGGGAAGTAGTTTTTTTATTATAATACGATTTCTTCCAAAAAAGTACTAAAAAATCAGTATCCCGCAACTTTTAACCCTAAGCGGTTAAATTAAAAAACTGAAAAAATTCTAAGCAATGTATATTGCTATGAACCGGAAACATACGAGAGGATTTTTTTTATCCGATTTCGTTTTTGGAAAATAATACAGTTTTTGGAACTGAAAAAAAAAATTAATTAATTTTTTTTTGTGGGGATATTAAATGGAAGCTCTTTAAATGAAACTCGATTTCTATCAACCTCTAGAGCAGGCCGGATTTCGGAGAGGCTTCAGTACAATTGACCACCTACAAACACTTCGCACCTTGCAGAGAAGAGCGCAGAATATAACGTACCTCGTACTTCATTTGGCTTTCGTTGACTACTAAAAAGCATTTGACTCTGTAGAAATGCGGGCTATAATACAAGCTTTAAATAACGCCAGGATTGATTCAAGATATTCAAATCTTTTAAAAAACAGTTATGGTAACAGCACTCTCCAAATAAAGATTGATAAAGATATGATCACTGATAAATTCCCTATCAGTAAAGGGGTTCGCCAAGGTCACACAAAAACTTAGATTGGAGTGAAAAGGGTATAAACATTGATGGAGTACACTTGAATCATCTTCGCTTCGCTGACGACGTAGTCATCATTAGCAGCGACATTACAGAGCTGTGCACGATGTTAAAAGAACTCACCGAAGCATCCAAATGTGTAGGTCTTCAAGTAAATTGGGACAAGACAAAGATAATGACCCAGGAGATCAGGCAGATTACTGTTAGAAATAAGCCCTTGGAAATCGTAAACGAATTCGTATACCTAGTCCATCTTATTACGCTCGGAAAAAATAATCAAACAGCAGAAATATTCCGGCGAATAAGACTGAGTTGGGCTGCATTTGAGAAACTGGGACACATTTTAAAAAATCCAGATATCACTGAAAACTACAGTGTACGATTCGTGCATCCTGCCTGTTGCCACTTACGGATCTAGAAACGATGACGTGGACTATAAAAAGTGCTAACAGGCTGAGAACAACCCAAAGAGCAATGGAGCCTGCCATGCTTGGCGTAAGTTTGCGGGACAGAATTATAAATTCTGAAATTCGGCGACGCAGCAAAATTACAGACGTAATAAATCGCATTGCGAACTTCAAATGGAGCTGGGCAGGACACGTAGCAAGACAGGACTCGACTAGGTGGGCAAATAAATTAGTCCATTGGTGCCCACGGCAAAACAAAAGAAACATCGGAAGACCTCAAAAACGATGGCTGGACGACATAAAGAGCATCGCCGGGAACCGGTGCTATAGAACAGCTCAAGATAAAGATGCGTGGAATAAGACGAAGGAGGCCTATACCAGCAGTGGATGAATACAGGCTGAGGAAGAAGAAGAAAAGGATATATAGTAAATATCGTGATTTTACTGCGAATGAGGGGGAGCATTAGGGACGCCGCCCGAATACGAGCATCATATCGCCGGCCTTAAAAAAAAGAGCGTTTAAAAGTCGCAAAAAACACTAAATATAAAATTTTGAAAAATATTGCGGACCAGAGGGCCGCATGTGGTCCTCCTTCATATTTTGAAAATAGAAAAATGAACCGAAAATTTCAAACATTGATCTATCTGTGCTAACAATTAATTAATGTTCAACTCGAAAAATATAAATGTGCCCGGGTGCGATGCAACGCTGTGTTACGGCGACCCTGTTGAGCATATTGAAGTGTGTCACCCTATCCCGAGGCAACTGTATAGTCTACAGACTGTGGGTTTTACCTATGATATATTATAAAATACAAACGAGTAAAATATTTCAAAATATGTATTTGATTATTATATAAAAGTTAAAATATATCACATAATCTTTTTAACAGCAAAAAATAACATTTTATTAAAAAGAAAACTATTGTCGATTCCATGAAGAAATTTTTCCGAAGTCCTGAAGATTAATTTTTTGTTCTTTCAATTCTGACCTGACAACATCACAAAACTGTAACAAATTTTTGTCCTTATTTTCCAAAGCATAATTCCTAACACTTTGCCTAAAATTACTTAAAATATCTAAAACACTCTCATTATTATCAACAGCAATTTTTTTATCTTTAAAATCAAAACCCAAAATATTTAAATGTTCATTTATGAAATTAGAAACAACTATTACAGCACTGGAATTATTTAAGTTCACTTCAATGTTACTAGATGGTGTTCCCAACATTTTATTTGTCGCACTTATTAAATCTAAAATAATTTTTATACTTTTCGCTGTATTAAAATCGTCTTTATAAGCTTCTTTGATTTCTGACACTGATTTAGAGACGGTTTGTAATAAGACACTTTCATTTATATTTGCTCTCGGGAGATATCCGTTGATATACGATTCACAATCGTTGAAAAACGACTTAATTTTTTTAACGTAAGATTCAGCAGTTTTTATAATTTCATCACTATATTCCATATTTGCACGATAATGTGACATAGCACAAGCCATCCTAAAAATATTTTTCTCTGTATTTTTAGTTAATTCTTGTATCGATACAGTATTTTTAAGAGATTTTGACATTTTTTCATCATTCAATAAATGTAGATGTCCAGTATGTAACCAGTAGTTAACCCACTGTTTTGTATCGTAATGTGCACATGATTGCGCTTCTTCATTTTCATGATGTGGAAATCGTAAATCTATTCCTCCAGCGTGGACATCAATATTATTTCCAAATATTGCTCCAGCCATCGCCGAACATTCAATATGCCATCCTGGTCTTCCAGCACCCCAGTCGGCTTCCCAAAAAGGTTCTCCAGGCTTCGCATTTTTCCATAAAGCAAAATCTGATTTTCTGTCTGTATTTTCAAGACTAATATTTTGTAATTTACTATATCCATCATACTTATTTAAATTGAAATATACTCCATCATCAGATATATAAGCTTTATTAGTGACTAATAAGTTTTTTATAAAACTTTTTATGATAGGTATATTATCAGTAACTCGTAAAATAACATCAGGTTGATGAATATTTAAGATATTTAAGTCTTCGAAAAACTCTTTTTCATATCTTTTGGCTAATTCTGTTGGTTTTACTGCTGATAAAGCACTGCGTTTTATAATTTTGTCATCGATGTCTGTAATATTCATTACGGAAACAATATTTAGATTGAAATGCTTACGTAGAATTCTTTGGATGATGTCTAATTTAACGTAGCAACTGGCATGTCCAATATGTGCTGAATCGTAAACTGTTGGACCACAAGTATACCAGCTAACTAAGTCTTTATTTTTTACTATGAAAGGTATTTTTTCTTTCACTACACAATTATAGACTTTAATTGATGTGTCATGCCCTTCTGGTTGGATCCAATTTGACTTAGATCTAGTTTTAAAAATATTTTTAACTTTAAACAAATTGCTTCTAAAATACATTTTTAAGAATATTTTCACAGGTGTTTATAAATTTGACATTTAATTTAGGTTAGGAGAACTGATAAAAACATTCAGAGTGACAGTAGAAAGGTTAGAAGTTGCTTTTCATTCTTACAGTTTTAAATAATAATTTTCAAAAATGATGCGATATGAGGAAGAAGGGGAGCGTTTAAAAGACGCGAGTGCTTGTGCTGGAGTTAGAGCTGATTTAAAAATGTGTTTGCTAGAAAGTGATTGTGTTAAAAAGGTAACATAACCTTACTTACTATTATTTATTGTTGTTGATTTAATAATAATTTAATATTCCAGCATAAGAAGACGCCTCGTGAATGTTTAAATGTCAATGATGGATCAGTTCCATTTGAATGTTACGGTATTCGAAGAACATTTTTTGAATGCAAGCGTTCTATGGTAAATATCCAATATATTTAGATAGGGACCTGCGGTTCGAATTTTTAGAAAGCTAATGGCGTTTTTGATTGGACCATTTTGAAATTGCTCTGCGAGTGAGTAAATGAATTCATGCTTGACCCGAGTTTTACTAGCGAGCACACCAGAGCAACTCCCAACTGAATATGTGTTTTATTATTGTTATTATTAATTATTTACAAATACAGGGATTTCCTTGCATAAATAGTGCAGGATAATACTTTGTGTATAGTTTTTATTTATTTTCTGTTTATTTAAAAAATATTTATTTTTTTAATGAAATTGAAAATTTATTTTGTTGCTTAGGTTTGTTTTAGAACAGATTTTTTCTACTCCCATGCTTTAATTGATTTATTACATATTTACTACCTGTACTTTAATGAAGTCCATTACGATACAAATTTTCATTAAGTTACAAGTTTATAACCAATAAAAATGCAGGATCACAGCAATATTCGGTCAATGTCAAGTTACTATGAGTATCGAACCAATGCCAAATGTATCAATTTTGACAGTTAATTATTATTTGACTAGTATTTTTGCATAATTTGTGTTTTGTGAAAATAAAATCGGTATAGCCTAACAAATAAAATAAATAAAATGTGCGATAGTGAGAATGAAAGTGAAAATTTAACTCCACCTGAAATTATAGAAGAAGCCACCAACGGCAAACAATTTATTGCCCAAAAAATGAGAGAAAGATATATGAAAAATTTGATTCGCAATTTATGGATTGGAGAGATAAAAATAAAATTAGCAGCTTGTCTTGGAGTTTACTCGTGTCGATTTTAAGATTTTTGAGAATATTTAGCAACAGAAAAATATTTCGAAAAAATTTATTGAACAAAAGTTACTATAAATGCAATTACTAATAACTTTTATTTGAGACGTTTTTTGATAAAACGAAAAATTTTGAATTTTTTTTGTAAAATTATTTAAAATTTTTTCAAGTCTCAATTTTTTTATACTTATATGTAACGTTTCCATGGTCATGATAATTAATTCGTAACAAGTAAACCAAGCCTTGGACAAAAATTTGTATAGAACATACAGGGTGCATTCGAGTTGTACAGAGTAGAGCGAGCGCTGAGCGAACAGTTGATGGTGACGTCATGAATAGAGTACTAACGGAGCGAGCGTTCTTGTGACGTAATGTTTATAAAATCTAACCCTGCAATTTTAGGCGGCGATTTTACTGTCAGATTAGTTCACGTCAGTCATGAATCAAAATTATATACCTCGGTTTTTCCTTAATTTTTTTTCAATGATGAAGACTAGACCAGGGATTAGATTGCTACAACGTTACAAAATTTCTTTGTACATGGCAGCACATAACAATTTCACTAAATAATTCAAGGATTATCAGTGGCTTTAAAACAATGGTGCGAGCTACCCATCTTCTAGTTTAATGACAAAACACTATCTTAGGTTAGGTTAGGTTAGTAAGTGTTTGGTTAGAAAAAGCCGAGCGAAGCGAGCTACCCATCTTCCAGTTTAATGACAAAACACTATATGTTTCAAGAAACTCGTGCTAATATAATAATGCCGCCTGTTTAGAACCATCGTATGTAAAACAAAACAAGTGCGATGTAACGCGGTGTGACGCATGCGCAGTTGTGTAGCAATCTATTCCCTGGTTATACCATAAAATTAATTAAAAATTAAATAATAATTAATGAATTCATTTAATGTATTTTTTCCATTTTAATTTTATGCACGGTGTATTTTAATAATTTTTTTGCTGTTTACAGTACGTCACAAATACATAAAATGGCCGTGCTCTGTAGCCATAGACAAATAACAATATTATTTGTCTATTGTTATTTGTCTAAGGCTATTATTTTTATTTTATTTATAATTTAATTTTAAACTTTCATTTCTTTTCCGGCGTTCCCCCACGCTTTTACGTCATACTCCATATGCTCGGTCTTAAAACCCCGAACACATAGAGCACACTCTAAATGCTCGCTCGATCGCAAAACGAATGCAATTGAATGTACTCCGAGCGTCAAATCGAACACGTTTGAGTGTACAGAACGTACTCGGAACGCTCGGAGCGTCAAATCGAATGCACCCACAGTCTGTTTCGGGTACATTCGATTTGACGCTCCGAGCGTTCCGAGCACGTTCTGTACACTCAAACGTGTTCGATTATTTTTTTTTTTTATCTAGCAAGATTCATTAGGATTTTGAAAATTGCGCCTATGGCGTCCATTGGTTGTTTTAAGTCATAACTCCGCCCCTCTGATTTCGTGTATTCAATTTCATCAATTTCTACTGGTTATTAAATTTACGCTTTTAAAAATTAAATGCAACATTTGCCCAAATATAACTAGTATTTTGAAAAAATAATTTAAACAATATAAAAATGCAAAAAAAAAACAAAAATAAAATTGTCTCGAGACTGGAACCCTAGTTTGCAAATTAGAACGCGAGAGTACTAACCATTACACCATGCTGGTTTACTTTGTTACATAAGTTATTAAATATTTTACATGGTCGAGTAAAAAACACAAAAAAAACGTTATTTTCCGAAAACATAATCTGATCAAAAATTCCTGTTGTACTAGTCCGGTTCACACAAATGTACATTACTTAGAAATTTTTTCAGATTTTTAGTGTAAACCATCTAGGCTACAGGGTGTGGGACAAAATTTTTTTTGCACAATTTTGGTAAAAATCGCTTCAAAACAAATTATTTTGCAAAAATAAAATTTTGATCGTTAATCCACGTATTAAAGGCTTTCATTTGATACCCTACTCAGAATTTTAAAAACATATTTTTTTTTTAGATGAGCATGTATTTGTTTATATTTTTAGGGGGGTATGTTTTTTAGATGTTTTAGTATTTTTCCTATATGCGGGTCAAAGAGTTGTATAAGCATGCCAAATTTCAACTCGCTAGGTTTAGCCGTTTGGCTACAATTTTTACAGAACAGACAAAATGACGGTATAAGTATTTTTTGGTCATACCTACAAAACCCTAAAAGCATGTATTTCTCCATTGAACAAAAAAAAATGATATTCTCGTATCTTCCGAAAATCGCCACCAGATGTCATGGCGCTTAGGAAGTTTCCCCTATCATAACTGGCAACATTTCTCAACTGTGACGTCATTTCATAGTTATTTTGAATAGTCTTTACTTACCTATCCTTGATGATGATACGCTTCGTGAGCGAAGGCCACGGTTTGTAGACTATACGGATGCCTCACTTCGGATGTTGTTCTTTAGTTATTTATATTTAACATGGCAACTTCCACTAACGTTGTGTATTGGGCATACTGAAGTACGTCACTCTTACCCGAATCGAGGCAACCGTATAGTTTATGAACCGGGGGCGAAGGATTATGTTCACATTGGTCAAGTGCACGCACTTCCATATCAGCATGTGTGCCTCCGTAATTATGCGTCTGGTTCAATAGACCATATTAGTAAATACATCACAAAATGGACTTCCGTACTGCCGCCTAGCGGTTTGTTTCCTTTTATTTGAATGAGCATTTTTTTTTTTTTTTTAATTGTATTTTGGAAGTATAAATTAAGTTTTCAAAGTAAGAAAATACTTCACATAAAATCTTATTCTTATTAAATTCTTATTTTATACATTATAATTTATGTCATAATTTCAGAACAATATTACTTTGCAGGTTAATTTTGAAAAATTTTCGTTAATAATTATTAATGGCACATAATATAACAATAAGTCTGTCTGCCATTTCTAAATGGTTTAAAGGAACAATAAGTTGTTCTTATTTTATCCATTATTGTTTTTCATTTTCATCTTTCAGAAAACGAATAAATTTGCAATTATGAATGTGGCTGTAATGGTTGCAATTTGGAGCAAAACAATACACCATTGTGCATTCTGAAACAAAATATTAATGATTACTTAGTTTTAATTAAATAAATACTAAAGATATTTCGATTTTCATATTATTTAAAAACGTAAGTTATAAATATATCTTCGAATCCTTATTTATATTTTTATAAAAACATTATTCCATAATATAAAGTATCTGAACTGTATATATTAATGTTTACTTATCAAACATATGTATGTTTTGCTCCAAAATTGAAAATAATCATAAAATTAAAGGCAACAAACGTAATGACACATGTATTTTAAATCAGTAAAAAAAAATCGAAGGAAACCGTTGTCAGATGGCAGCACAGTATGTGACGTTACACTAATATGGTCTATTAAGTACGTTTTATTGCTTTCAACCGAGTTGCGAAACTTTAGCCAAAAGGTGTGCAAAAAAACGATCAAGAATCGTTTGTCGTTTGAAGCGTTCAAGGTCGGGACTGTCATTTTGACAATTCACCATAACCATAAAATAATTATACAAAATGGATCAAAGAGCCGTCATATTATTTGCAATTAATAACTTCTATCGACATAGAAAAGACTACGATGTAGAAAAATTGGATGGTAGTATTTTATATTATACAGTGAATTTCTTTAATCCTGCAACATTGAAATTATTATTATGCATGGTTTCCCTAGTATCGACAAATTATTTTGACAGCAATGTTAAATCGCCTATATTGCATTTTTTTTTTCTTTTATTTGTTGGCTTTAGCTGCTTTGGCTATTAGCCATATGTTGCAAATTAAAAGAAACGCAATTTTACATTGCTGTCAGATTTCAATTACCATAGTAACGTTAATACTTATATTACAGGATTAAAGTAATTCACTGTATAAATAGGAAGTATTGGTTATTTTAAATCGGTTTAACGTGTAATAATTAATTAATAAAAGAATTGAAGAAAAGATACAGTGTTATTATTTATAATTAAAATTGTCTTTTAGCATTTGTAATGATCATATTCCAAAAATGAAAAATGAAAAATTCGTTGTCAAAATCTTTCAAACAAACTAGGTTAACCAAAACAATATTTTAGCGCGAAAATTATCTTTCCACCAACGTAGGAGGTGGAAAAATATGCGCAATAAAACGGCGAATCGTGTTGCCACTGGTGGCACTGGAAGGTATTTGTTAGCAATAAAACGTACTTATTATAGTATGCAGGCTCTAGACTTCGTTCAACATAAGAAAAACACAGGGTATTATAAATTACGTCATCAATTCTGCGCCAGAATACAGCTGATCACATTGACGTACATAAGGGTTTAACAACTGTTGTGGATACCAAACAAACAAAATCATGTATCTAAAATACATTTCTACTCATTTTAGTACACGGCATATCTTGAAAAGTACGAGAAATAAATAATAATAACGGAAATATACTAACAACATCGCACAATACGCGTAGTCAAAAACAAATCAAAGTAAGTGACGCCACTGAAATGTGTTACACTAACTGTTGATAACGTAATGGACGTAATTTGATGTCTGCACATGGGAGCCGCTAACATCCGCCTGTGTTTTTCTTATATTGAACGAAGTCTAAGACTTTTTTCTTTTTGCAGTTGGACAATCGAACGAGGTTCCGTGGTAGAAAAGGGTATTAAAAAAGCAAAAGTTTATTTCATAAATAATTACTAGTGTAACATTTTTGTAATTATAAATACATTACAATAAGAGTACATAATGTTAAATATTGTATTGTTTTAATAAAATTATCACAGAAACTTATTACTTATTTCACTGTTTCCTTTTGCAATGTTCACATTTAAAATAATAGAATTTTGCTGACACAACAACAATATCACTTTATGATTGTCGGCCATTTTATTCAACCAATTTTACACAAACGCTGCATTTTAGTGGAAAATAATAACATATGTAAATATTTACATTATTTCGTGTTCTAAAATCATAAATAAAAGTACAGGGCCCCCCAGTTTAAAATTAAGTCTTTGTTTTCAGGGATGAACAAGGGCACACGAAATGTAAATAAGGGAGAGCGTGCCCACGAGCAGTTAAATAACCATTCTTAAAGAGTCCATTTAGAGAACTCTTATTTGTTTTTATTTTATTATTATTTATTAAGAATGGAGGGATATTGATAGGTCCTAACCATTGACGTCATATAAATAGACTCAGCACACTCTATTCCTTAAGTCGCATTCAGAGCTCTTAAATCAATAGACTCTTGACTATAGCTTGTACTCTGTTGATTGTCACTACAAGTTTGTCATATGGTAAGGCGTGCAACCGTTCAGTTCTCTATATTTAATACGTTGTTCTTTGTCGATCGTGGATAATTTTCTAAACTTATAGCTAGTGAATTATTTTAATGAGACAGACATATTAACATATTGGCTATCTCAGTCTATCGGAGAGACCGCAGATATTGTATGCCTTTACATAACCTAACAAAATGTCATTATTAACAAATCTTGCTCAAAATAACAAAGACGGACAGTAAATATGATCAATTTAGGTAATTAGGTTAGGTTTAGTTAGTTAAAATCTAGGACAGCAGAATTATAAAAACGATAATAGATAAAAAACATTTTACGAAGCCATCGTAGTTGGTTTAAAGACACACAGATGTCGGACTATTCGTAAGCCATTAATTTCTAACAGCTGTAAACGCTACGTAAAACAACTTATAAAAACATATGCACAACGTACAATCTATAGTGTATTAATTTACAGAGCTCTGAATGCGGCTTTAGCATTGTTTGTTATGAAGCCAAGACCCTGCGGAGACGAAAAAGGGATTTGTCCCGAGGAGTATAAAAAGTTGCCTAATTTACATTTATTTTGTTCAGTTATGGATAGGAAAAACGCCGGCGTCTTATTGTGTTTATGATAGACAAGGAATTCATTTATTTTTATATTAACAAAATTGTCCACTGTACATTTTAAATTCAGGGCCTACTAGACATTTTTTTTTCGATAATATTATATTTTAAATGTATATAATTTAGAAACTTACTAATTAGTTTAAAAATATACTAACAAATTCAGGTTAATTTAACATTATTTATGAAATATATTTTATTGAAATTTGCAGTTTACAGTATTAAAAAATACTCCCTCCGTTTCAAAATAAGTGTCCGATTTTAGTTTTTTTAATGGATTATTGAAATAATGAAATTAAATGTATCAGTAGTTATTTATTTAAATTAGTCGTCGATTTGGGTTTCTTTAACGCCATTCAATCATTACTAGAGATGGGAATTTCGGCTCAGTTTGCGGAACCGGATCAGTGGATGTCGTTCAGTTTGCTGAAGTAAACATGTTCCCGAGACACAGGTCGGTCGTTCGTTCAATACGGTTGTTGGTTTGCAATATGTAGACAGAACGTCGCTCAGACACAGGTCGGTCGTTCGTTCAATACGGTTGTTGGTTTGCAATATGTAGGTAAAACGTCGCTAAGTTAAATAAATAAAACTCTATAGAAGTGAATTATCAACATTTTTTAACTCGTAAGTAAACGAACAATTCACTTTATGTAGCTACTGTATTTTAAACCAGATGTGTTAAGTTTATGGCGATGTTTATTGCCATTATAAATCGGACATCTGGGATTTGGGCAATATTGTAAATATTTTTATATAGTATGGTTGTAAGAAAGTACGGACTAAGCCCATTAGTTTCAAATAGACTGCCCTACAAATTGATGACAAAATACACTTTATGATAATACATTACAAGTCGAGTTCTCGCGAAGTTCAACATGACATCGATCTGGATCGATGTCATCCGGATTACTCCGGTCACTGCTCACAATCGCCCGATCAATCGTATCCTTGAAACTTGACTCTGCAGTGAGCCGTGAGCCGGCGCATTTCAATTTGGTGAACTGTGTTACTTCGGTCAGTGTACTGAGCCGGCTCAGTGAGCCGATTCGTTTATGAACGACCAATCTCTAATTACAACACAAAGAGTCCCCGTCCAGTATTGATGAACTCATTTCGGCCGTGCATAAAACATGGGATGAAACAACCGCGGAAAAACTAGGCGACTGTTTCATTACACTGCAGAAATGTATGGAATTGACCATGCTTCATAGATGAGACGATTACAAGCTTCCTCACATTTAGTTTAGTTGTGAAAGTATACGTTATATATCCCTTTGCATATTTTTATATGAAATTGGACACTTATTTTGGAACAAATAAAATTCCTAAATCGGACACTTATTTTGGAACGGAGGGAGTATATTTTTACTTTCAATTATCGGCAAAACATCTCCTCGGGTCAACCTCCGTTTTCCCGCTAAAGAGATGTTGACTTCATAACAACTCATCCTTGTTCAGTCTCTATACTATCTCATTGGTCCTAACTCTTCAAAATTCATTGTTAACAATTTATTGGCTCGTGTCTATTTTTGTTTAGTTGATTTGCGGTTATCTTTCCGGTCGTGAGCTTACTCAGTTATCACCAGCGGTTGTTTAGCAACCGCGGTTAAATAAACAGACGTGGGCGTTGCAGTAGGCAATAGTACACATGAAAACCAATTGGTCAAGTGCGCGATTTTCATAAGGACTTGTGTAATTTAGTGACTGCTCGATTGGTCGTAGGTTTGATCACGTGAATGGGAGTTCTAGAGCGCACTGCGTCTAGATCGTTTGTTCTTTTCAATTAAGAATGCAGTGTGTAAAGAGATAGGAGCTGTTTGACCTTGCTTTTGATTGGTTTAGCGAACAGTTAAGTTTACATGCAGTTACAATGTATGCAGTATGCAATCAGCGTTATTAAAGCTGCATCCAGAGCTCTTAAATTAGCCGGCTATAGACTATAGCTTGTGCACTCTAGATTATCACTACAAGTTTGTCATATGGTAAGGCGAGCAACCGTTCAGAGCTCCAAATTTAATAGATAATGCGTTGTCGATTGTGGATAGTTTTCCAAACTTATAGTTAGTTGTTTTAATGAGACAGACATATAAACACATTGACTATCTCAGTCTACATCGGAGAGAACGTTCATATTGTATGCCTTTACATAACCTAACAAAATGTCATCGCGCCGATTACAACAAATCTCGTCCAATATTACAAAGAGGAACAGTAAATATGATCAATTTAGGCAATTAGGTTATATTTAGTTAGTAAAAATCTAGGACAGCAGAATTAGGAAAACGATAATAGATAATAAACATTTTACGAAGCCACCGTAGTTGGTTTAAAGACACACAGTTGTCGCAGTATTTGTAACTCGCTAATTTCCAAGTTGTAAACGCTGCCTTGAATTTAAAACCAGGGCTTCGAACCGGAACTAAACCGAAAAAAACCGTTATTTTTGTCGGAACGAAAACCGGAGCTGAACCGAAAAAAATCTCGGTTTATTTCGGAAAAATAATAAAAATAACGGTTCGAAGCCCTGGTTAAAACTATCTATTAAACTTATCCATTGCGCACAATGCACAGTCAACTAATTTAAAGAGCTCTCAACGCAGCTTTAAGAAAATAAAAACTGTATGTTGAGCGAAATTAATAAATTCAAAGTATAAAATCTCAATAAAATGGATTGAATTTATTGTACCATAAGTTAGGCTTAGTTCAACTAACCGACGTCTGTAGCACTTATACCAGGGGTGGCAACTATTTCTGTTCATGTGCCAAATAATATCAGATTTATTTATATAATAATTGGCGACGTGCCCGTTTTTTCTTCTCTTGTCTCATCTGTTCCGAACGTTGGGTATCATAATTTCAAATCGTCTGCGTATCTAAAAATTTCTATACGTGCAATAAATGGCACGCGTGTCGAAATTTCGCCACTCTTAGCCAATAGTATGCACACTGGTCCAAACATTAAATAAAAAGACTAAAGGAATGAGGCTGTATGAATTTTTACATACAAATTTCTCTGACGGAAATTATAGGTGCGTTCGGCATAACCTAATAATCTACACATTCTGCATAATTTATACAAGAAACGTTTGGCATAAAGTCAGTGGCGGCGCTGGCTCTTAAAATATGGGGGGGGGGCAAAAAATTTAAGTAAAATGGGGGGGCAGGAAATATGTTTACAAATGAAAATATAAGTGAAGACCTAAAAAAAACACCTCACTTCTAAAATATATTTCTCTCCAACCAATTCTGGGGAGGCCAACTGGGGGCCAGAGCAAGATTTGGGAGGGACCGCCCCCCCGCCACTGTATAAAGTGTTCTGTGCTGCACGAAGACCGTTCGGCAAATATCGTGCAGTGCAGTTTGTGTTGCTCAATCGTCATAAGTTCATATCGTGCGGCAATCTGTGCAATGGTGTTTTTTTCGCGGTAAAAATATAAGTTATTATTTCTATAAAACAATATGAGTGAAAACAATCAAGATATCATTGTTTATGCCTGCAGCATTTGTAAAATAAATAGTACAGACATGAACCTCATGATGGAACATGTAAGTACACTTAAAAAGTATCAAAATTTTCTGAATACAAGCGGAAATGTACTTTAAATTGATTTCTAGTCATGTTTGGAACAGTACTCTCTGCATATTCAAACACTTTTCTCAAAATATTTTCTGGTTTGAAAAATTCTTCTGAAAAGTCTTCCTCATCCAATAAAATTTCTTTTATATTACTTAAAATCATCCCAAAACCTTCATGCGTCATTTTTATATTATCGTACAAAACAAGTAGCAGGAGATAAACTTCATGTCATCAAACACACATAATTTATTTGTTTACAAAAAAAAAAAAAAAAGTTAGAATAACAAGAATAACTGCACAATCTGAACAAAGCGTTCGTCTTTGACTTTCTTGCACAGTGCGCACATTGGTCACCTGACAAAAAACTTGCACGATACAGAGTTAACACTGCACAGTTATGCCGAACGCACCTTATGTCAATCCAACGACCACAATAGCTGCCAATATTTTGTTGTTTTCGTATTAAAAAGTGATTATTGATATTTATTTTGATAATTCACAATTTATAAATCATAAATAAAAGACGGGGCTAAAATAGTTTTTAGTTATTTTATAATTTAATATAAAATTACGCATTTAACCTGAAATTTGGTATCTTGTCAAAATGGTTACCTGTACTGCATTTGGACGATCAAGAACAAAAGAATGCCAAGACTAAAAGAATAACATTTTATTCGTAAGTATTTTCGGATTTTATAAATCTTAACATACACGTTACTTATGGATTATGGCGTACTGTCATAATTTTCTACTATAAGTTCTGTATGTATTTATTTACTTGTGTGTATCATTAATTTTATAATAATAAATTACAGATGTATAATAGTGTTTTATTGATTGTTTGTATCTCTTATCTTTAGCTTCATTTGAAAACATCAAGATTGGTATTTTTGTTTTTTTTTTTCACCGATAACAATAAATGGCTCGTCACTGTACAGCTGGAAACTATTGTTCGCTATTTTGAATTACCATCCTGGTTTATCCAATTAGCATGTAAAGGCCTTATCACACTAGAGTTATTATTCAAGTCTAAACTTGGAAAACTAAAGTCTTGGAATTCGAATCGAAGTCTTGTGTGTGTGACAAAAAACCTAGGTCTTTAAGTCTGAGCAAATACATCGAGATATATTTCCCCCGTCTTTAGAAGACAGACAAAATCCAAGTCTTCAAATGCGCGTGTGCGGTCTCGACAGATCAAGTGAGATGGGTCTATTGTTAACGTTATGTACGCAGAAGCAAGTCACTTTTCCCTGTTTCGCGTGTGACACCCTTTTCACACTAGAACTTTAAGATCGGATGTTAAAGTGAATGTGTCTTTAAACGCTAATGTGAAAACGTATGACCTCGTCTAAATATAAACGATGTTTAAGACAGAGATCTGCGTCTTAAACATCGTCCGCATTGCCAGCATAATTTCTATTATAAAAAAATACTCTTTGAATTTGTGATGTCAACATTTTGTATTATCATAAACAAGAATACTGTGTTATATCGACGTTATAAGAAGTTTATACTTATTGTTATAATAAAATTATTTATTTTAATAATGTGTTTAATAAAATACAGAGCTACAATAATTGAGATAAAATGTATCGACTTACATGTTAATATAGGTGTAATATATTCTTTATTGTAGTGTCTTTATGTGTAGAATGAAATGAAATATCCATATTTGTTTATAATAATTCAAAATGTGCGTCTGCGCAAACAGTTCAAAACTGGTAATTTCCTGACGGTAACTTAAGGACAAAATTACTGTAGGTATTGACAGCACCGGAGATTTAAACATCAAGTGTGAAAGCAAACCGATGTTAAACGACGGTGAACTTTAAGTTCACTCGTCTTAAAGTTCTAGTTTGAAAAGGGTATGATAGCTGAAGACGTCAAGACTTGAATACTCGAAAAAGACTTACAAAATAAAACTTGGATAGCGTTCTAGTGTGATATGCCCTTTAGCCTCTTTCATTTAGACTTTTTATTCAATGCAAGTGATGGATAAGCGTTCGTTTTGCTCCAGATTACTCGTTTACGTCCATTTGTACTTGTTGCTGCCACGCCAATCAAACATATTTATTTTTTCTAATTTGTGCGATAGGTTTCTATTAGGAATGACGATGGGCACCCGCTACCCAACATTAAGATGTTAAGATTGTACCCGGTTCCGATTTGATTACCCGCTACCCGTTCTCTATGCTTTACCCTTTAATAATTAACGGGTAGCGGGTAATTGTGAGGTATTTCTGTTGTAAATTTTGTAAAAAATTTCCCATCCTTTCTCAGGATTAAAAAAATTATAAGATGGAAACGGGCTGCAGGTCTTCCATCTTTAATTACCCAGTAGCGGGTATTTAACGGGATAGCGAATAATTAACGGGTAGCATATAATAACTGGGTAATAGTATCGGGTAGCCGATTACAGAAATTTTTAATTTTCGCCATTCCCAGTTTGTATGGGTCCCGTAGCAAAGCTTGAAGCTGGTCATCATAGTGTAGGAACAGAACCTCCAACGAGCTTAAATTATGTGCAAAAAGGTTTCTGTTGTGAACTCTGCCCTATTCTAACCTAATGCTGCATTCGCAATCTCAACATTATAAATTAGAATTAACGTTATATTTGTATTTAACGTTAAAATTTTAGGTAGAAATTAAGTAGCATTCACAATGTAAATAAGAAGTTTAGACACTGACAGCATTGTACCGATAAATTTCTATCGATTTCTACTTTATCAATCGATATTTGACAGCTGTTTATATTTACTAATGAGGTTTTGAATATTTCAAAGTTTTGAAAAGAATTAAAATGGAGGAGAAATTCATATCTATGCTTATAGAAAACAGAAAGATTTGGTAGAAACAGAATAGTATGGTCATAGAAACTTTTAGGTTAACAGATGCTTACTGCGCCTGCGTCAATTATAAATTAAGGTAAGTTTGGAGTCTGGAAACTCCAGATTTTAATTTATAAGTATTAATTTAGAAGGTTGAGAACGCTAACGTAGGGTTACGTATAACTAACATTTCGGTAATTCTAAGTAGTAATTTTAATTTATAATTATGAGGTTGTGAATGTAGCATAATCCGTAACACACTATCATGACGAAATTTGCATGATTTCAGTATTATATATTGTGTCCAACGACTTGAATCAGTGGCGGACTGGCCCGCCGGGACACCGGGCAATTTCCCGGTAGGACGGTCTCAATAGGACCGATTCCTGGATCAATGGGTCCGATCCTTGATCCAATGAGGCCGGCTCAACCCTATGGGGCCGATTAATTCCAATTTTCTAGGGCCGGAAAATTTTGCCAGTCCGCTACTGACTTGAATACACAAGCTACAAAGACGATTTACACGGAAAATGCGAATTATCAAGAAATATTTAAAATGGGTAAATAATAAATATATTTTTGTACAACAAAATGAAAACGGAAATTTTGTTTGAACATCAAGGAAAAACTACTACAGCAATTATAGTAATTTTGGACTAGACAGGATTGTAGACTAGACCTATCTCATGCACATTTCTGACAAATTTTAAAAATGATAATTATCTGAACAACTAATTAAAAACGATTTCCTATTAGATAGGTGAGAGAGTGCAATAGGTGAGAGATAGAAAAACATCGCTTAAACTAACATTTTTTCACTAATTTAGAGACTGTATTTTTATTTTCGATATTAATATTAAAAATATAAATTAAATAAGTTTATTTAAATATACTTTGGTCTTTATTTATTCCCGGGGACTCGGGCCTCTTAACCGTTTACCGCATAGTGTGCCATATATGGCACATTCCGATTTTTATTTTACTTTTAAAACTGAATCAGAACGTTACTTCATGAATGTTCATATATGCCACATACACAGCAATGGATCCTGCAGTATCTCAAGTAATTGGCTGCAATAGACTTGAGGATATCAAGCGGAATTTGCACTTCAACGATAACTCTGAATTTATTGAGAAAGGACAACTAAAAGATACGACTTTTTCTTTCGAAAATTTGAGGGCGACTGGTGTTAATCCCTAATGAAGAACACCTAGCAATTGACGAGCAAATAATACGGAATCATTTTCTTTTGTAACATAATGTAGAATCATAATGTTCCATGTATGGCACAAACCCTAAATTATTATTTTAATTATTATTTTTTCATAAAAATAATAATTAATATTTTAAATATATTTTTTAAATTAATTTTTCTATCAATGATAACCAATTCCTAATCCTCATGAATTATTTCAGCCAAAAATAAAAATTCATGCAGTAAAGGGTTAAAACAATCCATATAAATAGTCAATTCAAGCCCTCGATCCGCACTTGGTAGTGAGAATAGGTTAAATGACATGTTTGTAGAATACAGTTATTTGATCTATTAGCTAACGTATTAATAAACAAAGGAGTTATTCTTTATAAAATAAAGGCTATAAGCGATCTCCTATGATAGATTTTCCTTAATCCTGAACGAAATACGGGAAACTCTATAAGAAGTTAGTATATGAGGAGCTTATTTCTAAAACGTTTCTTGTCCAATTTTTAAAATATTAATTTTTTTCTTTATTCGCAACATTGATGCCACCTCTTTGAAACACTGTTACAGTGCCCTGTTTTAATGGAGCGTTTTTTTAAGTTTTACCAAAAAGTGACTGTTATGGATTTGGCGGGTTTTGATTTTAGGCGCCTCATAACTTCTGTAGTACATTCAAGTCGTTGGATAGAGTATACATATACTACTTGTGCGTGCATGTTAATGATAGACAGATATAGAACATGTGTAGGAGGAACCAGTGATATATATCGCAGTTGTATTCAGAAAATGAAGATGGCTTGCGGATTCAAGAATTGTAGAGTGCCCTTCCCACAAGAACTGGCCAGTGACGTCACACGCACAGAAATCAGAATTTGTACAGTCATTTCGTTGTTAAGAAATGGATGTAGAACCGATTGCAAGTAGTCTTTCGGTTAATGTTCCGTATGTTCCCACCAGAACCAACAGGTTAAAAAAAACACACACACACACAAGCTAGTTAGAAGGAGATTTGGCTTTGACGAAGCGAAACGGGGGTGTTCTTTCCAAACATAACTTCATCTTTTCCAAAATTTTTATTGAAAACTGAAATTAGGTTTCAAGGCTCAATTTTCTCAAAACTAATATGCACCTATAAATTAGATAATTACGTTAGGTTTGGTAGGCAAAAAGTTAAGACAGAATAAGCCGAAACTTGGAGGACGTAAATAAACTGGTAAGCGTAAGGAATTTTAACCTGTTTTCAATGAAATTTATAGTATACATATTTTGAAAAACATTTTTTTTTTTGAGTCCCAAAAAAATATTTATATAGTTATATTCCGACTTATCAATGTCATGTTTGAAACGCTTGTTTCTTTAGCTGGTTTCGGGTAGCATGCTCGGAGTGTTCCGAATCACTCTGTTAACTCCAGAGCGTTCGATAAAATGCCTAAACGCGTTTCCTCGAGCGGTCTGGAGTTAAACAGAGTGATTCGGAACACTCCGAGCTTGCTTCCCGAACCCACTATCTGTCAACTAAAGATGTATGAATTATTGCTATTGTTTCCCATTCTTACGGCCACGTCTTCTCATTTCAATAGGTGCGTTCGGCATAAGCTAATAATCTACAAATTTTGCATAATTTACACAAGAAGCGTTCGTCATAAAGTTTCTGTTTGCTTTGTGCTGCACGAAGATCGTTCGGCATATACTGTGCAGTGCAGTTTGTGTTGCACAATCGTCACAGGTTCAGATCGTACGGCAGTCTGTGCAATAGTGTTTTTCGCGGTAAAAATACAAAGTTATTAGTTCTACTAAACAATATGAGTGAAAACAATCAAGATATCATTGTTTATGCCTGCAGCATTTGTAAAATAAATAGTATAGACATGAACCTCATGATGGAACATGTAAATACACTCAAAAAGACTTAAAATTTTCTGGATACAAGCGGAAATGTACTTTAAATTGATTTGTAGTCATGTTTGGAACAGTACTCTCTGCATATTCAAACACTTTTTCCAAAATATTTTCTGGTTTGGAAAATTCTTCTGAATTGTCTTCCTCATCAAATAACATTTCTTTTATATTACTTAAAAGCATCGCAAAACCTTCATGCGCCATTTATATATTATCGAACAAAACAAGTAGCAGGAGACAGACTTGATGTAATGACATATGTATAATTCATTTGTTTATAAAAAAAAAATAGGTTAGAATAATAGTTTGAATAACTGCACAATCTGAAAAAAGTGTTCGTCTTTGACTTTCTTGCACAGTATGCACAGTGGTCACGTGACAAAAAACTTGCACAACACAGAGTTAACACTGCACAGTTATGCCGAACGCACCTAATATACTTCAATCCAACATACAGCCTAGTTCTAATTTAAACTGGTGGGAAGGAAAGGAACATTTACCTATATTTTTATTGATTTGAAGTCATTATTTCGAGCACATCACTGGCCAGTTCTCGTTGGAAAAGCACTCTACCTTTACAAACAGGATACATTTTATCCCAACACTACTCCCTGGAATGGCTGGCTCATCAAAAACGGCAGTTTGCTAATACAATGTATTAATCTAAAACAAGGAATTAGCAAAAACACAAAAATATTAACAAAATATAAAATATATAATTGTATATTAACAATATTTACAGTGTGTTTTAATGTATGTAACCATTTTCCACTTTGAGGTTATGTTAATATTAATTTTAGAGGAATTTTAAGGTACGTTGTGAATGGATTTTTAAATTTAATATTATAATATTATATTGTCTAATTGTAATCGCGTATCTTAGCTGTAGAATAAGGCAAGCGTATTGAAAACTCGAAAATTGGATATGTGTAATTCTATTAATTAAACACAATGGAATGACCAAATGAACATTTTGGCTAGTAAGTACAATCACTACTTTATCATCAAACACTATTGTAGATTCTTTACTCTTAGTTTCTATTGTTATATTTAGGTTTGTAGAGTTCTAGATTCCTGGAGCTAAGTGGACATCTTGAATTTCTGAATAAAGTCTATTTACGTTAAAATTATAGTGACGCAATAATGAATCAAAGCAATAAGTAATCAAATCTCGACAGCCGAACATTATTAGTTCCTTAGGCATATCACTGTAAAAATAATCTGAACGTAGCGTCTTTTACAGATTAACAGACGGCAATCCTGTACAGTATTTCTTAGTTGTTCTGATATTTCTGCTCTGTGTTCATAAACGTGTATTATTTTATAATATATTATATCAACACGGAATGTTTTTCAAAATTTTCCATAGAAAATTTCAAATTTCCATAGCAGCGGTCCGTTTTTATTAAAATTTTATTAACGAAGCGTTATACAGTAATGAATGTTAATGAATACGGCTATATATCATAGAATTATAACGTGTGATTCAAAATTGTCAGAGTAGGTAAAAAAAAAATCACCTAAGTCTGAATACCCACATAACCTTTTTGACACTACAGAACCGAGTCGGACAAAGGTATTTCTGCGCCCGAGGCAAAGTAACAGTTTTGCGCCATCCTTAACTAAATAAAAAAGGAAGACGGATCGCAGTGATGCCCAAAAAAAGGAGGCGTATTTTTTGCGCCTCAACTATTTATTGCGCCCTTACCAACTCTGCGCCCGAGTCGCGCGGGACACCCTAGATCCGGCCCTGCTACAGATCTATTGAACAAATTTAAATTTTGCTATAAACAATTAGTTTTTTTTTTAAATAAATCTTTTATTGATTTTATTTTTTATAAAATAAGAAGTAAAAATCGACACCAACACTTACTGTCAAAATGACACGAATAAACAGTTTTTATTGCACGTTATAGCACACGTTATATTTTTATATTACAGGTGTTGAATGATACTGTCAAAAAAGGGGCACACTTTCATTTAAAAAAAAATAACGTGCCAACGTTGCATCACCTAATATTATTACAGAACTGTAATTTTAGCGTAAATAGATTATACAACTGCGACATAAAAACACAGACAGAACCAGCGAAAGGGGTAGAGTCCCAGGGCGCCAAAACAAGCGCTCAGATATACATTCTAATAAAAGGGCGCAGTTTTCTGGTTTACTCTGGGCAACAAAAGAGTTAACGTTGACTCTGAGTATGTAAACTGATCATTGTTAGTTAGCACAGAGATTGGAAAACTAAGGTCTGCAGGTCACACCCGACCCGCCATTTGATTTTGAAAGGCTCGCAGCACGAGTCTTCGGAACGGAAATGTTAGATTTATTTTTTATTTTTGCATGTGGGCTTAATATCCATTTAATAGTACAATAGAGGAATTTTCGTCAAATCAGCAATTAGGAATTGTTAAGCTACAGCAGGAGTGTTAAACTGGTGGCTCGCGGTCCGCATGCGGCCCTAGTCTTGCATTTTTGCGGTTCGCAACGACTTATACTATAATAAATATTTATACTATATGTTTTATATAGTATAAAAATTTATTTGAACGAAGATACCTCGTGACAATCTGTTCGGGCCGCGGCGTCAAGACTTGCAGACGGCGGCAAAGGGCGGAAAACCAATAGGTAACCCCTTTTAAGATTGCAGCGCTAAAGTGGCAAGATCGAAATTAACCAAATAGACAATAACAACTTTTTGACATATGGATAATACGTTGTAAACTGACATTTAGAAAGGATTTATTAATATTTTTGTCTTGATTTGTGATTTCTTAATAAATATCTCACTTATGCCAAACAGACACAAAATCTAAAAATCCAAACAAATGTAACACGTGTGTCATAACAATAACAAACTTGTCTATTTGGTTAGTTCAACATAATTCCGCCAGATAGAGTCTCTCTTATGACCATTTGCCTATAGTCGGACAACTGTTATGGCCCGGTTACACGATGCCAGTAACTTGTGCAAGTACTTGTGCCAGTACTTGCACAAGTCGTTTTGTCGTTTACACGTATTCCAGTATCTTATTTAAGTAACCTTGCAAAGAACCCGCAACACACTGCAAAATGTAGATGCTTCTAATTATTTTTTATGCGTAAAACCGTTTTTTTAACGTGCCAATTTTCGATGTTTAACCTAATTTTATGTATTTTATGCGTACGTCTTTCCAAACAAAAATGAATCGGCGCCAAAAACTACATTTATTAAAAAAAGGTGTGAAAAAGTTTGTTTTTGTAACCGCGAAAATACATAAGCTGTTCACGGCGGCCATTTTTAAGTCACTGGCACGGCTACTTGTGCCAGTAAATAGGAACGGCTTCTATTCACTTGACTTGCATGAGATACTTGTGCCAGTACTGGAACCAGTACTGCATGTACGTTTACACGATGCCAGTGGCTGGTGCAAGTTACTTGCATCGTGTAACTGAGCCATTACAGTTCGCCAAGGTCGTGCAATAGTCTGTAGATCGGTGATTCTCAGTGATTCCAAATAACATACTTGTAAGCAGAGCTTTCAAATAGCACTTTTCTATAGGTGCAACTGCTGTGTACAGTACCAGTACGCTAATTTCGACACGGTTTTGTTTTGTTCCATAAAGGCAAAATTTAATTGCTATTATTTAAATGTTATTTATTTACTTTCTTCAAATAAATATTCAGAAAAAATGGTGGAAAATGAAAAACAGAATGGGTAATGTATATAAATACATATCGTGCGGCCCGCGTTAATTTTACTTGTTAGAAAAATTTCCCGGGGCTGAAATAAGTTCGATAGCCCTAAGCTACACTGTGAGATATTAAATGCCAAATATGAAGAAGAGGTTCAACTTTCAACTGAATTTTATAAATGTTTACAGGACGAACAATACCGACAAGTAAAATCATATGCTCCAATATTTATATCCGAATTAAACAGTACCTATTTGTGCGAAAATACTTCTTTCCTACGACCACTATGGAACTATCTCAATTCCATATTGTTAGTTGACAGGATATAAGTTAATTCTGCATGTTAACAACATGCGCGCGCACCTATTCGCAACAATGCGCATGTGTAATGTGCGAGAATAAATAAATTAGCACCAATGCGCATGTGTAGCGATGTATGATATTTCGTTCCTCTACTGACTGCGCGCGCTTTAATGGCTGTCAACAATAATTGCATTGTTTTTTTTTTTTATTGAAAAATGGTAATCAGGGAAAAAGTATAGTGTGCAACACACGCAGCATGCATATTCCGCGCTAGCTGCACAATATACTATAATACACGTAATGAAAATTTAAAATCGGGCCCTTCACAAAAAAAAAAAAAAATGCCAACCCCTGGTGTAGCGTATTGTACATCACTAACATATATTTAAATGTGTATACCACTTAAATACTAGATACATTTTACATGTAGTCTGATTAGTGCAAGTTTAGGAACAGAAGCCGTAATCGACTCGAATTATGCCTACAAAGCTTCTGACCTAAAATCTCTTCTAATCTAGGATATACAGGTCATGACATAATTATAGTCCATTCAAACGTTAGAATGCAGTACAGCTCAAATGGAGTAGTTCTTTTTCATACTCTCTAATGGGTTATCCCAATAAAGCTAGCCTTTTCTTTCTTACACACGCTTATTCATTTATGTTTCGTGTTGCCTGATATTTGCAAGTTATACGAGTATCCGATACTTTTTCCTTTTAGTTTCAATGATTTCACAACAAAATATCATAAAATGGGACACTTTCACAACATTTGGCAATACCGCTCCCATTTCCCATAAGAGCAATACTACATTATATCATCTGAACAGACTGTATACCCTGTTCGAAATGCAGAAATAGTAATAAAATCACGTGAAAGTTTGAAGTCGCTACCCTATTAGCTGTGGCATAAAATTTACGGCTCAACAGCCAACGAGCGACGAAAGTTCGTCAAAATTATCACGCGAACATTGCATGATTACTACTTCTTGATTCCGAACAGATTATAGTACCAGTTCATTTTTGTTAGTGCGTATGAGAGAGAACATGACTTATGGCGCAGTTGTGTTCAGAAATCCAATATGTCTACCTAGGGATCCTAATCCAGAACTTAAGAATTCAAGATTCATATAAAAACCTTATCATATATCCTAGGCACAATTTTGCAACACTGCAATTTTAGTTTGATTTGTTCCTGGTCATAATTCAATAAATTTTTGATTTGAGTGTCTTATGCCAGAGGTTCTTAACCTGTAGGACGTGGAACAGTTTGGAAACGCGGATACCTGTATTTTTATTTGAACATTTCTAAAAAATGCGTGGGACCTTGTACCATCTCAATGGGAAACGTCAGCTTGAAAAGGTTGAGTACCTCTAGCGGTTTATTTTAAACTGTTAAACCAAGGGCTGGCCTTCTCAATAAAGGGGCCCGGGTGCAAGTATTTTGGGATCTCAAACGATTTCTCAACAAAAAAAAGCTCAACATCTTTTCCCGACAAAAAAAAAGTAAACAAATTGTAAAGAGTTGGTGGGCGGGGACAGAAAATCGCTCTAGAACATTTGGTAAGCGGGGGGGGGGGGCGGAAAATTGGTTTCGAACAGGGGGTGATAATCACTACAGACCCAATTCTCTATTCGGTTCCATTTTTCGTTTTTCTTTTCTCTTTCTGGGGGCCCCTCTACAGCCCGGGGCCCGGTGTCTTGCACCCGTTGTACCCCCTACGGCCGGCCCTGGTAGAACCATTGGTGTGGATATAACAGAAGCTAGTTTTTATTAATAATTTCTAGGTACTTTGGACCTAATATTTGGTCATTCCATTCATAAAAATTCGATATTTAATTATCAAAATTGCAAAAACAATTTTTTTCTATCAAATTACCTAAAACTACAAAAAATTAATCTATGTAAACAATCTAACAAACTTTATAAAATCATGAACGCTTTTCTTCTAAAATTCCTATTTCTTTTAAAGCAAATATTAAAAATTTGTTTCTAATTTGTGAACTATTTACAATATTTAGGGGTATCCCAAAAGAAATACGCAAAATACTGTACGGAGTTTGATAAAAAATACATGAAGTAACGTAAAAAAAATATTAATCTAGGAGGGGTCTTCAAAAAGTTTTGAGAATTTGGTCATATAATGTTTAGTAGTCATTCGGTTATCCCAGTGGCGTAGCGTGGGTTTCAGCCGCCCGGGGCGGATGCCAATTTCGCCGCCCCCTTATTTAGGTATTTAAATCTAAAAGGCTCCAAAATTTACAGAACTTGCCGCCCCAAAAAAGAGCCGCCACCACCGCCTCCGCTATGCTACATCACTGAGATTACATACAATTTTTCGAATTTCGAGAATGTTCAATAATTTAACAATCACAACACGCACTTAAAGAAAATAATGAATTGTAGCAAGTTAATTTAGTCCATGTGAATTGGACGACTGATGTTGCAGGTGTTATTATACAATATTGAACTCTATTTTTTATATGAAAGAATCGATTTTCGCTGAATATTCGGTGCGAACAATCCGAGTACAAAATAAAACGCGGGGAATTACCGCAACGTAACCATGTCAGACATATATGTCTGACATGGCGCATGTAGAACTGTTTAGTGTCAGACACATATGGCCGACGTGGCGATTAACGTGTTAAAGAAAGGCTATTCCCCGGTTCCGTCACAGATTAAATAATAAAAAGTTCTGTGCTCATTTTAATTGGTCCGAATTGTAGGTGCGACAAAAATATGAAAAGAAATGGTTCAAATTTTTAGTTCAGATTACAAGATATTATTTATTGAGGATTTTTGCCGCCCCAAAAAAGTGCCGCCCGGGGCGGACCGCACCCCCCGCCCCCACATCGCTACGCCACTGGGTTATCCATTATTTTTTTTTTAATCATTGCGTGACCCTCTTAAATTATAAATTAATAACATATTTATTCTGCTTATACTTTAATTTCTTAACGCCATCGTCAGATAATTAACAAGGAGATTATCAAATCCATTTTTGGATTGCTGTTTTAACTTTTTACTTACGTCGAAGTTATTGTTATTTCTTAACGGAGGATGGAGCAGTTCCCAGTTCAATTAATCTATAGTAGACTTGGCTTGGCGAGCCGTATTGTTCTGTTACCGTAGTGTTTTTATCTGCAGCTTCTTGGGGCGGTAAAAGGCAACCGCTTTCTTCAAAGGTCCGTTAAGAAGATTGAAATAGTACACTGCAGTTATCGTTTGACCCTGTGATAAGTAGTCCAACCAAATTATACCCTTTATGTCCCAAAATTATCGTTATCTTTGTTAATAATGGTATTACGCGTGCGTTTAGTGATGTTCCTACATGTTTTCGTCACCATTTTTGAATTGTGCTTTCGTCTGCAGATTGAAATAATGTAGTTTATTAAAGAGAACATATGAGGGGTATGTGATAAGTCAGTGTCTTTGAGATTGCGATCAGATCAAAAGTTTGATATTACAGTCGATTCCGCTTTAAAAAAAACCGGTTAATCGGGACAGCAGCTTATTAGGGACAAATCCTAAAGAACGGAAACAAAACCGAGGAAACAACACTAATTTACTTCGCTTATTCGGGAAAATATGTCGTTTAATCGGGACAGTAATCGTGTGAATCCCCGTGGCGCTGGGGAAAAATTGCAAAATTAATATTTTACAGACAATACAGTTTGTAGCCGACAGTTGACGAGCTGTAAAAACCAGCACAATACAAAATTGTTTTGGTTATTGCGATTTAAAATCTACAGAGATTCCAGAGCATAGCAGTGACGAAGAAAATGAAATTTCAAAAGTTATTAATTGTCTTGAATTTTCACCAATTGACACCAATGTTATGACGAGAATGGAGATTGTGAAGACGAAATTGTCGAAGGCTTTAAATCAGTGATTCTCAACCGGTGGTCCGCGGACCACTGGTAGTCCTCAGCAAAATTTTAGTGGACCGCGAAAGGCTTGTACATGATTATTTTTGAGATTTTTGTTAATTTTTTGTGATCTTTTATTCATTTTTAGTGATTTTTGTTCATTTTTCAGTGATTTTTTATTACTGAGATATTATATAGATGTAGAGTCTACATATACAATAAATTTGTTTAATAGTACATTTATTTTTTGTGCTCCGCGGTAAAAATTAAATAATTTACTGGTCCGTGGTATATTTTCAGTTGAGAAACACTGCTTTAAATCAAAACATTGAAATTTGGAGGAACCCGACGACAGTGATGATGATCTTCCTGTGCCCGTATCTAACCGTGAGGCAAAATAATGTATTGATAGATTACAGCGTTATTTTATGCAAGATGGAAAACCCCAAAAACAAAAGGCAAACCATTTTGGAGGAATTCTTGCAGAATAGATAATTTAATTTATATTGGAACAGTATTTTTCTTTCAGCATTTATATTATTTTTAATTATGTAGTACGTATATAATTTAATGTATGTATACGTACAGTTTTGTGCAATTTATCAAATAAAATATTAAAAAACACTAATCCTGTAATTTTTGTGGAACTTCGGATAGTTGGGCCAGCCGCTTAATCGAGACAAAATGTACTAGTCCCGATGTGTTCCGATTAAGCGGAATCGACTGTCTGTATGATGTTTGCCATTCTTTCATTCTTTGCAGACATAAACACTAAGTTTCAAGTATATCTGTGAAATTTTAATAGCTTTCGGAAGCGGATAAATGTGTGTGTATTTGCTACAATGGAAAAAAGTGAAATCCGAGTGTTGTTAAATAACTTTTCCGTGAAAACGCGTTAAGGAAACTGAAGCAAAGCTAAAAAGTATTATGGGAACTCTGCTCCGTCACATGGAATGGTTCACTGAATTTCGTTGTGGTCCTATGAACACGAATGATGCTAAGCGACCAGGACATTCGAATAAGGTTACAATTGAATAAATAGTCAATAAAATCGAGTGAAGATACGCGCAATAGTCAAGATGGTAAACATCTCAAACGTACGTGCGTTTCATATCCTCTATGAACATTTGGGCATAACGAAGCTACTCACAGTGGATCAAAAACGGAATCGCGTGACTATTTAGAAGCAACGTTTAGACATGTACAAGCGCAATCCAAGTGAGTTTTTGGGGCGCTTCATAACCGTTGATAAAACATAGATCCATCACTGCACACCAGAAATGCAAAAGCAGTCAAAACAGTGCATTTTTCTGGCGAACGTGCTCCAAAGAAGGCAAAAAGATTTCCATCGGCCGAAAACCTAAGGGTCACGATTTTCTGGGATTTGCAAGGCATAATCCTTATCGACTATCTGGAAAAGGGAAAAACGGTTACACGACAATATTATACCGCTTTATTAGATCGGTTATATTCTGAATTGATGAAAATTTGGCCCCATTTGACGAAAAAAATGTTCTGTTCCACCATTACAATGCATCAGCTCACTCGTCCGCAATTGCAACGGTCAAATTGAACTGCTCCCTCATCCATTCTATTCTTCAGATTTGCTCCCGTACGACTTCTTTCACTTTCCAAACATGAAGAAATCGCACATTGGAAAAAGATTTGCATCGAACGAGGAGACCATCGCTGAAACGCCTATTTTGCATAGTTAGAGAAATCGTACTTTTGGGAAGGCTTAAAGAAGTGAAAATATCGTTGGGCAAAATGTATAGAGTTAAAAGGCGATTATGTTCTAAGTAAGTCACATTTTTCTAAAATAAAAAACAACTTTCATTTCGAAATCACTGACTTAATCAAACTCCTCTCTCGTATAAAGGTAGCACACGTAACTGCAAACTTGACAAGCATGCATGATCAATCTTTTTGTACAAGCACGGAAAATTTTCCTTCGACGCCACACGATACAAGTATTCTTGAACGAGCGCCATTTTGCGCTTGAACTATGTTGAACTCGGACAATGATTCGTTCGCTTTGGTTACTTTTTGCCTTATTCGCAAGAGCAAAACGCGAAAGAAGAAACGCGATATGTGGTGTAAAAAGTGGTTAATGAAAAGAAAAACCTATTCCCATATTAATTTACTGAGTGAATTCAAGTTATATCCGCGTGATTGATATAATTATCTCAAAATGAATGGAGAAACTTATATGAACATTTTGTCACTCGTAACACCTTTTATTAAAAAGAAGGATACGATCGTGAGAGAAGCTAAAACGCCTCACGAAAGATTAACAGCGACCGGAAGGAGTTACACCTGTAGACTTCACTCACGACTGACGTTTGTTTGTACAAGTTCTTGGTACACACGTTCCGTTTCACTTACGCAAGCGCGGCTTGTCCATACTTGTATGATTCAAAAAATTCAATCCACCATCAAGCGGCTTGTACAATTAAATTGCTTGCGCAAAATTATCCTACAGACGCTAAAGCCTACCTGTAAAAACATTGATTATGCATGCTGGTCAAGTTTGCAGTAACGTGTGTAGCCACCTCAAAGACTTACTGTTCAGTGATAGATAGTTGAAGATCCCCTCCACTGAATCGTTAAAGTTCCAATTTTTAATACTGCACAATTCGCCCCTATTTAAAAATTCTCAACACTTTTTGATCACCCCTCGTAAATTAAAATTAAATGAAGGATCCCAAGTGGGCAAAGTTTTTAAACATTAAATACACAACATTAGTGGGAGTCACAACAAATTCAATTACCACACCTATAGATTATCCCAATTGTTTAAGCAGAAATAAACGGAATAATTTTCTTAAGTTGTCATAAGTTCACTTTTGAACAATTGAATGGGACTTTTGTTAAACAAAATGGTCAAAAACCCCATTTAGTTGTTAAAAATTACTAGATTTCAACATTTAGTTCCACTTATACCAAAGAAATAAACTATATTACAATGTTGGGCAAATACAAAACATAGGCGTGAGTTCGAATAGTACAAATTCGATTATCATACCTATCACAATTCTGGGCAGTAGTTATAGATCTTCAGGGAGACTATTTTTAACTACAGTAACTACATTTTAAATACAGTATTTTGTGTATTACTTATGGGATTACCGTTGTAGGATAGAAGGAAGCTTCTGAAGGAGGTTTGGTCCATATCGCAGTTTCTACTGATCAAATGTAGAGAGCAAAACAATTAGAGTTAATATTTTATTATTAACAATTTAAAATTTTTGAATCGTAGAATACACAGAAGGTAGTATAACTTATTTTGAACATTTTCCCAAATTACGGATTTGATTAAAAATTTAAAATTTTCAATATTTACTCTCTACATTCTTAAGGTAATATTGCTTTATAAAAATTCCATAGGCATAGGAAAACATGCGATCTGCAGATTGCAATGAAGTAAATAAAATTTCCATATAATTATAAATATTCCAATTTAAATTTTGGTACACATAGATAACGTGGATAGCACTGCACCGTCAAAAAAGGGACAGAGATGTCTTTATGTCACAAAGGTAATCCTAGGTCAGGATTGCGACATCTAGACATTGTGACGCTCGGCTGTTTAATTAAAAAACTATTTGACAGCGTCTAGCATATAATAATAATAATTATATGTTACCTGATTACGAAATGCATACGCCGCATTTTCGTAATAAGAAAATATTTTTCATGACGAATGAATATTAGGACTAGGTCAACCTTCAGTACAAATACATGAACGTTGTACGGTATCAGGGCAGAGGAACCTAGCCAACTCCTCTACACGTACCAGTCCACACGGTGACGACCGAGACACCGACGCCAGATACTCGTACAGCTGGTGAGCCAAGCAAGTAGTACCATATGAGTGAGAGAAGGCTTCTCCAGGCTCCTCGACTCCCCGATGGGCCCGCCTCGGAGATAGGTCCAAGCCGATCCTGGCTAACATGGGGTGGACCGAAGACTTCCCCAACTCCATGGGCAAATTCAGCCCTTATATTGAAAACTGGATATATAATTAATAAATTTGTATTGCTAAAACCAGGAGTTGTCTTTCAATCAAACCACCCATGTGACAATATTATTAGCATCCAGAAAAATGGGGTTGTTAATTAATGAACAGAAACCAAAATATATGCATTTGTTATCGAAACACTCTAAAAAATCCGAATTTAATAGTCGGTACTGAAAGTAGTTTCGTAACTGAATACATATAGTTCGGCTCTTAAGTGAACATCGACTTCACTCGTGAGAATATGCCTGGTCAATAAAGCCTGTTGCGGAATGAAACCACTTTTAAAATCACTTAATGGTTCCCCCAAAATTCCCCTTTACAGATGTCCCCTACCATTCGGCGTTCGTAGTTTATATAGTTCGTAGAAATATGGTCATGGAATAACTAGCGAACGCGAGAGACGGTTCGAGATACACTGGCATTGTAAAGAACATCAATGCCACCTTCCAAGTCAGACCATTTGGATTTTTTTTGTCACCATATCGATTAACAAAGTCCATATACAGATAGGTGTGCGGTAAGGCGACACAATATCACCGAAAATCTTTACTCTGGCTATCGAAGATAATTTTTAATATCTCTCTTGAGAATAAGCATAAATATCGGTAAACTGAACGATTCCGTTTTGCTGACGATATTGTCCTCATTAGTTACGATATGTTTCAGCTACCGTACATGCTGCAAGAGCTTAAACATTGCATCAAATCAAAGTCCTAGTATATTTATCGTTGTATGGGAAAACAGTTTTTGCATAACATCACTTAGTTTTTAAGTGTAACCCTTCCCTGCATACATGATAAGTATATATTTAAGACAGGAATGTTATTTTATATATTAAAATATACAATAAAACGTAAATAGGTCTATTAAAAACAATTTAACATTGTAAATATTTTCAATGTCCTCTTTTAGGTTAAAACAGAACGTAAGAACTATACGCCAAATCTAAATTAAAGACCTCCGTTATTTGAATTACGTTAAAAATTCACTCACGCTTGCTCAGTTAAGTCGTCACGTGATTTTAACGTTCAGCCGATAACGTTACAATATTTGCAAAAATCCTCTAATGAGGCAAGACAACCGGCAAATACATGTTGATAACCGAGCTCTTGAAACTGCCATTGGGGACATTTTATCCAGTTGAGAAAAGATAATCGGACGGCAAAAATCATCCGGAGAATTCGATAAAACTGGATGGCTTTTGGGAAATTGGGCGTCGTTTTGGAGAATCCTGAGTTTCCAATTGGATTAAACAGAAAAGTTTATGATACATGTGTTCTTCCCGTCACTTAATTTGTTCTTGAAACCACTACTTTTACAAAGATATTTGTAAGCATCTATGTCGGCATGGTCGATTTTCAGTGTTTCCTTAAAGAGTTCAGGGGAAAAAACCAGTCCAATATTAGTCGTTTTGTACTGGGTGGTGGTATAATCGCTGTGATAACAAAAAAAAGAAGGCGTGATTTTTGCGCCTCAACTCTTTCTTGCGCTCAAGGCGAATGCCTCGCTCGCTCGCCATACCCTAGATCCGGCCCTGGTTAATTGTATACCCTATTCGAAAACTTTACCGCTAAATAGTACGGTTTTGTATAGAACGGATTTTTTCAGTATTAACAGCGCAATGCCAGGTATTATGTAATTTTGTTCAATAGGTCTGCGGAGATTTTGTTGTTTTGGTTAATTTAATTTATTCTAAGCAAAACGACATGCTGATTTTGAAAATGGAGTTTGTATTGCTTTAATGTGTACAGGTCCTATATGATTTAGTATTTTGTGGATACAATCGCATTGCGCCTACAATCGTTTATTCTTTCTGAGAATCGCTTTTTCTTGTAGTAGATGCTGCAATAGCAATTTATGTGATTTATAATTGTTTTTGTTGGTATAGTAATATTAAATTAAGAAAATAACTCTTGGTGGATATTACTACTATCCACTACTAATGATATGTCTACTACCTACAGTAGAAATATCTGACTACCCGCGTCGATGTGTCCTTTTTAAAGTATTAAGACTGTTCTACATTATACCTTTCTCCTAAGCAGTACGGATTTTTTTTTTTTTCCGTACAAAGTATAATGTGAAGCACAATACTTCCTGCAAACTTTCAATGCTATCCGACCTTCAACTCAACTTTTGAAACTATCACCAGTTAGATTTTATTGGAAGTTTCGATGCTTATTCAGGTGTACCAACTTTACGTTAATCTTTATGTTGTACTGTTTTACTTTTTCTGACATTTTTAATAATCCTGATTGAGATTTGTTCTGGTCTTTATAAATAAAAACTATACTACCTAATGGTTACTATAATTAAATATAAACTAACATAATTCAATGATATTCGTAAATTGGTTATTATAACCAAATTTTTATGTCACTTAAAATTCTTAAGCTGGCAGTGAGAAGTAACAAAATACAAATGTTGAATGCCTATTTCTGTCGCTTTTTATTTCAGAAAGAAGTTTAGAAATTTGAATGTCGTCAGAAGTTTGAAAGTATAATGAAAAGTATAATTTAAAAATAAATAAATAAATAATACAACCCCAACACCTAGATAGGCGTATAAGCGGAAGATATGGTAAGTTCTCCGTTCCTATTATTTATGTTATTATGTAAAACTTTTAGAAATACCTTTTTTCCACGACCTCTATAGAATTTATCAATTCTAAAATCAGTTCTGACCACAGAAAGTTAATATTCTAACACAAGAGTTGGAATGTTATTCATATGCACTTATGTTCTTATGCATTTTGCGTGTATTTCATTCCTTCACTGTTGAAAAAATAATTATTCCATGCTCGTTGTCAAATGTTATTGTTGCACTGAAATGTAGTGCAGACGGTATCTATGGCATATGAATACATTAAACAAACGCAAGGTTTTTTAAAAAAATAAACTAACATAACTTATTAAAATATTATGTGTGAATTTTCACACATTTCAGGGTTTAGCAGGTATTTAGTAAGTGAATGATGATTATTTGGAATGCCAAAACAAATTTTATGTTAAAATATTTTTTTATTAATTTTAATTCGAATGCCTAATACCATTATTTGGGTTTCTAAATATTTGCAGTATTTTTTTTTTTATATAGCAAGGTTCATTAATATTTTGAAAATTGCGCCTACGGCTTCCATTGGTTGTTTAAGTCATAAACTTCGCCTCTCTGATTTCGTATACATTCAAACATAGAATTAAATTATAATTTCAACATTTCCCACTGGTTATTAAATTTACGCTTTTAAAAATTAAATGCAACATTTGCCAAAATATAACTAGAATTTTGACAAAATAATTTAAACAAAATAAAAATGAAAAAAAAAAAACAGAAAAAATAAAAATTGACGGGATTCGAACAGTAGTTTCTTACAGTAGTTTCAACTCACGAAGCGACAACGCTACCACTGTACTACCCAGGTTCAGTCGTTCACTATGTTAAATAGCGGATTAAATATTTTATATATTTTAGTTAAAAACACTATAAAAGCGTTATTTTCCGAAAACATAATCTGATCAAAAATTCCTGTTGTACTATTCCGGTTCGAACCAATGTACATTACTTAGAATTTTTTCAGATTTTTAGTTTGAACCATCTGGGCTACAGGGTGTGGGACAAAATTTTTTTTGCACAATTTTGGCGAAAATCGTCTCAAGATAATTATTTTGCAAAAATAAAATTTTGATCGTTAAGCCACGTACCAAGGGCTTTCATTTGATACCCTACACAGAATTTAATTTTTTTTTTTTTTTTTTCGATTAGCATATATTTGTTTATATTTTTAGGGGGCTATGTTTTTTAGATGTTTTAGTATTTTTCCTATGTGCGGGTCAAAGAGTTGTATAAGCATGCCAAATTTCAACTCTCTAGGTTTAGCCGTTTGGCTACAATTTTTACCGAACAGACAGACAGACAGACAGACAGACGACAAAAAGACGGTATAAGGGTTTTTTGGTCATACCTACAAAACCCTAAAAAGTAATAAAATAGTGGCCAATGTGCGGCAAATTAAACTAAAATTAAACAAAATATAAGTATATTTAATTGTCGACAATTTGACTTTGTGAAACTCGCTAATGCATAAAAGGTTATTAATTGAAGAACTGTTGTTTTGTTTCACTGATTTATTTATTTTTCTGACCATGGTTTCGGCTTACGCCATTTTCAAAGTAGCAATGATGAATTTGAAAATGGCGTAAGCCGAAACCATGGTCAGAAAAATAAATAAATCAGTGAAACAAAACAACAGTTCTTCAAAAAAATAAGTTTAAATAATTAATTAATTTGTTATGTAATGTAAATTATTTGTTAATTTTTTTTCTGGTGGTCATACAGAAAGTAGGGCCTGTTACTCGGTTGGATTCCAACATTATTACAGAATATACTATTATTTCAAAATAATAAATTTGACCCAGACCAAAATGGGATTCTTCGCAACTACCTCATTTATTTTCTTAGTTTAATATTACTATACTACAAACACTGATCACGTGTATTTTTTATTGTAATCGGGGAAGTTTTAATGGAAAATAAATTTGCAATTTGTGAAAAATTCTGATCTAATACTACAAAACCCTTTTTTTCGGATTCAGCATGTTTTATTTAACTTAAATCACGTAATTTCAAACAACAAAGAAAAAAGCTCTATATCGCAGGCCTGTGTTAATTTTTTTGGTTCTTTTATTTACTTCATTGCTAAGAATATCAACTTGATCAAATATGGTGCATCAGCCTTAAAATCACTTTTAAAAATCTATAAAACACTTTTATCCCTTTCGACAATTCGCTTGTCAGTCTTAAACACTCGGGAAAAATCGTTGAATCGTATTAAATTGAACCTAGATTTGAAATTTATTAATGTTCTAAAATGTCTCGATAGGCCTGTAGAGACCGGTATAACCACACAATCTTGCCCGTAACGCTGGGATCAGAAGTGCAGACGCAGAGACATCTTGTAGTAATGAGGCACACTCGCATACTAACAGGTACATTTTATCACCCTTCGGTGAAATGGATTTGTGCAGAGAAATTCTTCTAAGACCCGCGCATTTTGGTAAATACCTAAAAACAAAACAAAAGTCATTCATTTTACAGTTCACATAGGACATGCTTTTTTATTCCGCAGATTTGCAGCTCTTTTGAAAGTGACTGCACGCATGCGTGCAGATGTATGCATTCTATGTAGTGATGTGCCGGAGCTCCGTATCCGCGGATGATCCGTAAAAAATAAAAATCCGTATCTATTTCTCTAAGGCGGATCCTAAACGGATCTCATCGATCGATAGATACATTTGAATTAGTTATAATATAAGCTTGCGTCTAAAAATGCTCAAGGAGGAGTAAATTTTCCTCTGACGTTTAAATTGATATTTAGTCGAGCATCACATTACTTACCGGTGGTTTTAGAACAGTTTAGTACAGTGTTTCTCAACAGGCGGTCCGCGGACCACCAGTGGTCCCCAGAACAATTTTAGTGGGCCGCGAAAGTTTTTATTTGTTTCTTGCAAGTTTTTTTTTAAATTTTTATGCACATTTTTTATGTAAATAATTTATATTTTATTTATTTTCTGTAAACTTTCTGTGATTTTCTACAAATAAAATAAATGTATTTAGTAGCACATCAAATATATTTGTTTTCTTGCAAAAAATGAACCAACAATTATTATTAGTGGTCCGCGTTAGAAAATTATATATTATACTGGTCCGCGGTGCGTTTTTGGTTGAGAAACACTGGCCTAGTATACTTTAAATATTGGAATAAAATAAATCAAAGACAATGAGTGAGAGATTTTAAGTCAACTAAATCGTGTGTCTGGGTATGAACACGTAGAAAGATTGTTTCCGGTGCTTATAAACAGGCGTTTAATTAGGTATGCTGTTGTCGGCGCTTGTTGACACCATTTAGTGGACACGTAGAAACATTATTACCAGTGCCTGTTTGCCAATATTTCTTCATCAAAAAGTGACCTGGTTTATAATAAATGTTCCTATAGTTGCTTGGGGGAGTAATACACACACCGGCAAATTTAAAAGAACAGACATAAAAATCTAATTATTTTCCCTGTAGTGTACATACTGTTGATATTTCTCAGGTAATCTTCTAGTACGATGTTTTTTGGAATAATGTTCAATCGGGTTGAGGTCAGGGGAGCACGCTGGCCAACCCATTGTTGTTATACCCACTTGATTTATAAAGTCTGTTACACAGTGGGCGCATTATTCTGCATTAGGGCGAATTTTTCTCTGATATATGGGTCCTACAAAATACTAACATTAAAAAAAACATAATTTTCAATCTGTTCCTTTAAATTTGCCGGTGTGTGTATATCTAATAAAACATGCCATTTATGCAAACTATACGTTGGAAAGCAAATTATAATGCAAAAATAATAAAATTTATTCTGTCAATAAGTAATTGTAAATGTCGGTAATTTGCAACATCAAAGAAATTTTATAAATAACTATCAAAAAAATCAACAAAATATCAGAACAGTGATTGCCAGCTTCTTGTAAGCTGATAAATAATGTTTCAAAGATTTCTGTTACTCATCGGCGTATGTTTCAAACGTTCTGCATGCCCGGGTATAATTGAAAGTAAAGCGATATTTAATCGCTGGTGCAAGTTAGCAAGCGCTTATAGACGCTGGTAACAATCTTTCTCCATGTTTGTACTCTCAGTTTGCATGCTTTGTTTTTTAAGAACAGTTCGACACATGTAACTATCGCTTCAAGGTCGTTCGTTTTTCTACTGCAATGCAAGATCCGTATGCGCGTATCAGGACGCACATAATCCGTATCCGTATAGGCGGACCTGGCTTTTATGTGATCCGGCACATCACTAATTCTATGTCGTATCCAGACCAAGTGCGTCGAACTGCGTTATACAACTTTGAACCGCACAGAACTGTTCATGGTTAAAAAACGTGACGTATGTTACATTTGTGTTAGAAAATTAAAAATGGCGTCATGGAATACACCTCAGACTAATAACCAAGATGGGCAGCGCATGCCATATATAAACCAAAACAAAATTGTGTCGCCAACATTAGTCTACGAGGGGCAAGGTGATTGCGAACGGAAAATAAACAATAACCTCAATAAAATATTCTTTTTAACTTAGCTATGAAACTATTAACCAACTTCATTCACATAATGTACTAGTATAATGGACAGAGCATAATACCGTTCTTCACACGGGATAAGTTCAATTAAATTCACCTGATTATAAAATAAATAATGGTGTATTACATTGGTTTTACAATAGTAAATTTACAAATACCTTCGTTGAACAAGGATTCGTTATGTGTGTAGTACACCAAAAGTACCCACGCTTGGGTCTTACATAAGAGATAAACACACTGACGGACATAAAGATGGATATTTGTTGATTAATAGCAGATTTATGAAATATTTCGTTAACGAAGGTACGCATATAAAAAGTAACCTCGATTGTATCTTACATTAGAGAGAAACAGATTGACGGACATTCAGATGGATACTGGATGTTTAATAGCAGATTTACAAAATAGTTCGTTAAAGCGGGAATTCGTTAGCGGGAGTTCGTTAAAGCGGGAATTCGCAGAGGTATGCCTCTGAAAAGCATCTTATTATAGAAGTGCCGATATTTTAACTGTATACACAAAATTTCATCAAAATCCGACTAGTAGATTTTCTAATTACCATTAATTTTTTATCATTATTTAGCAAAAACCTACTAACCCCGAAATGTGTGAAAATTCACACTTTACATCAATTTTTTCAATAGTGTATGACATTTATTATTGTCATTAACGTCGCTATAAAGCATTGCAAGAAAACTTCATTGACAAAAATATTGGGTTTAAATCATTAGATTTACAAATACTTTCATTGATCAAGGGTTCGTTAAGTGGAGGGCACTCGTGAAAAATATCCTCGAATGGGTCTTGCATAAGAAACACAGTGACGAACATACAGATGGATATCTGTTGTTTAAAAACAGATTTACAAAAGATTTTGTTAAAACGGAAATTCGTTAAGCTAGGTGCACACATAAAAAGCAATCTTGTTTGGACCTTGCATAAGAGAAAAACAGACTGATGGACATACAGGTGGATATTGTTTGTTTAATAGCAGATTTACAAAATATTTTTTTCAGCCGTTAAAATCCGTTAAACGAGATATACGCATAAAAAGTGTCCTATCATAGAAGAAGCAATATTATAACTATATATACAAAATTTAATCAAAATCCGACCAGTAGTTTTTGCGTTTTGTTTGAACAAACATATTAATAATACATTTATTGATCACATTACATAAAATATGTTTACAGTCAGTCTTAGTTACATAATGAAATAATATAAATTAAAAATGAACATTATTAAAGTCATCAATTTCATAAATGGGATTTGTCAATAAATATTCTTTAAGTTTGTTTGAAAATGTCTTGATTGGTAGGGATCTTATTTCCTCAGGTATTATATTGAAAAATTTAATGGCGTAGTAGTTTGCGCTATTTCTTGATTTTTGAAGACGAAGGAAATTACTACGTATATTATTTTTTTGCCGTGTGTCATGTCCGTGGTTGGAAGAGGGGAAGTTAGATAAGTTCCTGTGCATGAACATTAGGCATTGGTAGATAAATAAGGCAGGTAAAGTCATTATTTTTAATTTTATGAAGAGCTCACGACAGTCAGCTCGAAAAGGAGCACCAGCTATGACCCTAACAACTTTGCGTTGAAGAGCGAAAATTCTATGGGCTGCTGGTGAGTGTCCCAAGACAAGAATGCCGTAGTTCAGGTGTGACTGAAATAACGAAAAGTAGGTCATTAGCACGACTTTTTGGCAAACTTCTGCTTTCAAATTACGAATTAAAAATACTGTAGACCTCAGTTTTCGGCTTAAGAATTCACAGTGCTGATCCCAGCGAAGTTGTGGGTCGATGTGGATACCAAGAAACTTGACGTACGGAGGGTTTGAGAAATCGTGTTTCTTAGTGGAAATCATCATTGATTCGGTTTTGCCAGTATTTAAAGTTAATTTATTCCTGTGAAACCAAGTTGCGGCGTGTTCTACTACGGATTTACTCTCTAAGCGAAGGGAATTTAGGTTCGAATTTTTGCAGAGTAAGGTAGTATTATCTGCGTAAATAATAGATTTTGAATTTATAAAGAGAGGAAAGTCATTTACGTACAGCAGAAATAGCAAAGGGCCAAGAATAGATCCTTGCGGGACACCAAAGTGTATAGCAAGAGTTTCAGATTTGACATCACCAAAAAGTATAAACTGCTTCCGGTCTGATAAGTATGATTTGATTAGAGAACGGCTGTTGTCATCAAATCCATAGAATATAAGTTTATTAATTAAAATATCATGCGAGATGCAGTCAAATGCTTTACTTAGATCTAGAAAGGTACTAAGGCAGTATTCTCCAGATTCAAGGGCGTCAGTTATAAAAGATATATATTCCAGAATTGCATCTGTTGTACTTTTACCGTATCTAAAACCAAATTGAGAGTTTGACCGCAGACCGTTATCAATTAGGTGCTGAATCATTTGCTTGAAGAGCACTTTTTCAAATATCTTGGAAAATACAGGCAAAATGGAAATTGGTCGATAATTGTTAGCATCGTTACTGTCTCCCTTTTTCAGTATCGGTAGGACTTTAGCCAATTTAAATCTGTCGGGAAAGCAGTTACTTGAAATTGAAAGATTAATTAGTTTCGTGAGAGGAGAAATGATAGGTTCTTTTACGGATTTTAATAGTTTTACGGGTATGTCATAAGGATCAGGAGTGTTACCGGTTTTAAGGGAGAAAATTATGTCTCTAATAGTGATTTCACTAATTGGTGAGAAAGAAAAATTTAGGTTTAGATTTGAGAAATTTAGAAGAGAGATATTTGGAGATTGGTTAGATAAGGGAAGTTTATCGATAAGCGATTTGGCAATGTGAGAGAAGTGTTCATTAAATTGGTCTGGTGAGATGTTTGTATTGGGGAATCTTTTCGTGGTATTTCTTCTCTTATTAATAATACTCCAAGAAGCTTTCTGTAAGTTATTTGACCTTATTATAAAGTTGGAGTGCGCTTCGATTTTGGCCTTTGATATTTCGCTACGATAGATGCCTTTAAATTTATTACGTGCAGCTTTATTTGCATTATTAGGATTTTTGAGGTATTGCTGGTTTAAGAAAGACAGGACATTTCTCATCTCACGAAGATGATCATTGAACCACTTTACTTTTTTCAATGAGGCAGGCTGAGACGAAGTTTTGATTTTCTTTAGGGGAAAAGATGTTTCAAAATTCATATGAAAAAATTGAAAGAATTGTTCAAACATCTCGTTGGCGTCAGATGTAGAAGATAGAAAATCCCATTGGGTGGTGACAAATTTGTTAAACGTTTGGTGACAAGTTATTAAAGCTATAGGTCATTTCTTTGCTTCAAACGGAACTAAATGGGAATTTACTTTTTAGGTTGTCACGAGAGGGACCTTGCTTGGGTTATTTCATGTTTCATGTTGGTGTGTGAAAATTTAAAATATCAACAGTGCAACTATGAAAATGAATGACATTTGTTATAAAATATAATACATTTTTACATATTTTAAAGACAAAAAAAGGGAAATTTTTATTAAGAATGACACAAAAAATCTAAATGTAATGAAAAGGACAATTTATAATGACAGTCAATTAAATTTAGAATTTGCAATGCGAGTATGATTTACAAAGCTTAAACAAAATGACCAAAAGTCCGATTTAATAGGTAAAAATTACTAGATTTAAAAATCTAGTTCCGCCTAAAGGTTTGGAATATCCTATACCAAAGCCAAAATACTAAGAAAATTTTTAATGTACAAACAGAGCCTCCTGCTTTATATACAGATATATAGTTATAATGTCTTTATGTTTAAAAAACTATAAAAATCACACAAAAAAAAATTGTTTAGCACTATCAAATATAAACAAACACGTAAAGAAGATAATTTTGGCAATAAGTAACGGTTCGTAAACGTCTATCTTCGTAAATATTCCGGAGGCAACAAATTATTCTAGAAAAATGTAATCAACTAATGTTGGCGACATATTTTGAAGTAAATAACCTTGTTTATTGGTCTAAGGAACCTACCATCTATGGCGATTAATCTTTTATGCATTATTTTTATGGTGCTTTTATGCATGGTTCTTACCTATAAAGCATTCTGGCCCCTGTCCAGTACAGCCAATTTCTCTCAAACATTTCACCATCATCACCTTCAAAAACCTTATACACGGATATAATATATCCAGTATCTGGCGTGTGAGA
This sequence comes from Liopterus haemorrhoidalis, assembly GCA_963971575.1. Lineage (NCBI taxonomy): Eukaryota > Metazoa > Arthropoda > Insecta > Coleoptera > Dytiscidae > Liopterus > Liopterus haemorrhoidalis. Next base: position 17,731,686 of record OZ020616.1, on the reverse strand, counting down.
TTTGGCAACACCGACACTGGGATCTTGCAATGGCGGCCGACAGATGGCAGCAACTTCGGCGTATAGATCCAGCGTATGCGCAGCCGTATATCTCATGGAGCGAGGATCAAATTTGGTCAAAGACGCTGATCGCAAATTGTTGTAGAATACGGCAGGATTTGTTTGCGAACTGTTTATCACATAATAGGAAATGAACGGGAATTCCGCTGAAAAATAAAATAATGTTAATGATTTGAACATGAATTATGATAAAATAGCAAGCAATATAGCTTAATACAATGGTTTTTAACTCTAGGTGATGGCACCCTAATTAAAAGCACTGTACCCTCATTTCTCCGTATCATATCTGTTCTTCTGTTCCGTTTATTCCGCGGAATTTGTGGTACCCTAAGGTGCCGCAGCACCCCGGTTAAAAACCACTGGCTTAATATCACATAAAAGGTATATTTTTTACAGCTTAGCTTATACAAAATATTACAATCAAAATTTGTGTAGTATAAAAAACTATATATCATTCACAATTTAAAAAGATATCGGTTGGCCAGGAATTTCTAGTTACTATGGTACCGGAAGTTGGCAACTGTAGTGAGAGGTTATATTTTTTGCCAGGTAAGGTACTAGTGTTCTCAGTTCTTACGTAGAATGTGAATCTTTCAATTCCTTATAATTTTTTTTAATTTTTTCTTTTTCGCACCTCGACACCAATTTAGGCATTTTAATTTATTATAATAAAATGTGTAATATTAAAATTATGAATCTTAATATATATATAAAAAGCAACGTCTCTTTGTCGGTCTGTCTATATGTGCGCCTTTCAGTCGAGAACTGTTGATCTAATTTTCATAAGGTTTTTTTTTTCGAACTTACTATTTTATTTGTAAAGTCTAGTCACAGTCTATTTCTAGACTGTGATATTCGATGGTAATTGACCCCTTTACAGCCTCTTACCATCACCCTGTGTCTGTTCACGTTTTCGAATAGACTTTTTATCTTATTTATTTGTATTTGTCCGTGCAAGATTTCTTTTATTGAGTATGCATATTTTTATTGATTTTATTTGTTTAATTTATTGTTTTTAATATGTAGTGTAGTTATTTAGATGGCCTGCATTAGGCGCAAATAGCCTTTGTTGCTGTGCGCCAAAAGAGGGTGAGGGAAGGAGTGCGGGGTGAGAGGGGCGAGATGGGGGGGGGGTGATGAGGGGAGAGGGGGTGGGGGCAGGGATGAGGGGGAGAGAGGACGGAAAGAGGGAGAGTGGGAGGGAGGAGAGAGGGGGGTGAGGGGGTGGGGGCATGGATGAGGGGGAGAGAGGACGGAAAGAGAGAGAGTGGGAGGGAGGAGAGAGAGGGGGATAGGGGGTGGGGGCAGGGATGAGGGGGAGAGAGGACGGAAAGAGGGAGAGTGGGAGGGAGGAGAGAGAGGCAGGGAGAGAGAGGCAGGGAGAGAGAAAGTTAGAGGAAAAGTGAGGGAGAGAGAGGGGGAGGGATAGAGAGGAAGGGGGGGGGGAGAGAGATAGTAACGACAATACCATGTAAATAAAGGTATGCCACGGCATTTGCGATGCTGTCGCTAAATGTTTGAGTCGCAAAACTTATTTCGATTTAGTTTTTTTGCTCTTTAAGTTGTATCTATATCTTACTTGTCTCCACCAGGACCTCTCTCCCTCTCTCTCTCTCTCTCTCTCTCTCTCTCTCTCTCTCTCTCTCTCTCTCTCTCTCTCTCTCTCTCTCTCTCTCTCTCTCTTATTAATCAATTAGTTATTAAATCAATATTCATAACTCATTTTGATAGCTAACTTATTGGAACAAAATAATTCCGTGGTCACTGATATATTTTTAATTAGTCAATGGAGTTAACATATAAACAAAAATCTTTTTGCTATTATGACATTTTAAAATTAAAAAGTTTTCATCCACACAAATTTAAGAAAAAAATAAATAAGAAATATGAAGCTTCTTCTTTTTAAGCAACATGAGATAATTTTTTACTGTAGCGCAAATAGCATCCGATGCCAAAAATTTTCAAGTTTATACTTTCAAATATACAAAGCTATAATGCTGAAAAGTTCCAGCAGAACATGTAATATTTATGATAAATATGTAGCGGAGATTTAAAAAAGTATGTATGATTGAATGTGTGTATGCATGTATGTTTGTATGGATGTATGTTTGTATATATGTGTGTTTGTGTGTGAGAGTGTGCTACCTGTGTCTGTACTTCTAATAGAATCTAGACTGTCGAAACTGTGTGTAGACATTATTCCTGAAAACAGCAAGTAAAAGGAAATAACACCAAGTGTTCAAACATAATTCATGATGTAACGAAATGTTATCGTCAGGGAAAACAGTTTTATCTGCGAGTTTTCACTCAATTAATTTCAAAACTTTTGACGACTTAACTGAAATTGTACATTGCAATTGCTTTACTGATATAAGTTTGGTGGTAATATATATGTGGCTCTATATACAGGATGTAACACGAAGTGTGGGCCATAGGCTGTTTAATATGGGATTTCTTGCGCAAAAGTGCTTATATTATAATAATGACCTGTTCTGTATCAAAATAAAACACATGTTATAGATCAGTACGAGCAGTGGCGTATTAAGTTGCTTGGGGGCCCTGGGCGGTAAAATTTAAATGGGCCCTCTACCATTTTACATAGAGTGAAAATATTTGTATAAAGGCCTCGGTGCCCCCCCCCCCCCGGTTTCGTGGGGCCCACCGCTTAATGCGCCTCTGAGTACGAGGGCTACCTTTAAAGTTTTTACAAAAACTAAAGGTGCCTGTACACTTGAGAGTACTCGCGAGAGTAACTCTCGATAGCAACTCTCACGGGCTGGTCCACTAGAGAGCTGATTTCGACCGGGTGTACTCTCGAGAGTACCCGGCGAGTTGCTCGCCGAGAGTACTCTCGCGAGAACTCTCAAGCCTGTGTCCACTTGATCAGTTGTGGAGAGTAGTCAAGATGGCGTCGTACTATAGAAAGGTCGCAGCAGCTGTAATAATTCTAACTATTTATAAAAAAAGAAAAAAGTTGAATAAAAAAAATCTGCTGGATTAAGTCATGGATTGATAGAAGAAGTGTTTTAGGTGCCTTCAATAATTTATGGAAATCAAAAATGAAATGGTGCTGCATCTATTTTTAATAATAAAGTTGAATTGATTAATATTATTAAAAATTTATTTACTTTTAATAATTCTCTTATAAAATTTTTTTTAAATATTATTAATAAAATTGCAAATAAAAAATAGCTGTAGCTATAGCTTGTACTAAAAAATATTTAATAGAAGATTTAAAGGAACATGATTTTTCTTTTTGTTAATAAAGAAATGTAAAGTAAAAGAAAGGAAAGTAAATTAATTTCTAATCCTATTCATAGAGATTATTGTTCTTGTCAATAAAGTTGATTTAAAAAAATAGATATTAAAAAGAAAAGGGTTATGGAGAAAAACATCTAATTAATGTCTTATTGCCCGTATTCACCTGATTTATCCCCAAACGACTTTTATTTTTGTTCCCCAATGTAAAAATAAAAAATGCATGGACAGCGATTTGCATCACCTCAAGAAGCTGTTGAAGCCTTCGAAAACCATGTTTTTGAGATATCAACTTCAGAGTGGAAAAAATGTTTCGAGAATTGGCTTGAACGCATGCAGAACTGTATAAATCTTAAAGGCGAATATTTTGAAAAGCAGTAAGACAGTTTTTTTAGTTTTTGTAAAAACTTAAAAGGTAGCCCTCCTACTGCGGAACAATTAGTTTTTCTTTTTGTGTAGCAGAGTAATGTGTACCATACGTATTTCCATGGCTCTTTGTGCTACCTGCAACTCTCTGGTTATGTTTTTATTAAAAGTCCACGTCTCAGTACCGTAGATAAGCACTGGCAGAATACACTGATCAAAAGTTTGAGCTTTTAGAGTATGTACCTCTTTTACCTCAATTGCTCATTTACTACTCCTTAAACTCGTACAGAAAAGTAGGATTCTAAAATAATTTGGGAAGTTTCGAGCAAAGAAAAATGAATTTGCCATGTCATACGTCTATGGATAACATTTGGTGTTACAGCCTGCATATATTTTTTTGTTATTTAGGTAGGGAAGTGTATATTTTAAAGAAATAATTACCATGTCTCTCCATGTTGGCGAGTAACATACCACCAACAGCAGAGTTGGCTTGTGCCATCTCCTTCAGGAGCTCAGAGGCGGCGAGGCGCTGTTTCATGAGGGGCTGGGTCATTGGAGACTCCAGGATGGGGTCGATGGCTTCCAGCGGGCTCATCAGATGCGCTAAAATACACAACTTTGGGTCCGGCACCTGCAGGACAATACCAAACAATGAAAAACAGGGAATCAATGTTGTCATATAAAAGCAATTAAATTAAAATCACCTTATTTTTTGGGTTTCGCAGGAATACGTAAAATGTTCTTAAATTAAGCATTTAGTTAAGTTTCAGTAAAATGTTTATTCGACATTATGATTGCAGTTTCGGTGGTAAAGATGTACAAAGATAGCTACAATGATACTTCATTTAAGAATCTTTTATCTTATTCAAGTTTCACCAAATAAAACTCATATATTTCGTTTTTTTTTCTCGTTTATTAAGAAATGCTTACATCGACAATCACGTGTCTTTCTATCTGTATGGTAGAGATTGTGACCAAGTGGCTAGAACTAGAGTTGAAGTTTGATATGCATATACATAATTTTTATTTTTATTTTTTTTAGATCGGAAACAGAAGGTTTTGTGTTTGCGTGTCAGGATGGTGTTATAAATACTTTGGCATACAGGGCCCGCATATTCCAAATAGCGGAGTCCACACTCTGTAGGTTGTGCCACCACCATTCTGAAACGATAAAGCACATTCTGTCTGCTTGTCCATCTCTTGCAGCGTCGAGCTACGTGTCTCGACATAATGCTGCTCTCCGCGTGCTCTACTATCATCTTAGACATGCCTATGGTATTGACCAAATACCGGTTATACCGTACGTCCCTTCTGACATAGAATCGGTGGTGGAAAATTCCAAGTGCCGAATTTATTCGAATTACTCCTTCCCCACCTCGAGGTTACTGACAGCCACTAAGCCGGACATAACCCTCCTGGATATCGAGACCAAACAGATGTTTGTGATCGAATTCTCAAGTCCAGCTGAGAAGAATATCTCTCTCAAGGAGGAGGAAAGAGGTCCAAGTATATGGACCTCTTGTCCGAGCTTAGAAAGCTGTATCCCGGGTATAAAGTTAAGCTTGTAGTCCTGATAATTGGTGTTTTGGGTGGCATGAAAGCCTCCTATCGAAGGGAAATCGAGTCCATTCCCGTCTGCAGATCTTCTGCCAACTCTTTGATCTGCAGGATGCAGAAAGCAGTGCTGCTCGGGTCACTCCGCATTGTGCGGGCACTGGATCTAGCGTAATTTCCGCGGCTGCATATCGCCAGGGTTTGGGATGCAGTCGTGTGTATTTAGCACCACTAGTCTCTAGTATGACGCGGCTCAAAAGGTTGCTGAAGTTTGAGATTAGTGGACGCTTGTCAAGACCTGACAAACCCCAAAATAATAATATTTTATTGAGCCTGTTAGTGATCATAGAAATACAGAGGTTAATTCAATATAATGTTTACATAGGTAGATATTCTACTGTTTAACAGAATTCAAAATTTAACATTAGTCAGCTTTGTAATTTAAATATTCAGAGATTGAATAGAACGTATGTTCTAGTAGATATTTCTTAAACATATTTTTGAATAATTTTTCATTGGTTATACTTTTAATGCTATCAGGAACCTTATTATATAATCTTGCAGCTATAAAACGAGGACTTTGTTCGTACAAAGTAGTATGGTGCCTCTCAATATTCAAGCTAGATTTACTCCTTGTATTGTGATTATGATAATCACTATTTATATTAAAGTTACTGTAATGATTTTTGACAAATAGTGCGCATTCTAAAATAAAAAGTGAGGGAACTGTTAATATTTTAAGATCTTTGAATAAATTTCTACAGGAAGTTCTATATGGAGTAAATGTCAATATTCGAATAGCTTTTTTTTGCTGCAAGAGAATTTTGTGAGCTTCTTTTGATGCTCCCCAGAAAATAATAGCATATTTTATAATTGAATGAAATTTCGCAAAATAAACTGATCTTAATACTGAAGGTGAAATAAAGTACCTGAGCCTTTTTAGAATATAACATGATCCTAATAGCTTAGTATTTATATAATCAATATGTGGAGATCAACGAAGATTTTGATGGATTACAACGAAGTCCAAGAAATTTGAATTGTTGGGATTGCTGGAGGGAATATGAGTTTGGGACTCGTATTAATGGGCTACTAATTTGGGTATTTTCAAAGCTGTGAAAATTTAGGAAGGTTGTTTTGGTTTTGTTCAAGAGAAGTTTGTTTTCTATGCACCATTGATTGAATACGTAACATTGGTCATTAGCTCGTGTTTGAAGGTCTTGTGGATTAGGACAGTTAATCAAGAGGTTAGTGTCATCGGCATATTGGCAAAGTACTCCATTAGATAGATGCTGAGGCAAATCATTCACAAATAGCAGAAATAACACTCGACGAAGGATCGAGCCCTGTGGAACACCTGAAAGGGAACCACGAGTAGCCGATTTACAGTTTTTCGATGCAGATGTTATTGACACGAATTGATCTCTGCTAGTGACAAATGACATAATCCAATTGTTGGGTATGCCAAATATACCAAGCAAACGGAGTTTATCAGAAAGTATGTTGTGATCTATTGTGTCAAATGCTTTCGATAAATCGAAAAACATTCCAAGACTTAAGCTTTTATTATCTAAGGCTTGGTAAATACTCTGAATAAATGAATATATTGCTGTTACAGTCGAATCTTCTAGAAGAGAATATTTATTTAAATAAGATATTAATCGGGTTAGGAATAGTTTCTCAAATATTTTGGAGAAACAACTCTGAACCGCAATGGGCCTGTTATTGTCTATTAATGTTTTTGAACCATTTTTAAATACTGGAACTATTTTTGAGCACTTAAGTGCACTGGGAAAATAATTGGCGCCAACGAGAAACCATTGGCCTTGACATAACGTCTTCACCATAAACACTACACAACTCGCAATGAATTTCAGTAGCATTTTTATTTTTTGCAGTAAAAAAACGAATAACACCACTATCTTTGCAATCGGCGGTAGAAGCAAGTGGAGTCTCCATAGTGGCTGGAGCCTGACTGCCGGATCGATCCACGCACGCGCATATTACTTTTATAGTGCTGCAACTACACCCAGATGCAAATTCCCTGAGATTCCCAGACTTTTCCCGCCAACCACACGGATTTAAAAAAATAGTGTAACTTACTTTCGAGACGACCCTTGTACATGAGAGGGTCTAAGCCAAAGTAGTATAAGTAACATTTTGTGAATTTCGAGAAACAAACCGTTTTAATATAGTCTAACAAATTAAAAATGTCGTTTTAAGGTAACGTATAAATCGTACGAATCAATCGCTACCGATGAAAGCTTCCATATGGGGCGTTATAAGGAAATAGCAACCGGTTGTATGGACATATTGCAATACTTGTTACGTATATATTATGAAGTTTTAGTTCTTCGAAATAATAATTGTCAATATACAGAATATAAAACACAATAAATACGAATATATATATATATATATATATATATATATATATATGTAAAAACATTTTTATTCAAATCATTATAAATATTAATTAAAATATAACTAATTTTACAAATACCTTGATAATTTTGCAGAATTTAAATTATTTTATAAATATCATTCTGATATTTAAAATAGCCATTTATAAAGTAATTAAAGTTCATTTACACTAATGAAACACGCAAAACTGAACATTTGTAAAAAATAAATTCATATTATAAATAGGTCAAATGTCAAAGACGCCACTATCACAATAATAATTACAAAACAATATCGTTTCTTTCGCTAGAATTTAGTTTGATTACTAAATTAACTATGTAACGAATCAGTTGGAATGATAGACCAAACTTTCACTAATCATCCGACGCGAGAATTTCTTTGAAAAGGGGTTGCCATTTTTTTACAAGGGGTATTTTAAAATAACATATTTTTAAGAATTCAAATAGATAATAAAATGAAAATGTTTTCGTTTACAACATGTAACTTTAAAATATTTTTTCAACGTTTATTGTTCAAGGAGACTTGTTCAAAGTTATTTTTTAATAACTTTGACAATTTCTTGAACAATCTTTTTACCCTTTTTCGTAGAAATGCGACTAGTAATGACTTATAAAGACACGTCTCTCTGAAGACGAGAACAGTCAGTATTCGGTCTGCATAGCATTAACATCTAATTTGTTGAGTTCTTAGTGGCACTGTGTCGGCATTCTGGTGGACTACTCGATTCTGTTTCTTTTGTTTTATTCATTAATTTAATTACATTTTAATCTTTCAAACTATAACTTTTTGTAAATATTAGTATTAATAAAATAAATTCATTAATTTTAAACCATCTTAACGTGTGTAAACCTTCATCTTTAAGAATTTAAGTGAACAGCTAAGATCCAGACTATTAACAAGATGCCTGTTCAGTCGGTTGGTAAGTACACTAATACATATCATTTAATTCACATATCGTAATGATGAACCCTGGATAACACTCACGCCTACTACCCGAACTCCTTTAGTCAGGAATCTCATTTCAGTTTGAGATTAGACTTTATATGTAATATCACAGGCTCGCTACCTAGTGGACAATAAATGGTACGTTGAAAAGTAACATACCGGGCTCTCTATAACTACGTATATTGTCAAAACTGTTAAGCGGTGCCCACACTATGCCGCTGTTTACTAGTTGACAAGGCCATTTGGCAATGCCAGAAGTAATGTAGACGTGACCGTTGGCACATACCATCGTGCCAGCGGCATGCCAACAAGAATCGCTCGAGTGTCGGTCTCCGTCAAAGAAAGCCGATAAGAACGGAGAGTGGGGACGTGCCAACCACTGGCATCACGCGGCTTTAGGCTTAAATTCGGATTGCGATTCAGACGCCGATGAGCAACGTTGTTTATAGATGGAGTGGACAAACGAAAAAGTGCTTAATTTGATCGATTTATACCGAGATCGTCCTGTTTTGTGGGACTGTCGTTTAAAGGACTATATCGTTTAAAGGTTTGTTTTGAAATCTTGAACATTTAACTTAACGAATGGTAGGAATCTTCCGTCGCCAGGAATCGCAAAGTAACCGCTAGACGTTCATGGGCAGGAATAGCTCTTCTGAATGACGTATCTTCCTTCTTGATATTTGGTGCAACCAAATTTAGAAGAACTTCAAAATCACTACTTTTCATTCGAAAAAAGTTTTTGAAACCACATCCTCTGTACTCGAGATTCAATTCGTCCACATCGTCCAATACTAAATCCTTCATTAAATCACGTGCTCCATATCGTGATCTACTTTGAAGACTTGGACGTACCCAAAACCGTCGTTTGCGCCGTTTGCGTATTTTTTCTTCAGTGTCAAGTATGATAACAGCAGCTGAAGCAATTAGTAAATCCTCCTCGGTAAACATTGTGCGACTAAACTAAATGCCAACACATATGTGGACGTTTTTACAGCCACTGGCTTTGCAAATTTGGCTTTGTCAACTGACAAACAGGCATAGTGGGGATGCGCCTTTATATGTTAAATAAAAGTACACAAGATATAAAAAAAAAACTCGTACATCAAAAGTAGACTAGAAATAGTTGATTGTCGCGAATTATTCCACAAATTAGAATTATGTCCGGTATTTTATGTCCTTTTAACACGTAAGGATGAAATGAAACGACAATACACTACTACAGACACTGTACAGTATTATAACAGTCTGGCCAATGGTGACACCGCCGCCATTAGGAGTCCAAATAAACATGGCAGTTAAGTTTTAAATGAAAAAATACGATTGTCTTTGTAGAAACCGTAAATTTTTGGGAATAGAAATTTTCACAAAAATAGATATATTATTAGTGAACAGGATTATTAGTGAATATAGTATGTTACAATAAAAAATATACACATTTTAGATAGAATGCATACCTGCAGGTTTACTGCTATATTTTGTACTTGCTAATTGTAGTTTTCTTTTACTTTTTTTAATTCCTTATTTCTGGATCCTTTGGATTTTTTCGTAAGAAAATCATACTCTCACGGATTAATACATCCATATGCTTCACAACCAACCATTTTCTCTATAATTTATATGAAACTGAATGTAAAAATTAAGTTGCATATTGACATTATGATTTGAATTAATTATAAAACCTAAAGTACCAGGGGCGTAGCCGGGGGGGGGGCATAGGGGACACCCCCCCCCGGATTGTTTACCCTACATAAAATATAATTAGAGCCCTGCAAATCCGCGGATATCCGCTATTTTTCTGTGGATGCGGATAAATTATCATTTAAATGATGCGGATGCGGATTTTATATCATATCCGCAATATCCGCGTGAATATAAAATCTTCGGTTGGAGGCCTCTTCCTACGGAAGACGCGTTTAGAACCCCAAAAATGTATCGTTGACATTTGTATTGGGCTTATGGCAAGAGTAAAATAATGATACATTACGGCACTTTTCACTTTTTAGTAAAAGTCGTAGATATAACTATTTTTTTGGATTTATTGTCAGTTTATTAATTAAAAAATAATTATGTAAAGTCTGTTCTTTTGGTTTAGGCGGAACTAGATTTTCAATTCTAGTTACTTTTACCGATTGATGGAAGCTCTAGATCTAGATCATTTTGTTCAGGAAAAACAAACTTCAATATATAAAAAAATAGCTAATGACAACTTACAAAAATGAAAATTGCGGTTAGTTCCACCTAATCGTTTGGAATAGATTTTACTGTATCGCCTTATTTTGCATTTTTGGAAATATTAGTGAAAATTAACCATGGCAATTGCCACATCTAAAAACATATGAAGCTCATATCAAAATAAAAAAAAAAATAAAAATATCTTGAAATCGTCATATAACTTTCATCTTTTAATAATAGGATGAATTTAAGAATTTAATTTTATTATTAAAAACTCATTTTTATAAATTTGTTGATCTTATAGGACTTTCCTTGTTATTTATTGGTCATAAATGTGATAAGTTTTTGAGATATTACTGTTTAAAGTTTTACGTTTTATATAAACTTGGTTTAAGAGTCGAATAATTGTAATTTCCATCTTTATTTTTTAATTTATATAATTTCAGTACGACGTTAGATAAAAAACATATTTCTGGACCCAGTAATATGTAATGTGATAAAAATTTCAGTAGTTTTAAAGCAAAGATATTCCAATAGGCGAAAAAGGTTAGTTATTTCCAAACAGACAGCAAATCCTGTGCGGATAGTGCGGATATTTTTGCGGATGCGGATATTCATATTTACAAAGGCTGCGGATGCGGATCCTGCCTATGCGAATGCGGATCGGATGCGAATACAGAAAAACGTATCCACGCAGGGCTCTAAATATAATTTAGGTTGTTATAAGTTTTCATTACCGGAGGTGAAGAAAATTTATAACTTTACCGGACTTTTATTATTTAATATACTACAAAAGACCTAGAACGCTGTTATTTTCTACCCAAGCCATGTAATTAAGGTCGTACCGACCAATTTAGAATATTTTGTTATATTTGACCCCCCCCCGAGCTGAAATTCTGGCTTATTAATTACCGTCGAATGAAACAGTAATTTTTAGATTAGTATTTGATAGAATATATTGAATATAATAATAGTTCACAGTTAAAATGTATTTAAATGTCCAATTAATTTAAAAAAATATAAACATACAAAACTCTAACTTGTAAAACAACAAATGTATGAACTCTTAATAGCCGCCGATTACTTCAACCAATAGAAAACGAGACGCTCATTGGCCAGACAGTTACTATACAATGTCTGTATGCACTACTGTCTTGTGCCGCACCTTATCATCTAAAGCTATCTAAAAGGATGCGTCAAAAAATATATTTAAAAAATCAGCTGTGGCCACCACAGGACCGACCGCCATCACAAAGTATAGATCTTCGCCGATCTTCAAAACTAATATGGTATGTATATTAGTTTTGAAGATCGGCATAAAACAATTATCCCGTATAACTATAATCACATTGTTAAACTGCAAAAGAACTAGGATTCATGTTTACAAACACATTGTAAACAGTCAACGGTCAGTGGCGCAGGGGTGTTTGTTTTTGTTAATCCTTTAAGTAAGATACGTAATGTGAAAAACTAATCCCTACGGCTATGGGTGGACACGCCTAGTTATATCACTTCTATTGTAATTTGATGAGTTCCCTAACTTTTATTATTTTATTACGATCTTCAAAACTAATATGTTACGGACTTTACTTGTTTATTTTATGCTGCTTTATCAAAAAATGTCTCAAACAAAAGTTGTTAGTTATTGCTTTTATAGCAACTTTTGTAAGATAATTTTTTTCTAAATATTTCTCTGTTGTGAAATATTCGCTAAAATCTTAAAACCGAGTCCCATCGGTTAACTCCCATTTCTAGTCCACCAATTTTTACCAAAAGTTGATCAACTCGTGCCATTGATGTCAAAAGCTTAAATATGAAGTTTCATAAAAATCCTTTTAGCCAAATTTGCTCTGCACGTGTACACGGACCGACAGATAGACAGACAGACCGACAGACATTATGCTAAAAATAGTCAAAACGTTATGTAGGGACCCCAATTCGTGGAGATCCATCGAAATCTCAAAATGTCAAAATCGGTATGATCACAATACCTCCCTTATATGTATATGTTGGCGGTCAATAAAAAAAAATTAAAAAATTGATGTGAAGTGTGAATATTCACACATTTCAGGGTTTCGCAGGTATATAATAAGTGAAGACAAATTTTACTTTGTAGTAATCACGGCAAAATGAACGATATTTTTAAAATAATTTATCGTCTGTTAATCATATAATAAGACTGGTTATTAAATTTACGCTTTTAAAAATTAAATACAACATTTGTCAAAATATAACTAGAATTTTGACAAAATAATTATAAAACATAATAAAAATGCAAAAAAAAAACAGAAAAAATAAAATTCGCTCCGTACTCGAACTCGAAACCCTTCGTTTTCCAACTTACGACACCAGTGCTCTAACCCATTAAGCTATCGCACGCCTTGCATGTGAGTGTCTTACATTGGTATAACTTCTGTACTTTGTGAACCAAAAACCACAAAAAATGCGTTATTTTCCGAAAACATAATCTGATCAAAAATTCCTGTTGTACTATTTCGGTTCACACCAATATACATTACTTAGAATTTTTTTAGATTTTTAGTTTAAATCATCTGGGCTACAGGGTGTGGGGCAAAAATTTTTTTGCACATATTTGGCAAAAATCGCATCAAAATAATTTATTTTGCAAAAATAAAAATTTGATCGTTAATCCACGTACTAAGGGCTTTCATTTGATACCCTACTCAGAATTTTAAAAAAATATTTTTGTTTTCGATGAGCACATATTTGTTTATATTTTTAGGGGGGTATGTTTTTTAGATGTTTTAGTATTTTTCCTATGTGCGGGTCAAAGAGTTGTATAAGCATGCCAAATTTCAACTCTCTAGGTTTAGCCGTTTGGCTACAATTTTTACCGAACAGACAGACAGACAGACAACAAAATGACGGTATAAAGGTTTTTTGGTCATACCTACAAAACCCTAAAAATGGAGTAATTAAAAAAGATTTTGATACTTTAAAAATTTGTGGTGTATGACTTGCTTATATCGTTAAAGTCAGAATAATTCAGTTGCACAATCTATTTTAAGAACTACAATTCAAAAAAAAAGTTGCGCTCATTAATATTTTATTATAAAATAGCAATTGTTATCTAATATGTATTACCAACCTCAAAGCTCTTATAATTCTCAAGATAGCAATAGTGGACAACTTAAAATGAACACCCAGTATACCTACAAAACCTTGAAATGTGTGAAAAATCACAATTCACATCAATTTTTTTATGTGTTCTTTATTATGATATTTTTTTCATAAAAATAAGTTATAAAAACAGGATTTGAAGTACATAAAAATAAATCTTTTTGGATCTGATAATGCTATAAAGAAAACCAATAGTTTGCGAACTGCAATATATCTTTCTGTACTGCCACTAAAATTTCATGATTCATACAACGTTTTATAGTAAAATTTTATGATGTCGACATCATATTACAGTTTATAGTTTATAGATAAAAATATCAAATTATGCAACCTGCAATACATTGATGTAATGTTGGTCAAGAATTTTAAATATATTTAGTTTTTAAATCTATTTTTGGAAAATTAATATTTGGTAATTAATTTTGTTAACAATTTTCTGCACTGCACGCTATTACTACATTAAGTTTATTAAGGGCAAAGTTATTAACATTTCAGAAAAAATCGTTTTAGTTAATGAAAAAACGCCATAACGTAATAAAATTCCAAGATGGCCAACACTTGACAACAAAGTTTGATAATAAAATGGCCCATTGCCAGGGCACACTATATTAACGGTGCCCCCCTAGAAAAATTTTGTCGTCCTTTTATGCAGAGCTGTATTTGAAATATTGTAACTCAAATACTTCAAAAAATTGATCTTGTATTTGGATTTGCAAATACTTTCTCCGTGGTGTTTGTTTTTGATATTCGTTGTCTAAAAATGTAAGTATTTGAAATACTTTAGAAGTACAGTGGAACCTCGCGTAACGAGCATAATTCGTTCCAGAATCTTACTCGTAATGCGAAACATTCGTTAAGCGAAACCATTTTTCCCATATAAATTAATGTAAAATACGATAATGCGTTCCAAGCCGAAAAAATACTCAAAATTTTATGTACAGTCTGTTCCAAACGGTTAAGCGGAACTAAATGGGGATTTAGTTCTTTTAGGTTGTCACGAGAAGGGACCTTGCTTGAGTTATTTCATTTTTCACGTTGGGATGTCAAGATTTAAAATTCCAACAATGAAACCATGGAAACGAATGACATATGTCAAAATTAAATATTTTTTTTAGATATTTTAATGACAAAAAAATAAATAAATGGGAAATTTCTATTAAGAATGACACAAAAAATCAAAATATAAAGAAAATCAGATCAATTCTGTAAAAAGTTACTGTGTAATAACGTTACTATAACATAAAATATTATAAAAAATACAATGACTTTCATTCATGAGAGTAACTGACCTTGTTCATAG
The DNA here is from genome assembly GCA_963971575.1 of Liopterus haemorrhoidalis. Taxonomy (NCBI): domain Eukaryota; kingdom Metazoa; phylum Arthropoda; class Insecta; order Coleoptera; family Dytiscidae; genus Liopterus; species Liopterus haemorrhoidalis. The sequence goes on along the minus strand of OZ020616.1, from coordinate 17,716,466 downwards.
TGACGAATTTAGTAACTATTATCATAGTACCAGAGTTACAGAATTGGTCTGAATGACATTTTAAAATGATATTAACCTTAACCAAAAAATGTTTATTGTAAGTATGATTTACAAAGCTTAAACAAAACGGCCGAAAGGCACTATTTAAACGATGACAGTAACTAGATTGCAAAATCTAGTTCCGCTTAACCGTTTGGAACAGACTGTATAACGTTTATTCAAAGAAAATTATATATGCATTGTTAAGGAGCGTGAATCACCATCATCTTTTCTTTTATCGCGGAATGAACCAACCTGGAATACGAATTCAATTTGCAAAAAACAAACAAAAAAATCTATATAATTAGTATATTAAAATGTTTAACGTGATTTAATCAACGGTGGTCGATGTGTGGGTTGAAATAAAAAACACTGTTTCATGGCTACTAGTTTCGCTGTTTTTAATTATACAGCATCTTCAGGCCTTTAAATTTAAAATAAAGTGAAAAACCACAAATCTAACACATGTGATTGTGTGGTAAATATATTAAAGTTACATGGAAAACATCTATAGACATTATATTGAAAGAATATAAAGTAGATAGCTGGTCGGCGACATAACCACCTGGTAGCTATTATGTGTGTTCCATGTAGTCCTGACGACGAAGTCAAGTTCACTTCGAGTCAACTTCACTTCGTCGTTTATCGCCACTATTTTCCATCCATCTTCGTTTTGTGCGACGAAGTGTGGTAAGTATTCATGCGTTTCTTCACTTTTACGTGTTTACATTTCTTTTTACATATTTTAGCATGACTCCATCTGTACATGACAGGACTACATGGAACACACATAATAGCACAATAATTAGATTTGTGGTTTTTCACTTTATTTTGTCCAGTACACACTTAATTTATGGTTTGGCAGTTTTTGGTGAAGAACAAAGTTACTCTCGTCTTTCATCCACCATACTCATCTGCCTTGACCTTTGTTCGCAAAACTGCCTGTTAAGTCTGTTAAAAGAACGCAAATTTCAAACGGTTGAAAATATAAGAAAAAAATAAATAAATAAATCGGGACTAATATAAAAACGATTCCAAAAAGTACTAAAAAGTATAAAATGTGTTTCTAGAAGTGGAAAAGACGTTGATAGTGACGTATAACTGCTGTAGGGCAGCATTTCAAAAGTGACAATTGAAATGTAAAATAATTGTTTATTAATGAAGTTTTATGACACTAAGCTGCGATTTTTTTAAATTTTTTATTTTTTTTATTTATTTAACCTCGTACATTTTTAACAAGCAACAAAATTCACTAATTCTCGAATTTTTCTTTTCTGGGAAATTGTGCTTTTTATTTCTCTTTGATATGTCTACATCACAGGCCTCGTCTGTTCCCCTTTTATATGATTAATTATGCAACCGGGTTGACATAATGGTAATTTTGGTCAACAATTTTTTGTTATAATTTGCCTACAACAATTCTCACCCGCTTTTGGTTGGATTAATTTCGCATTTATTTTTTACCATTAGACTTTTTATCTATTTTGTTTTATTAAATAATTATGTAGCCGCAGAAGGGCAGTATTTCGAGGAAGATAATTTAAATTTAATATAATTTCTTATTAATACAGTTTTATGACACTGGTCCACGAATTTTTGACGTAGGCAGACCCGGTAAGAGGGAGGTAGCCGGAGAAAATTCCCGGGGCCCTAGGGTCCTGGGCAGAGTCGTAGAAACGGCCTGGCATCGGGGCAAGTGGCCGTCACTCGCCGGAGGTGAAGACTTCTTTTTTTGCTCATCACTTGTATTTTGGAAGTGAGGACATTTTTTTTAGGTTGTATTTTCACCTGTATGATAAAAAAATTCCCGTATGGTCCAGAGTCCGAGCTGAAAGAATTAGTTTTCACGCTCTTGACGGCCCCGGGTACTGAATTGATCTTAACGGGGGCCCGCAAAGAAAATTTCTCCCCGGGGCCCCACAACGTCTAACTCCGCGTATAGTATGGAGCGACTTTCAGCCGACCGCCTTACACAAAAATAAATCCCAGTTAAAATCGTTGTATCTTTAAAACGTGTCGCACAGTAATCCTGTTAACATAATTCGTAAACAACATAGAAACCAATGCTTAATCGATGCTTAAACGATGCAATATTTCTGGGTTTACAGCTGCGTTTGACTCAGTCTATGTCGGCAACCGTTGGCGCAAAAAGAAATCCGCTTGGTATCGTTTAAAAGCGCTCGACGAGATCTATTCAAATATTTGAAGAAATTTCGCAGTGGTCAGAACGGAACATTTAATTATTTTTTTAAACCGCGTTGTATTATGACAGTATCACGGTTTATCTGGACAACCGTGGCAGTAAAACGATCATGTGTGGTATCGTTTTAAATCTCTTGATGAGACCTTTAAAACGATACCACGCACAATCGTTATGCGCTCTCGGATGCCGACATAGACTAAGTCAAACGCAGTGGCACAGAGTCGCGTACACTGTACTCGACTAGCTCAATTCAATTTTCCGATCTATAAAGTGGGTTTTACACGATTCAATTTGTTGATCAATTAATTGAAAAAGTTGGCCTTCAATTAATTGATGTGTGTAAAGTGTAAAAATTTCGTCAATTAATTGATTTCTTTTGATTTCTTATCAATTTATTTTGAAAATAGAACAAGTTCTATGTTTCGTCAATTTTTCATCAATTTTTTAGGGAATTCTAGGTATATTTTTATCTGTTAAGATATTGCCAACTGTTTAGTTGTAGCATAACCTCGAAATATATTATTTGTGTTTCATTTTCAAATCTAACATAACCTCAAACGTTCTAATTTACGTTTGTTTTTGTTCACATCTCGTAATTATGTGAAGATTTTTTCAATATTTTCATTTTGATAAATATGTCAACATGTTTTACAGATGGTAATGTAAAAATTTTCAAAAAAATTGATAAATTAATTGATGTGTGTAAAGTGATGTTTTTTTTTTCTCCAAGGTTACCAATAAATTTTTCAATTAATTGACAAAAAACTTGATCAATTTATTGAACAATTAATTGAACTGTGTAAAACCAACTTAAGTCGTAATCAGAACTGAGCTTACCCCATTTTTAGGGTTTTGTAGGTATGTCCACCAAAAAACTCTTATAACATCACTCATGTGTCTGTCTGTCTGTCTGTCTGGTAGAAATTGTAGCCAAACGGCTTAACATAGAAAGTTGAAATTTGGCATGCTTATACAACTTTTTGACCCACATATAGGGCAAATACTGAGAGTTTAAAAAAACACACTTTTGTCCCCTACCCTATCTCCCGAAGAGATTGATCTAAAAATCTGAAAAAAATCTCCGTAATGAACATTAATGGGAACCGGAATAGTTCAACAGGAATTTTTGATCAGATAAGTTTTTCGAAATATGTCGATTTTTTTTTCGTTGAAAAAAAATATATTAAAAAAAAATTATTGTGTGGTATCAAAAGAAAATATTTATCGTTGTTTTTTGAAATTCGTTTCATTTAGCAGGAATTTAGCCAAAAATGTGCAAAAGTTCTTGTCTCACACCCTTTTACCCAAAGGGGTTGAACTAAAAATCTGAAAAAATTATAGGTAATATATATTGATCTGAGCCGAAAACGTACGAGAGGAATTTATGATCAGATTGTGTTTTTGAAAAATATGGCAGTTTTTATGTTTTTGACAAAATTAATTATTTTTTTTAATTCATGGTTAAATTATGGCTAATAATGTTAAGGATATTTTGTATTTATAGCTAAGATAGTACGGGTTTTTTTTTTTGGGGAATAAAAATCTTTAAAAAAAATATTTTTTTTAATAGTTGCGAACTGAGTTACGGCACACCACACTATACTCTATACTCTCTACACTGTAAAATATTTCTTATTAATCTAATGAAATCTTGAATACGAAGCATATGCAGAAAAAAACGCTGGGATATTTGGCAAATTATTTAAATTTTATTTAAAAAAATTAAATGGAAGCTCTTAGTTCTCAAATAGCGAATAAAAGTGATTATCAAAAAATCTGTTGATTTTGATGTGATAAGTATACCTAGACATCCAGTATTATGTTGGCTTCGTACACTTATTAAATACCTTAATCTTAAACACAATAGCACTTACACTGATTCTAGTAAGATAGCTACAGCCAATATGTTTAGTATTTAGTATTTAGTATTTATTTATTTAAGACAGAGTACAGAATAAATGCACATATCTTATGTCCAAGTACAATTATTTATATTAATATAACATTTATAACTTACAACTAATCAATATTTAACAAACTTTATCATGTCCTTAAATCTATTTGTCAAAACATATTTATAAATTCGTATTCATTGCCATATACTCCTCAATCGAATATAGTGCAGCACCAAACAGTATTTTTTTTACAGCAATTTTAAATTGTTTAAAAGTAAGATTTTTTATTTCTAATGGCAATTTATTATATAGTGTTGGGCCCATAATATCGATCCCTTTGTTTAAGTAGCTATACTTGCGCGTCATTACTCTTATGTCGTTACCTCGTCTTGTTTCATACCGATGGTAGAAGCTATTAGTTGCAAAATTATTTATATTCTGCTTGACATAAAGTAGACATTTAAAAATATAAAGGCTGTGTACAGTCGGGATATTATATTTAACAAATAGGTCTCTACATGATGTTCTCGCTGGTACTTTTGCAATTATTCTAACAGCAATTTTTTGCAATTTAAAAATCCTATCAACATTTTGTGAGTTTCCCCACAGTTCCAATCCGTATGATAGAGCTGACTGAAAGTACGCAAAATATAAAGCCTTTAATGTTTCTAGCGACACTGTTTTTGTAACTTTCCTTAACATATAATTGCTGGTCCTAAGTTTGTTAGCTACTTTATCTATTTGGGATGTCCATTTTATTTGATTATCTATGTTAAAACCTAAAAAATTTATATTGTCCGTGCAATTTAAAACAGTGTCACTGAGAATTTGATTTCTACTAAATATAATATTTTGCGTTTTATTTTCGTTTAATTTTAAATTATTTGCTGTTTTCATTTCCTACAGATAAACACGAGGTAAAGAATACTATCCTAGATATTTGCAATAAAACTTCTGCTGGAGTTGATGAAATACCCTGTAAATTACTCAAGCATTGTTCTGATTATATAGCGTCACCCCTCTCGCTTATCATTAATTCTTCATTTAGTACTGGAGTATTTCCGGATTCTCTAAAAGTCTCTAAAGTTGTTCCAGTCTTTAAGAATGGCTCTAAAACATCACTGGAAAATTACAGGCCTATTTCTGTCCATAGTTGTTTTTCTAAGATCTTCGAAAACATTTTTTTAAATCGCTTATTCTCATATTTAGATAAATACTTCTTATTAGCAGAGACCCAACATGGATTTATTAAAAATAGATCTACAGTGTCTGCCATTTATTCAAAATATATACTTAGCTCTAGATAGTAAAAAAGGCAGCCTAGGAATGTTTTTTGATTTATCAAAAGCATTTGACACTATTGATCACAAAATTCTTGCACAAAAACTTCATCTATTTGGTATATCTGGTATACCAAATAATTGGATCATGTCTTACATGTCACATAGGTCACAACTGGTATCTGTCACCTCTAATGGCAAAACTTCTAGATCGGACATTCTTGAATCCCACACTGGGGTTCCCCAAGGCTCTGTGTTGGGTCCAACATTATTTCTTCTATTTATTAACGATCTTAAGGATCATCTTCATACAGGCACCTTATGTCAATATGCTGATGACACCAATTTGCTGCTAAATAACCCTAATACTAATGCATTGTGTATTACGGCCAACGAATGTTTTTGAGTCTTCAACCAGTGGTGTCTAACCAATAAGCTTTTGCTTAATAAACAGAAAACATCATTCATAAATTTTCATCATTATCAGAACCAACCAATTTTAAGCCCGCTAATTCGAACGCCTCGGTCTACTTCTGTTCAACAGGCTAACTGTGCTAAATTTCTGGGAATCATTTTACATCAAAATCTATCGTGGTCTCCAGATACTGACTACATTAACCCAAAATTAGCATCTGCGTGCTATGCACTCAGAATATTACGTGACTTCGTCTCTTTGGCATCACTTAGGTCAGTATATTTTGCTAAATTCCATTCTATTCTTTCTTATGGTATTCTCTTTTGGGGTGCCTCAAGTGATAGCAAAAAAATTTTCTTGCAACAAAAAAGAGCAGTGCGCATCATGATGTTTAAAAATTCTAGAACATCTTGCAGAGACCTATTTTGCTCATTAAAAATTTTAACATTACCATCAGTCTATATTTTTGAATGTGTAGTATTTGCCAAAACACATCTGAACTATTTTAATGTCAATAACTTTCAACATAATTATGAAACAAGGAATAAATCTGCTTTAACCACTGAAATGCATAAAACCAGGCTATATGCACACAGCCCTCGCTTCATGGCCGCTAAGCTATAGAATCAGGTTCCCAATAACTTGAAAAATATTCATGATATCCATATTTTTAAAAGAAAATTTAAATTCTTTTTGCTGGAACATAACTTTTATTCTATCGGTGAATATCTTAATTTTAGAACATATTCTTAATTAAACTGTTGTTCTGAACTGTCTAACATCCTTTCTGTAAACAGGTTTTGTAACATGACAATATCATGCTACATGTAATATTGACATCTTATGTGCATCTTACATTATATAGTGTTATGTATTGTAAGCTAATTATGTAATGTAAGATAATGAACTATGACTATGCCTCCTGTATTTATGTACTCTAATAGGCTCAATAAAATTATTATTATTATTATTATTATTATTACCTACAAAATCCTGAAATGTGTGAAAATTCACACTTCACTTCAATTTATTTTTTACAAACCGGTTACTTTTCACAGGTTGTACAACAAAGCGTGTTGGGTAGATGGCATAACAAACATTTGGTTGCCGCGACCATCATGACAATAGCGATACAACTGCGACGGTTTAGTCGCAACTGATCCCCAAAGTGCATACAAGGAATACTTTCAGAAATGGAAAAGACATTGGCAGCGATGTGTAACATGTTAGTTGCATCTATTTTATTTGGCGCGATTATATAACTGTCACTTTGCGTGAATATAAAAGCATTTTCGTTGCGTAGCCCCATTAAAATAAATCTGGAGTGGTTATATTCGGTGATCTTGATCCAGTAAAATTTTATGCAGACAATTTATTGAAACACGCAATCCTCGAAAAACACACTCGCATAATAACATTTTTCGAGAGAGAAAATGCCATTTCGAGTGAAAAAATGCCATAAGTTATCAGAAGGTTATATTTGTAATTAATTTATTATTATGTAAAGTCGTTTTTTTTATTATATATATTTTTGATGTTTACAGTTGTCGTTTTCGTCAGTTTTTTTTTGTTTACCTTAACGCTAGTGAGTTGTCATAACAAATTACTAGTTACTAATGCCTATAATTTTCGGGGTTGGTAACACGTGCTATAACACATGTAACACTGTTTTGTTATTTTTACACTTACCTCGAGAACACTGAGGCCTTGCGCGGCTTTCTTATCACTAGAAGGGCCATTAGGAACTGGAACCTGCAAAAACAAAATATATGAATTACCTGTTTGCTTTCACCACCACTGGTTATGACAAATGGCGATTCGTAAGAATTTTTATTAGAGGACTCTAACCAGATGCATGAATTTTTATCGACCATAGATGCGAACCGTACATCAAATTCCCTGTCGCATTCTCATCAAAACAAGCACTATATTTAAAATAACTCATTATGACTATAATAAATAATAAAAAATTCATTTTGACTACACTGAAAGAAATTTAAACTTAAATTTAATATTAAAAACACTAGTTTTTGATTTCATATTAATAGTATTTACTTTCATTCTAATGAAATTGCAGATAAAATCAAAAGATGTCGTATTTTTGTACTTTTAAAATATGCTTTTGATTTTACTTTAGATTTGAGTTTTTCTTTTAAATACAAAAACTATTATCTTAAAAGAACTAACATTAAAACAAAAGTACTTACTTTCATATAAAGAGCATTTACACTTAAAGCTTATGTTAAAAGTAAAGTACTTTTGATTTGAAAGAAGAACTATCAAAATAAAATCACTGCTTTTCCTTTAAAAAGCCATACTTTCATTTGTATTTCATTTGTAATTTTAATTCAAAAGTAAAAATTTAATTTTAATGTCGTATGTTTTAAGATATAATAAATCAATTGTAAGAATTTCAAATTAAAAGCACTTAAAAGTGGGAGAACTGCGTATGTTTAGCGATTCTGTTTAACCTGCCCGTTTCATTTTACCGTTAAATGAAGTGCATTTAAAGACCGTGCATATTTGTTTCATTTTGTCATTTACCTATATATTTAAACAATGGACCCAGTTGAGAATTAAAATGATTATAAAGTGGCTTAAAATATAGAAATTATTACATTGGTAGACCTAACTAATAATACCACAGTAAATGTGGAGGATCCCAAAGAACAGGAATTACACAGTTTTCTAGAAGAACGACTCCGTGTTCTTCTTCACGAAGCTTATTATTTAGAAGATAAGTACTTTAGGTAAATAAGAATACATTTTATCTAGTATTATTATTATCTATTTAGTGATTAGTAAATAATATGTAGGCTCTTTTCAGGAAAGCATATTACCACACGTTAATTATGTATATAGCCCCCCATTACATATTTACAATATGAAATATAAAAGTGTATTTAGATATAAGTTTATTTATTTGAATAATTATCAATTAATTGAATATGTAATTTTAATTTGTATTTGAGACGCTGACATGGAAAAGTAAAAAAATCGATTTTTTGTTTTTTCATCGAATATAAATTAAATGAACTTGCCAACGGCGTGGAAAGAGAAGTAAGTCAATGAGTAGCATAGATTAATAATTAATCTGACATTTTTAAAAGAAAATTTAAATTCTTTTTGCTGGAACATAACTTTTATTCTATCGGTGAATATCTTAATTTTAGAACATATTCTTAATTAAACTGTTGTTCTGAACTGTCTAACATCCTTTCTGTAAACAGGTTTTGTAACATGACAATATCATGCTACATGTAATATTGACATCTTATGTGCATTTTATCTAGTATTATTATTATCTATTTAGTGATTAGTAAATAATATGTAGGCTCTTTTCAGGAAAGCATATTACCACACGTTAATTATGTATATAGCCCCCCATTACATATTTACAATATGAATAAAATTACATAAAAGTGTATTTAGATATAAATTACATAAAAGTGTATTTAGATATAAGTTTATTTATTTGAATAATTATCAATTAATTGAATATGTAATTTTAATTTGTATTTGAGACGCTGACATGGAAAAGTAAAAAAATCGATTTTTTGTTTTTTCATCGAATATAAATTAAATGAACTTGCCAACGGCGTGGAAAGAGAAGTAAGTCAATGAGTAGCATAGATTAATAATTAATCTGACTTACTTCACTTTCCATGCTACATTGAGAAGTACTAGGCATGGGAAAAAAACATCGATGTTTGTTTTTAAAACATCGATGTTTTTACCATCGATGGTCAGCTGGTGATAGTATCGATAAAACATCGATGTCTACTACCGATGTCGATGTTTAAACTTTGAAATTCAGAAATTACCGCTAGAGGCGCTGGAATATTAAAAATTTAATTTTTATTAAAATTAGTACACAAAATATAAGCGCCATCTATTGTGATACAACAATACTAATAGTGTTAGGTTTATTCTTCTTAGCAGTTAGCAGAATACGAAAAAATAAGAAGAAACTTCTAATTTTTGCAAACAATGCGAACGACCAATGCCAACACACTTTTTCTTTTTGAGTCTTGTTGACACTTTCCCAGTTGTTATTCCTCCAATCCCTGGATTTTTGTAAGTTGTCATTAGCTATTTTTTTATATATTGAAGATGGCTTTTCCTGAACAAAATGATCAAAAATTTCAATTAATCGGTAAAAGTAACTAGAATTGAAAATCTAGTTCCGCCTAAAACAAAGGAACAGACTTTATTTCAGCTTAAAAAAGTATAAAAATAATTGTGTATGACAGTGTTATTTTTATGTTAAATAATATAAAATTAACATTAAGATTACTATATTAGTATTGTAATAAAATTCAATATTTCATTTTATAAATGTAAAAATAGTAAAATCTGTTCCTTTGGTTTAGGCGGAATTAGATTTTCAATTCTAGTTACTTTTACCGATTGATTGAAGCTTTTGATCCATTTGTTCAGGAAAAACCAACTTCAATATATAAAAAAATATCTAATGACAAATTACAAAAATGAAAATTGCGGTTAGATCCGCCTAATCGTTTGGAATAGACTGTAGGTACAAATTAAGATTATTGGGTATTATATTATATTATATTGGGTATTGATTATTGGGTATTGGGTAATTATATTGGGTATAATAATATTAAAGTGAAATTAATTACTATTAAAAAGGAATATTTCTATTTCAAAATCTAATAAATGCTTTTTTGTGTATTATGTGTTAATTTCTTCGTATTTTATCTTCACATTATTAAATAAAACCTATATAATATAAATAAATAGCTTTTTTTAATATTAATAAAACATCGATGTTTCCGATACATCGATGTTTTTCCTTCGATGTTTTTTCAACATCGATAGTAAGGCGCCGATGTTAACATCGATGTTAAACATCGATGTTTTGCCTTCGATGTACAACCCTAAGAAGTACTGCGCTTACTATCTTTTCTATGAAAATACGAAAAATTTATTTTTTTTATCTAAAACTTGTTTTATATCAGTGCCTCATTTGTAGGCTAGGAAAATATTTTATATTATTGAATAAATTTTGTATACCTACATTTGTAATTTAATAATATTAAATAATAAAGAAAATATATATATATATATATATATATACTATATGCATTTTATTCAACATAATATACCCACTTTTAAATTAGGTAATATTGAAATGCTGTTGAAATAAAGGTAAGTTTGTTTTGATGTAAAAACTATAACTTTTAAATTGAGATATCTCCTCTTTTATTTTAAAATTCTTGTTATTTAAAACAAAAACAAATATTTTCAATTCAAAAATACTGCTTTTGATTTTTTAATATTACATACCTTTGGATTAAAATTATTTACTTTTAAGTCGAAATCCGTTTTGTTATTGATTTAAAAGTGATGTACTTTTATATAAAAAGTAAAATATCTGTCAAAAGTACGTCTACTTTTAAATTAAATACAAAGGATGTCGACGCATTTTTAAAAGCAAAACTTTTAAATTTACCTGCAATTTCATTGATTTTAAAGCAAAAATGTTTTCAGTGTATGAGATAGATCAATACAACCTAAAATCTGTAAATCACAAAGATCTCGGAATCATTATCGATTCCAAGCTTTCCTTTAGCATACACATAGACGCTACTTCGAAAAAAGCTAGCAAAATGCTGGGGTTCATTATGCGCACAGCACAGTATTTCTGTAATCCGAAAGCAATAGTCACATTGGGTGCGTTTTGTTGTGCCAATTCTGGTTTCGGTTTAATCAGAATACGCGTTTAGTTGCGACTGTATTCTCATTCTATTCATTCTACTCATTCGATGACTCGAGGTTGAAGAACTGGAATGAATAAGTGTGGTGGGGATGAAAAGTAATACATATTTGAATGCAGTTGTTTTCATTTGGTTTTTAAATGTATTAGAATTAAATTTTGGTATTATTGCTTCAAAATAATTTTTTCTTTTAGGTATTTTCTCATTTTGTGTCCTAAAATTAATATATACCTATATGATTTTAATATAGCATTGTTAAATCTAAACTTAAAATGTATGTTCAATTCAATTACTCGTTCTTAAACATTATGTTCTAGAATATTTGCTTTAAATATAAAGTTTTGTTATTCTGCATTTATTATTTAGATTATCCTTTTAGGTGAAATATGTTCGTTATTTGTTCTACAACCATATGACTTAACCTCCATGCTAATGTCATTCCATGTTTACTTCACGATCAAAAATGTCGTTTTCTTGCGCATCAATTCTAGGGCTTCTAACCAGCCACCAACAAAACGCACCCATTGTATAATGCTTACGTGCTGAGTCATTGCAGTACAGTGTGCAACCCCCAGTATGATATCTACATTAGAGATGGGTCGTTAATGAACGAACCGGCTCACTGAGCCGGCTCAGTACACTGACCGAAGTGACACGGTTCACCAAATTGAAATGAGCCAGCTCACGGTTCACTGTATAGTTTCAAGTTTCAAGAATACGATTGGTCGGGCGATTGTGAGCAGTGACCGGAGTGATCCGGATCTGAATCGATGTCATGTTGAACTTCGCGAGAACTCGGCTTGTAATGTATTATCATAAAGTGTATTTTGTCATCAATTTGTAGGGCAGTTTATTTGAAACTAATAGGCTTAGTCTGTATTTTCTTACAACCATACTATATAAAAATATTAAAAATATTGCCCAAATCCCAGATGTCCGATTTATAAGGGCAATAAACATCGCCATAAACTTAACACATCTGGTTTAAAATACAGTAGCTACATAAAGTGAATTGTTTGTTTCAAAAATGTTAGATAAGAGTCGGGCTAAGCGACGTTCTACCTACGACCGAACGACCGGCAACTGACTGACCTGTGTCTCGGTCTCAAGAACCGGCTCTAAGCAAGAGCCGGCTCTAAGCGACGTTCTACCTACAACCGAACGTCCGATCGACCTGTGTCTCGGGATCATGTTTACAGTTCATATATTGCAAGAACCGGCTCTAAGCGACGTTCTACCTACGAACTAACGACCGTCCTGTGTTTCGGAAACATGTTTACTTAACCGGATCACTGAGCCGGATCAATGAACCGGCTCAACAAACTGAACGACCTCCACTGATCCGGTTCCGCAAACTGAGCCGAAATTCCCATCTCTAATCTACATCTCTCGAATAGAAGGAGTACGGAAAAAGTTTCTGAAATACCTCAGCCGCAAGGCCTCACTGACCACCCTTAGCTATCCAGAGATTTGTAAATATTTCAAAAATATAACATTGGAAGATCGTCGGAAAATCTCAGATATTTTAGGAAAGACCAAAATATCTGAGCAATTAAACAACCGATATGACTGCCAGCAGCTGCTAATGTTGTTATCTTTGAAAGCACCCCCTAGAGACTTGAGATGCAAAACTCTCATTAAACAACCCTTTGCAAGAACAAACTGTAACAGTAACGCCCCATTAAACAGAATGCCTCTAACTGTCAATAAGGTTACCGATAGAGTGGGTACTGACATCTTTTACGATAGTATTGCGTCAATAAAAACAAAAATATATGCGTATTGCTTAAATAATATATGATTGGAACACCGATGATCGGTTTGACGGATGATATGATTGTTATTTTGAATAATTATTAACTAATTTAAATTAATTTAACATATTTTGTGGTATTTATATTTTTATATTTATATATAGTAACTGCTTCACATTAATAACTTATGTACTATGTAACTGATGTACCATTAATTAAATTGAAAATTGTTTTTTTGTATATTTGTAGTTGCTTAGCTGGGTTCGACCTGTCTGCAACTCGAATAAGTAAATAAATAAATAAATAACACTGGGATTATTATTATTCTTCGATATTTTTTCTTATTATGAGTTAATAATGAAAATAGAAAACACGAAGAAATCATACAAAATTTTAATTTTAATATATGTATTATCGTTTTAATTTTTTTTGTTCCCGAAGCGCGCACTTTTTGCACCCAACAGGTATTTTGCCATGGATTAGTGTAATTCAAAATTTCGCTTCGAGCGGTATTTAAGCAAAAGTTTCAAGAAACTGAAGCAAGCAATGTTACAAAAATCTGAATTTTTAGCATCACTTTTGAAAATATTCAAAGTAATGCACATTTATGCGAACCAGAGTAGTACAACTGAGGATTTTTTGATCAAATTGTGTTTTCGAAAAATATCGCATTTATATAATAATTCGAGAATTTCTTTGATCGGCAAATGTTAATGGTTACCCTTAATGTTTTTTTTTTTTTTTTTTTTTTTTTTTTGTGATGATGCATGTGAATTTCAACAGAGATTAATATATATATATTTTTGATAAATTTAAGTTCAGTTTGTTACGAACTCTTGAAAATGACAACTTCTATTGAGCTCTTAATATTTAAATTAAGAGATATAAATTGAAAAGATTTCGACGCGAATACAATAAAAAATTAACCGAAAAATTGTTATCATTAGCTACTAGATTCTTACGAAACCCGGAAACATGTGATAATCCTCCCATCACACAAATTTTTAATTGAAAATTAAATATATTAAGAAAAAATAAATTAAATACATTCTTAAAAGTTTCGAATACCTAAACTCATTTAATTTTAGAGGGACTACAGCCACTAAGCGTCGACTCCAATAGAGTATAATCAGTAAGCCCACTCGTGTCGGAAGCTTTGATGTTGGCGTACCATATTTTCGTGACCTCGAGCTACCTCGTCCTAACCAAAATTCTAAAGAACGATACAGACTATTACGCGTTTGGATACGGACGAATAAGCTTTATATGACAACTGAAACAAAAGAATTTTGCATTTTATGACTCTAAAATGAATTTAAAAAATATTATACAAGGTGTCATAGAAATTTTGTACAATTTTCAATATTGTACAAGAAATTTTATATTTATTTAGCTTACTGCGTGAACGCAACGTATCCGAGGGGCGCGGGGGTTATGTCAATCGGTAGCCTGGCTCTTGGGAATTCAGTCGCTATAGAGCGTTTCTCGGGAGCAGACCGCGCGTTATGCGTGCGAGAGTTTTACAAAAATGGTGATTCGGCGACTGTAGCGCGTAGAAAATTCTGCAGTATTCGAGGTTTTCGCCACTTAAATGATGCGCCAAGCATTCCTCTCATTCGACATTGGGTTAAAAAGTTTGAAGAGACTGGTACAACGCTGGATAAATCAAAATCCGGGCGACCTAGGTCATCAAGAACGGTAGAAAACGTGGAGAATGTTAATCAGTCTGTTCGTGACGACCCGAACCTTTCAATTCGGAAGCGCGCAAGTGCTTTAAATGTGCATAGATCATCATTACATCGCATTATGCACAAAGACCTAAAGCTGCACCCCTACAAAATTCAATTGGTGCAAGAATTAAAGCCCCAAGATGCCAGTCAGAGGCTTAATTTCGTAAATCAGGTGATTGAGCGATTTTCAACGTTTACCAACATTTTGTTTTCGGATGAAGCTCATTTTCATCTTAATGGCCACGTAAATAAGCAGAACTGCCGCTACTGGAGTGCAACGAATCCGAAACGCAAACATCAGAAACCCCTACATTCGCCTAAAGTGACCGTATGGGCTGCGACGTCGGCGCGAGGAATTATCGGCCCTTACTTTTTTGATGACGAAAGGGGGCGTGCAGTTACAGTGAATTCAGAGCGTTATGTGGAGATGTTAGACAAGTTCTTGGTACCTGAACTGCAAAACTTTCCTAGCTATAACCAAAGAACATGGTTCCAACAGGACGGAGCAACTTCACACACGTCCAATATGTCTCTGCCACGTGTTCGTGAAATTTTCTCAGGCAAATTGATCTCCCGGAGAGGTGACATAAATTGGCCTCCACGCAGTCCAGATTTAACCCCTATGGACTTTTTCCTATGGGGTTATCTTAAATCTAAAGTTTACGCCAATAAACCGACTTCACTGGCGCATTTGAAAGAAAATATCCGTCACGAAATGGCAGCCATCCCTGAGTCCACCTGCCGAGACGTCATAAGTAATTTTACTGTTCGATTAAATGAGTGCCGAGAACGCGAGGGTCTACATTTAGACGATATTATTTTTAAGAAATAAATCCCCAAAAAGTGTATTTTAATTATTAATAAACATTTTTTTTATATACGGCTTACTTTTTTTTTAATCGATTCACTAAATATAAAATTTCTTTTGAGACACCTTGTACAAAAACTATTGAAAGTAGTATAATAATAAAGTAGGAAAATTACTTAAATATAAAATAATATTTAATATTTTTTAATTTATTTACTTCGCAAAACTGCGCGTCCTAACCAGGATTCACACCTGCGCATGAAAAATCTGGTACAGAAAAACGGTCGAGTGAAACTACTGGTAGAGTAGATTCAAATAGAGTTGAGTACATCAATAAAAGTGTGCAGAAACCATTTTTCGTCTGGACGGGTCTAATTTACTTATAATAGGGGTGTTAGGTTTGTTACTCATAGCCGTAGAAGTCTTGTATGAGTTAGGAGCGTCCAACGTGTTTATATAAAATATCTATATTATTAGAATACATCTACAATCTAAAATCGTATTTTTTAATACTAATTATTTGTTAGTGAAAGACGACGTAAGTAGAAAAATATATATTTGATAATAAAACAGTAGGATAAGTTGAGGTTATGAAATTAATTTATGTTTTGATTTTAAAAACAGTGTTTTACAAAATGCAGAAGCAATTAATGGGACGTAAAGGACATGTGCTTCATAGCCAGAACCGCGAAATTATTGATAATGATATGCAGGTCATGAAGGAGGAAGCTAATTTGAAAAACTTCAAAATTCCTGTAACAAATTTCCGGGAACGAGTGATTGCTGCAACTGGCATCTCTAAGAGTACATATGACCGATATAAATTTAATAATAAAATTAATTTTACTGCAATATATATTTTTTCCCCGTCTGGTCAGTATATTTATTTTTTATGCATACTTAATTTGCTTTCTGTCATTTGAATGACATATTTATATTAAACAGCATTTTATTTATATTTTTTCATTTATATTTTAATATATAGCTTTTAAATCGTTTCTAAACTAATTCAATAAAAAATATTATTTAATTGTCCCATTTGGTTTGAAAATATTTTATTTGTCTCCGCCACTAGCGTTATCTTGTTTGCGCAATTTTGTAACGGTCGTGTATCCTTCGCTATTTGAATCTACTCTATATACTGTGCCAATAGTCTATAACAGTGGTGCGCAAATCAGGGGTCGCGAGAAAATTTTTCGGGGTCGCCAAATTCAAAGAAATTTATATGACAATAAAAAATATAAGGCTTTCCTTCAACAAGTATCGGGTACCAGGTACCAGTAAAATTGTGAAATGAAATTTTATTCTTTATAAAAATAGAACTATATTTTTTACGAAAAAAATTGTCTGTATTAATACCTAATCAGAGCCGTAGCAATGGTTTTGGCGCCCTTGGGAAATATTTAAAGTAGACATTTGTAAATTAATTTAGCGAGGCCGGTATTTTAAAAAGTCGGTATTTTAATCGATTACGTCAGCGACACGCTTTTAAAAACACCCTGTAAGTGCAAATCCCCGAAACAATTTCACTTTAACTACGTTAACGTCTATTGTCTATCCAGGGGTCGGGACAAAATTTTAAACAAAAGAGGGGGGGGTGGAAATGAAAATAGTTTGCGCACCATTGGTCTATAATATAGATAGAAAATTAGATAGATTTCAAACACTTACTACTACGCGTACAATAGTCGGAGACACATTGAAATAGTATCACGTGATTCACCATGGATGTACGCGTGTAACTTACTGCAACTTATCGCATCCTTGAATTTGAGACGGTACCAGCCAGAGTGGCAAAAAATACACTATTGCGCACCACTTCGGTAGTCATAACTCAACAATCGGAGAGACTATACGCGTGTTTGACCGCTGTTTCAGCGGATCGTTTGATCCGTAATAACGAATTCTACAATACTATATTGCAAAAACAACGAAATAATATGGTCTAAACCAGCTCGCCCCGGCCGTCTAGCTGTAACTGATTCAAAAACAGTTTTCTCTGTAATGTTATTTTATTAAATATTACACATTTTAATGAAAAATACCATGAAGTTCAACATAAGTTTATTATAATAACCTAACCTAAGCTATGGATTATCGACTGAAACAAATTTAAATTCGTTAGAAACGAGTGCCAATAGCGGCAAGTTGTCCCATTCCGAACTAATATCCCTAACACAAATGTGGAAAAAAATGACAAAAATTTTAACTTAACTTTAAAATGTCGCAACATTTGCAAAGAAAATATGTAAAAGGATATAAGATTCGGGTGTTAAGGAGGAATAAGACCAAATTTCGGACAAACTGAGGGGCCATAGAACGGCGCTGGGCGACCACGGTGCTGGATAGAGCGTTGTATAGCTGCGGCACGCGGCTCTAACATCGGCGCTAGCACTTTTACAGTGGAGCCGGCGAAGCTTATGTAAAAACGAAGGAAATTTATGGAAATAAATTAAATTCATTGCTAATCATTGTTTCAATACTACACACAAACGACAATGTCACAGAACGACAGAGACGTAGCGGATGTGTCCCCAACATAGGCCTGTCCGATTTATTTCATTAAAATTTTGCCTCCGTTGTGAAAATGTAAAGTCAACATCTATGAACCAGCCCTAATGACAGCAGCCCTTATTATAACATTTTTAGTACTAAAAGTTACATCGTCAATAATAACAGTTGTAAATGTCACACATAAAAAATGATCTAAATGTATACTCTTTGTTCCCTACACGAATATACGATGAAAAAATATAATTTACCCTTTATATGAAAATAAGGTTATCCTAATGATGTCCTTACCGGTAACGGTACGCCGGCGGGTAGAAATCTCTCAACACTGTGGACTGGGATAATGAAGCAATCCCTGTCGAGGGTGGTTAGAGAGACAGCAGTGCCGCCCCCGTGCTCTCCATGTACTGCCGTCCCCGCTGGCCGAGCGCTGCCTCCACTGAAGCTCACCTGTACAACATCACTAAATTATGCACGGAACTAAAATATTTGCCATTTAAAAATTAAAATAAAGAAGCAGATTTTTAGTCTAGATAAGACACCTGGAGGATGATAGGATAGAATCGTGAAAATCTGGGAAAGTATAGGCTATTCCAAACATTTAAGCGGAACATTTTACCGATTAAAGTGTGCTTTTGTTAAACAAAATGATCAAAATCATCAGTTAATACTAGATTTGAATATCTTGTTCCGCTTAAACCAAAGAAACCTACTATAGACTGAATACGAGCCCTGTCCACTTTCAGTTGGCCCAGCTATGAAATTTTCAGTTTCTTTAGAAATTATTTAATAATAAGTAAAAGTAAATGCTGCTTTGTACATTTTTTGACAATATAATCATATTAGAAGCAAATGGGTCAAAATTTATTCCGTAATATTTAATTTGTGATTATAAAAATAATATTCGTAAAACAAACGTATTTTTTGAGTTCATGTATTCTTGTACTGTATATAAAAAGCTGGGTTTTTGCGGTAGCTATGCGTAGTAGGCGTTGGAAAACAAAGTTTGTTTATTGACTGTGATGTATTAAAAGTGTTAAGCACAGAACACAATATATTAAGACCGGACACCCGCAGCAAAAAAAAATTAGTACGTTCCCTCTAGGAATGTACCAAGGAACTAAACAACAACAACCGCCAAATTTAAATTTTACTATCTGATTTACGTTCATAATTACCATTATTATTGTATTAAATATATTTTATTATTTATATTATCAAAAGTTTTACAATTAACAAAGAAATATATATAGTATATTTAATAATCCATATACATTAATATAACATGTAAATAAGGAATTTAAATAAATAAATCTAAATAAAAGGTGTAAGTTATTTATTTTTGAAACACAAAATTATACACAACATTAAATATTATTTTAAACACAACATTATAATTACTAATTACAAAAACTGTATTAATAAAATTGGAGGCTATACCTGTTTTTTTTATTTTTATTTTTTCGGCCTCATATTTGATTTCTACACATTTCAGATCATTATAAGACAATATCCGCAAAAAATCAATTTTTGTCCGTCTTCCCGAGATGTACAATGTATGTATCAAA
The DNA here is from genome assembly GCA_963971575.1 of Liopterus haemorrhoidalis. Lineage (NCBI taxonomy): Eukaryota > Metazoa > Arthropoda > Insecta > Coleoptera > Dytiscidae > Liopterus > Liopterus haemorrhoidalis. Next base: position 17,696,522 of record OZ020616.1, on the reverse strand, counting down.
TACAGTATAAGATGACCAAAATTGGAAATAAAACTCTATTATTTGAACCACGTATTTGAAAATTAACAAGCTTAAATGCGTAATACTTCAACACCAACTGTCATGTGTTTGACAGCTAATGGCGGCTGATCTACAGCTAGAACACGAAGTTTCTGATCGTTTGAAGTCGGGTGTATTCGTAATTTATTTTGCAACCTTCTACCATCTACCAATGTACCAGAAAACTAAAACTCGAGCCAAGGTCATTACATGCCAGTGGCACCCGGGTGGTGTTAAGTCTAAATAATTTTAAAACATGGGCAGAGGCAAAGCTATTGATGAAAAAATTCGGTTAATCATTGTGAACTTGGAAACAGGAAAAACCAATTCCGAAATCGGAAAATTATTAGGTTTGTCAAGATACTGTATTAGAAATATTGTAAAATTGTACAAAACAAGTGGTTCAGTTGCCCCAAAGCCCCAGTACGTGAAGAAAACTACACTGACGGACATTGACAAACGTGCATTGAAAACAATTATTAAGGATAATAGACATGCTAACTACAGTCAATTGAGTGTACTGTGGAGCAATGTTGTTGGAAGACGTGTTTCAAGGTCTACATGTCATATGGAAGCTAAAAAATTAGGATTTGGAACCTATAAGGTAATATTTTTTTAATCGGACTCTTAAATGTATATTTACAGAAATTTATAAAACTTTCTTAGGCCAAGGAAAAATCATTGTTGACGTCTAAGCAAAAGAAAAACAGGTTGAAATGGGCAAGAGAACATAAAATATGGAATTGTGAAAAGTGGAACAGCGTGCAATGGAGCGATGAGTCTAGGTTTGAAGTCTGTGTAGGGGACAACCGGAGCAGAGTTGTTCGTCAGAAACATGAAGCATATCATCCCGATTGCTTGAAAAGGAAGGTGAAATTTCCAGCATCTGTCATGGTGTGGGGTTCAATGTCTGCAAGAGGTGTAGGAAAACTTCACTTTATCGATGGCATTGTTAACACAGCCAAATATTTAAGTATTTTAGAGGAGTCTCTGTTGCCAACTATGAAACATGCATTAATCTCTGGAGAGAATTTTATTTTTCAACAAGATGGAGCCGCTTGCCATACGTCAAAAAGATCTTTGAAATGGTTCCGTGATAATTCTATTCCACTTTTAGAGTGGGTTTCAAGTAGCCCAGACTTATCCCCCATCGAGACACTTTGGCATGAAATGAAAAAACGATTGCGTATAACACCGGCTAGAACAATTCCAGAATTAAGACTAAAGCTTCAAGAAATATGGGATAATTTTACTCCTCAACAATGCCAAGACCTTGTAGATACTATGCCTAGAAGAATTAATGCCGTTATAAAAATCAAAGGTGACGTTACCCAGTGGTAACTTCTTAAATAGGTTTCCAAGTTAATGGCTTTCCAATGGAAATATTATTTTTTTCTTATTAATTTACTTTAACAGTTGTAAATATTAATCGTAAATCTCTAAAATGTTTAATTGAAAATAAAATATTACCTAGATTTCATAAGCAATTCGCATTCTGTTAATTGAACACCAATAAGTAAAAATTTCGTAGCTGGGTCAACTGATAGTGGACAGGGCTCGTATCTAGGTCAGTGGGAAGATGTTGCAAAAAATGGAGGAGCTATGGGAATGACCAAGATATGACCAAGAAACCCGTATACTATCACTCATATGTGTGAAGGTACAGACATACATATGTATGTCTGTCTGTTTGGTTGAAATTTTAGCCAAATGGCTAAACCTGGAGAGTTGAAATTTGCCATGCATGTACTGATTATATCGATCGGTAATAGGAAAAATATTTATGCCCGTGTTCATAAACGTTCATTATTGTATAATGCTTCGTTACATCAAATTTAGAAAATTCCTATTTTAACGGACCATTTTGATATAACGATGCGTTAAATGAACGTTAATGAATATGGACATTAGAATTAAAAAACAGAAAAAACCGAACGTAAAATATATACAAATAAGTTTTTATGTTGGCTATTCTAAACGCTTAAGCGGAATTAAACGGAATTTTTATTTTTGTAAGTTATCACGTGCTGACTTTTTACAGATTGAAATGGGCTTTTTCTGAACTTTACTACTATTAATTTACAGATGATTTACAGAAACACTATAGATATTACTACTATATTTTTTACTATGTAGTAAAATATGTAGCCAATTGTGCTATTTAATAAATATTATTATTATTATTATTATAAACACATTTAACTTTCAGTATGGTATCAAATGAAAGCAAAATGTTATTATTGAAAAAATAAATATTTTGACGATTTTTATAAAAAATTTCGTCAAAAAACTTTTGTCTCCCAGCTTATTTCAACTGAACAACTGAAAAAAAATCTCGATAATGCACATTGCGTCAGAACAGGATTTTTTTGTGTCGTTGATACAAAAAAATATTTTTTATAATTTATTGTGGGGCATAAAAAAAACTCTTTAAACGTAAGTTAAATATAGGGTGACAAGTGGTATAAGGTGACAGATTTCAGTGAAGGCTAACCAGAACACAGGGAAAAAAAGATCCCAGATCCAAGTGAAGAGCAAAAAAAAGGTCCGCACCTCCCAGATTCAAGTGAAGTGCAAAAAAAAGTCCTCACCTCTCAGATTAACTAGTTGTAATATTTCTTTTCTTACAAATGCATAATTATGTAAAAACCAGGACAATCGACCGTCCCGAAAACATTTTTCGGGACACCGGGACAATTGACCTAAAACCGGGACGGATGGTCACCCTAGTTAAGTATCAAAAAGTTATTTTATAAAAGCGCGATTTTAGTCCAGAATGTGCTAAATAATTTTGTCCCACAACGTTGAACCTAGACGGGTTAAATTAAAATTTAAAAAAAGAAAAAACATATAATGCATACTGATACGAACCGGAATAGTACAACAGGATTTTCGAAATTTATCGGATTTTGTGTCATTGAAAAATTATTATTATTATTATTATTTTATTGTGAGGGGGCATTAAAGAAAGCTTTTAACACTTAGATTAAGAAATGAAAAGTAATATTTTAAAAGTTCTTCGTTTTTTTCCTCTATAGGATGATGTGTGATTAAACTAAAAATTAGAAAAATTGATATGCACATTAAAGTGAATTAGAATAGTACAGCTGGAATTTTTTATGAAATTAGTTTTTCGAACGTTATACCGAATTTATTGTTATCTCGTACTTTAGTAGGCTTCTTGTCTCTAAATGGAAGCAGGCGTTAAAAACGGAATCAGATTATTTATATTTGTAATATTTTAATTTTATGAATAGATGAAATATTTTTTTTTATTTCCAATGAGGCATTAAATAAAAGCTCTTACTTAAATTGTAAAATTTATTACGAAAAAAAAAAAAAAAAAAAACGTTTGAAGCCATTTAAATAGAAAATGACCCCAAAAATTATTGTCCTTTACTATATACCTATGAAACCCTGAAATTTGTGATAATTCACACTTAACATTTATTTTTCTTAAGATCGCCTTAACCTAATACTTTGATGAAATATTGTTTATAATAACAACCAGAGCCGCCGCTCGTGTGGGAACTTTCGGTTAATGTTCCGTATGCTCCCACCAGTTCCAAATGGTGAAAGAAAATGCATAAACTAGTTAGAATGAGATTTGACCTTGGCGAAGCGTCACTCGTTTCTTTCAAAACATTCAACTTGTAGTTTCTTTTTAACATTTACGATTCAGCCTTATCTTTTTGATAAGTGTTTGTTAGCATTTAGCTCGTATTAACGTATTTAAATAAAAACTTTCATAATGAAATTAAATAATAAATAATAAAAGTTCTTAATGATGTCAAAATACTCGGTAAAACCTTGTCAAAAAATAAAATGGAGGAAGTTAACGGGTGTAGATAATTAGGTTAGGTTTAGTAAGTAAAAATTTAGGACAGAAAAAGCCGAAACTTGCTAGACGTATGCATATAAACAGGTACCCAGAACTTTTACCTGTTTTCAATGAGATTTATAGTATACATATTTTGAAAAACATTGAATAAAAAGATAGTTCCAAAAAATATCAGTTACATATATTCCGACTTTAGTTTTAGATTTAGTTCCTATGATCATACTAACTGAGTTACAGAATTGGTCTGTCTGTCATGTTTGAAGCGTGTTTCTCTGTCAACTACAGATGCATGAATGATTGCTATTGGTTCCCCAGTCTTATGGCCGCATCTTCTCTTTTCTAACGGTTACAATATACTCTATTCTAAACATACAGGCAGCTTAGTTCTAATTTAAACTGGTGGGAACGTATGGAACATGTACCACACATTTTCCTTAATATATCAAAAACGGTTACAACTGTGACTGAAATAATGCACAATAATATTTTTTTCCTTAGCCCAGTTTTAATTTAGTCCAGTTTTAATTTTGAATGTAAAAATTAGTTTATTTTTTCAGGTTTTTTGACACATTAATTGACAGTTAATAAAGTCTCTACGAACCGAGTTATTCACACCAATTCTGTAACTCAGTTACTATAATCATAGTAACTAAATTTGTCACTATGCGAAGGTCAGTTACTATCATAACAAAAAGCCTTTTCCAATTCCTCATTTTTAATATGTCTTTTATAAATTATTAAAAAAATTGTTTTTGTTTTTAAAAAAATTAACAGAAGTTCTATTCAGTGACGCAAAAATAATTTCATGAGGGGGGAGGGTTATAAAATGAGACGTATGGAAGTAATGACAAAACAAGGAAAATGTATCGAAGTAATAAAAAATCCAGCTTCATGGGAGATTCTAACCCCCAAATCCGAGAATTTGTCTTTGAATTCCGATTTTTTTTTCCATATATTTTATAAATGTATATACCATAATATACAGTCTGTTCCAAACGGTTAAGCGGAACTAAAATTTGCAATCTAGTTACTTTCATCGTTTAAATCGTGCTTTTCGACCGTTTTGTTTAAGCTTTGTAAATCATACTTACAATACACATTTTTTGTTAACGTTAATATCATTTTAAATTGTCATTTTCTTTATATTTTGATATTTTGTGTCATTTATTAATTTTTTTGTCATTAAAATATATTAAAAAAATAATTTAATTTTGACATAGGTCTTTCGTTTCCATGGTTTCATTGTTGTAATTTTAAATTTTGACATTGCAACGTGAAAAATGAAATAACCTAAGCAAGGTCCCTTGTCGTGACAACCTAAAAGAACGAAATTCCCATTTAGTTCCGCCTAAGCGTTTGAAACAGACTGTATGTTATATAACAACAAAATAATGTAAACAATACAATATTTTGACATTTTTAACCTCAACTCACTCAACTGTCATCTGTACAGCACCAATGCGCATGCGTGTTGCGCTTCTGTAACTAACTTCATTCTTTCTCAGTAACTGTCACTAAGATATAACTTTCATATCGACGTCACTACAGTTGGATATTACAGAATACGAAAAATGTTAAAGTTACTATTAAAGTCACTATAAAAGTTATCTTGTAGTAACGTTACTACACGGTAACTATTTATTTAAATAAAGCACTTCGACCAACTGGTCATTTGTGCACGGTAACTATTATAGTAACTTTTTACAGAATTGATCTGAACGTAACCCATAATGGTCACTGACATAAACGTACGAAACCAAAATGGCAGCGTAAACACATGGTTCACATATCTATAGTAAGGAGAATTTACTTGACAGATCGATTGAGAACCGATAAAGAAATATATATCTATTTCACACAGTTTTATGTAAGATGTGAAGAACGTATTTCTGCTTCTTACTGTAACGTACGTTCATAATTCTTGTCTTTTTTTGTTATATTATAATATGGTAACTTCAACGTATGTCCCCTTGTATACACGCGCTCTGGGCGGTCGCTAATGGTCTTTCCTTCTCTATGAGTGAAACAAATTCTATCTCTTTCTCTATTTCTAGCTTTGTCTGTGAACAAATGATATGGCTCTATTCTAAAATGGAAATTTTATTGCTATAGTTCTCTCCCATTGAACCATATGCTTTAATTAACCGTCATCTGTCAACTTTACTATATCGTCCATCCCGTATATGCATCATACATAACATAACCTTCATGTTAATGAAATACACGCATTGCAAATTAAATTTATATTTGGGTGTGAAAATGATAAAGTGCTGTCTGTATAAATACTGCAGCTGCATTTCAGAATTTAGTTCGACAGGTGAGATTTGTCTTGCAAAATTGAACAGATGCCCACTGTTCTGCAGGTCAAGAACATCTAGATATCCTAAATGCAATTCTGTTCACTTTTCAATCTACACGCTATCTAATATTCTCAAGTCGTTTCTGCACCGTGTAAATATTTTATATGTTGTCTCTAGAAGTACATAAATTTCTTTTATTGCAGGGTTAAAATTGCGAGTTTTTGTATGAAAATATTGAATTAGAATAATTTAGTGAAGGGATCTTACAACACAAAAAACTGATTTCTAGCAAACATTTATCTAGGACCAGTGGCGTAGATACTATAATGCAATAATAGGCAAGCCATATGGGTCCGATAAAAAAAAAAAAAATTGGTGTGCGGTTGACTACTGTAAAAGAACAACTTCAAAGATGGACATTTTATAGAGATTTAAACTTACAGCGTTGTAATTTAGAACCATCGTTACAACAACAAGAGAGAAATTCACCCTCTAGTGCAGTGGTACTAAACCTGGTCCCTACCGCCCACTAGTGGGCGGTAGGAATTTTTTGGTGGGCGGTAGGGGTTTTGTCCAATTCTGGATACTTTCCGTTTTTTTTTTTAATTTAATTGTTTTAAAAACATTAAAACTGGAAATTTTTTAAAGTATTATTTAAAAAAAATTCATAGCATTATTGAAAAACATTATCATTAAGTTTTCATAAAATTCTTTACTGTTTATAGTTAAATTTCTCAAAATATACAATTTTTATCGCCCGCGCATAAGTTTAGTTGTTTTATAAAGATTTTTGCAGCTAAATTTTGCGAAAGTATTTGGTAAGTTATTATTATTATACAACAGGTGGGCGGTATGAAAATTTTTCTACCAATAGAGATGCTAAAGTGGGCGGTAGGTATGAAAAGGTTGAGTACCCCTGCTCTAGTGCCTGTTTTTTTTTTTTTTCTTTTTAAAAGCTCTACTCAAAGATACCAAACTCGATATACGTTACCATTTAAAATGATATATCGTGCTTCCAGCAAATTTGAATACTGCCATTCGATTCTTTGGGTAGACTTTGATTTTTTTTCGATCATTTTTTTTTCGACTTGCTCACACATCGCTTATTTGAGCAATTATTGATGAACGATTAATCTGATACACCCTGTATATAGGGTGGTCGAAACAAGGAAGAAATTCTCCATAAAGGGAAGTAAATTTTGAGGATCCAAACTCTCTCTCAACAATAAAAAAGCCTAACATCTTTACACGAAGAAAAAAAAAAAAAAAAAAAAAAAAAAACATAATAATAAAGAAAATACAATCAGATCAATTATTTTTTGGGAAATAAATATTATTAAACAAATTATTCGTTTTCTTCATTTTCTTCTTTGTTTCTTCTTTTCTGGGTTCTTTATAATGAACAGGAGGCCTTTATACAGCCTGGAGCCCGGACGCCCCCCCACGCCCCACACGGTCGGCCTTGGGGTTAAAGATAGGCGAACGATATGTTTCGGCTACCGTTTTAGTTTGCTCATATCCAATGGAAAATATCGGACTCGTATGTGAAAATTCGGCAAACGACTGTGGCGGCAATGGTTTATGACCCATCCAGTATAATTACTTATTACCTGTGTATTTCCGTCGCATTAATGTTTCAAAAGTATTTTTACAATCCTATTTATTTTACAATCTAATTTATTTTACAAATAGTCACGTATTCCTCTTTCACTTAAGAAATCATTTCTACCCCAAACGATCATGTCATAAACCATTGCTACGGGACCAGCCCTTAACTTAGTATTAACATATTAATCTCAAATACAAATTATTAAAAACTCTAACTCTGGCATATTTTCTTTAAAATGCTGCAGACATAATAATTCCACAAGACCAATACAATTAACGCACACGCCTTGCGAGAGAATTAGAACTTTTTCAGTTTACCGTGTGAAACATAATGAAGAAAAACTTAGTATTTATTTCCGTATAAAATTCAACTGACGCGTGAACTTCAACCCACAGACTATTTGCTGCGTCATACGTACGCCAATAAGATGTTACAGATGATTACCTATATCAGCGATGGCGAACCTTTTTCCGCAGGCAGCTCAAAATTGAATTTGAAATTTTGTATATTCAAATCACGGGTAAAATATTTAATGAATAAATTAAAATCTTGCTCTTCAGAATCTTTATAGCCACGATTAAAACCAGGGAAAGGAAGGAGTGAAAAGGGCACAGACTCAGAACGTCCAGTTGTGAGGAGCGAAAACAAGCGCTCATATACGAGGTACAATCCAAAAGTATTCGGACTGAGGCTCTAATACTTTTAAAACTTACGATATCGGTTAGCGGCAGGAAAATTTATTTTTGAATATCGATATATGCGCGATTCGATATATCATAAGTATGATATCGATATTCGATATATATCGAAGTAAAAATATCGGTATTTTCGATATATCGCATATAATTTTTTTATATTAAAATGTATAATTACAGTGGAAAATAGGTAAATTTGGAAAATAAAACACAATTAAACTGTTTATTTTATTTATTATACTTATTTAATTATTCAACTCAAAATAAACACATGGTCAAAATACCGAGAGTTCATTAATGGTACGTGTTTGAATTTGGCTCGTTGCCGTGGTAGTAATTTCCATGTCATCATGTTTTAACCCTAGCGACACTTAAAACATGTCATCATATACGTAGATATAGGCTATTCCAAACGTTTAGGTTGAACTAGATTTTGAAATCTAGTAATTTTTATCTATTAATTCGGACTTTTGGTCATTTTACTTTGTAAATCATACTCACATTACAAATTCTAGATTAAATTGATTGTCATTATAACATGTACTTTTCAATGCATTTTAATTTTTTGTCATTCTTAATAAAAATTTCCCCGTTATTTATATTATTTTTCTTTAAAATACATAATGTGTCATAATTTTAATAAATGTCATTCGTTTTGATGGTTTCACTATTGGAATTTTAAATTTTCACATACCAAACGTGAAACATGAAATAACCCAAGCACGGTCCCTTCTCGTGACAACCTAAAAGAACGAAATTCCCATTTAGTTCCGCCTAAACGTTTGGAATAGCCTGTACAAATATTTCGTGGATATTTCTGACATTTGACATTTTTACGGAATTGACAATTTTTTTACAATTTATTATCAGAATATTATTTTTTATTACAATTTTTTTTATATTATTTCATTAGTACGATTTGTTGGTCAGTTAATACTAAGATGTAATTTAATTTCTCTCATAATTAAATATGCATATATTTAAATGTAAAAAATATACAAGAATACCGATATTTTTCGCTAATATCGATATTTTGCGCGATATATCGCATTTCAAATATCGATGTAATAATATCGATATATTTACGATATTTACGAAATATCGATATATCGTTCCCATCCCTAGTTAGCGGTCGATGCCACTTTCGAAGTAGTTCTCTTTAGAGGTCTGCACGGGCTCGGGCTTGGCCCGTGAAGCCAGGTACGGGTCGACTGACATGTATTATATTCGGGCTTGGGCCGAATAAGAACAATAATACCTTTAAATAATATATTTTTAAACCTTCGTTAAAAAATATATATATTTTTTTAAATTCCTAGTTTTATAATTATTACAAATTGTAAGAAATTTTTGTATCATATTTTTTTAACGAGGTTTATTCGGGCCGAATTTAAAATTTTGTCGGGTTCGGGCCGAGTAGATGCAATAATTGTATTAATATTTTCGGGCTCGGGCCGGGCCGGACTGGAAACATAACGGGCCGGGCCGGGTAAAGGTGGTCCAAAATAGGCCCGTGCAGACCTCTAGTTCTCTTACCCATTTATGCACCGGTCCCAATAGTCTCTACATTGCTGAAATGCTTTCTGGAAGATTTTTTAGACGAGCGTGTCAAGCACCACTTGTGATTCTGCGATTCAACAGTATCAAAATGTCAGCCTTTCTGCTTAATTTTTATTTTCGGGAATAAAATGAAGTCGCATGGGGCAAAACGACGGTCATCGAATTATTGGTTAAAAACTGTTGTGTATGGAACAGCTTGTGGGTAGAGAGTGCATGCCCAATTATTTAGTGATAATTCGCTAACAAGTCTCATATCCAGTGGTGGCCGGTACATTAGAGCTGCGGAGCTACAGCATCCCCAAAATTAAAATAATTTAAACATTACACATGTTTATGATATTTTTCACTCTCCCTATCTTTAAATTTACTTATTTTTTTTAATTTAAAATCCTCACTATTGCCGTGCGTCATGCGTAGGGATGGGAATTTATTTTTGAATATCGATATATGCGCGATTCGATACATCGTAAGTGTGATATCGATATTCGATATATATCGAAATAAAAATATCGATATTTTCGATATATCGAAATAACTAACACGTAACATGTAAGATATATAAATTACATATTTTTTGGTTGGCTTGGCGGGAAAAGAAGTCGCCAATTGACAGACAATCACTTTACAGTTGGTACTTACCAAGATACCAACCAACTTTCTAATATTATCCTTGTTAACAGCTCTCTTAATTAAATATATATATGCTGTTCACTTTTGTAAAGACAAACCAGATTTTTTGGTTACTTTTAGTGTATAACGGTCTTTAAATATCAATTAAAAATATTCCTTACACTGTAAAACCGACTTTAGATTTATTGGTTATGATCATTATTAAGAAAGTGACATTTTTTATAATTTTTTAATGCCAACATGTCAATTTCAAAGGTGCAAAATATTGAAATCAAAATTTCGTCTTACAGGCTATTCGAAACGATTAGGCGGAACTAAATGGAAATTTCGTTATTTTAGGCTGTCACGAAAAGGGACCTTGCTTGGGTTATTTCGTGTTTCAGGTTTGGTATGTGAAAAATTAAAATTCTAACAGTGAAACCATGGAAACGAATGACATATGTCAAATATTTTAATACATTTTTCCATATTTTGAAGACAAAAAATTAATAAATGGGAAATTTTTATTAAGAATGACAAAAAATTAAAATGTAATGAAAAGGACATTTTATAATGACAATCAATTTAATCTAGAATTTGCAATGTGAGCATGATTTTCAAAGCCTAAACAAAATGACCAAAAGTCCGAATTAATTGATAAAAATTACTAGATTTAAAAAATTAGTTCCGCCTAAAGGTTTGGAATAGCCTATAGTTTGTTTCTACAAAAGTGAACAGCATATATTTAAATGTAAAAAATATACAAGAATACCGATATTTTGTGCGAATATCGATATATTGCGCGATATATCGCATTTCAAATATCGATATATCGTTCCCATCCCTAGTTATGCGTAATACAAATATTTTGTGTACACGTTATGATGCACTATGTGCTGTAAGCACTGGCAGCTCGAATTGTCATGGTAACGCGGCGATTGACATTGACTGGAGGTAACGGCTTCTTATACACTTTCGGAGCGGCAGTCTTTTGCAGTTGTCAAAAAAAGCTTGTCAAATACATATCTCATTACAGATATTTTTGTATTTTTTTTTAAATTAAATATTTAAGAATGCAGGCCATCACATGTTTTATACAGCACATAAACGTTAATTTTCTTTTACTTTACTAAAGCCCTGTATTTCCGCCTTGCAGTTATCTACAAGAATAACTATCAGTGGGATAATAATTTTGTACAGAAAAATGTGCGATAAACTCCCAAGAAGAGCAAATTTCAATATTTCCGAATCAAGGCAACTTGTAAATCTTGTGTTAAAATGTAAAAATGTTATAGAAAATAAAGCTACTGACACTGTAAATCTAAAAGAAAAACAAGGGGCCTGGTAAAAAAAAAAATGTATTATGTTCAATGCATCCTGCAGACAGAATAGAAATGAAAAAAACACTGAAAATTAAATACGACGGTTTATTGATGTAGTATTTGGTTTTAATTGGTGTAGTATTTGGTGGAATATTTGGTAGAGCACGATATTAAATACATTTTTCGCTAAGCGAAATCGATTAATAAATTCTTTCTCATCCCACTGGACCATATAATTTGGTCTAACACATACTATGAATGGACGTTCTAAATACTCTACAATTTCCTCATCGTCTGCTAGCAAATCTTCTAAATCAGAATCCATAATTTCCTTCTTTAAAAATAAATGTAAATTATCTAAAAATAATCGACAATATTATTTATTTCAGTATAAATTAAAGTAGATTACTAAATTATTTTGAATTTATTTTGATATAATTACATAATAAAATAGTACACATTCTGTGTGTGTATTTCTTGACGAGTGAAATTAAAAAAAAAAAAAATCTTCTTAATCGTCAATTTTGGAGTCAGGTAATAAATAAAATATGGTTTTCTGGAACGCATCTTCAGCCAGTTTAGTCGTAGTAGTCATAAAATGGTCATAGTTTTAAAATATGGTCGTGAACGACGGTCGAAAGTTAAAAAATAAATAAAACTGAATTTAAAATTATAACAGTGACTGTTTCCACTAAAGTATGACAATTATACGATTGTCATACTTTTGTATGATCCTATCATGACGCATGAAGGAAACAGGGTAAAACTTGTATTGAATATTTTTAGTTTCATTATCGTTCTTGAACAGAGAAGAAAATGTCGTTCCTGTTTCCGTGTTTTAAAAAATTCTGGTAATATGGTTATTTTGTTTTCGTTTTCGATTTGTTCTCATGCTTGATAAAATTTGAATCAAAGAGTCAGGAGACGATATCTTTTTCCGATTCCCGACTCCTCCAAAAAGCTTCGACTCCTCGACTCCCGACTCCCAACTCCGACTCTCTATCCCTGGTTATTATGTATATGATAAAATTAATCGAACAATTTAATCTAGTGCCATTCTGTATAAAACCGTAGAGGGCAAAACATTATAAATTAAAGTTTTGATTAGCATTTCATAAATTAAGGAATGCAATGCAGTACTTTTGACAAGTTCACAACAAGTTAGGAATCACATGGCGCTGTCTAGGAATACCCGTAACTCATTTGCAGTCAGGCACAAGGGCGTGAGAGGGACAGGAGCTTAAATTTTTTCTTGGGAAAAGTTGGGATATTTACTTTTTTTGAAAAAACAATAATTTTTTTTTATAAAATATATTTAAATATATAATATTTTATTACTGAAATTAGTGAAGAAACATTCTTATTTTAAACTAGTTGTTTTATAAACATGCATTTATCAACTTCCTAATATTTTATTCAGACCAATTCTGTAACTCAGTTACTATGATCATAGTAACTAAATTTGTCACTATGAGCAAGGTCAGATACTATCATAGTAACTTTGGGGTATTTCGTATTCCGTAAGATAAAAGTTACTACAATATTTAGTAACATGTTACTATAAAAGTTCCTATCATAGTAACTACCAAATGCTGGTGTTTATAAGTAATAACTTAGTTCTTATGAAGGTAAAAATGGCGGCAATGATTTTAAGTGTAATTTTTAGATATAATAGAAAATGAAGAAGATTAGTAAAGAAAATTTTATAAATTAAATATATATAAAATATGTATGTATGAGTGTAGGTAAATGTTTATATTGCAGGAGATGAAATACATTAAAGATCAAAAAGTCTTTTCCAATTCCTCAATATTTAATGAGTCTTTTTTAAAATGACTAAAAAAAAAAATGTTATTGTTTTTAAAAAAATTAACAAAAGTTCTATTCAGTGACGCAAAAATAGTTTCATGAGGGGGGAGGGTTATAAAATGAGACGTATGGAAGTAATGACAATACAGGGGAAATGCATCGAAGTAATAAAAAATCCAGTTTCATGGGAGGTTGTAACACCCAAATACCACCCGCCTGCGCCACTGGTTCTATTGTGGAGAATTTGTCTTTACACTCCGTGTTTTTTTTTTTAATTTCTTCACTCATTTTGTTTTTTATAAATATATTATAAATGTATATACCATAATATATATATAACAACAAAATAATGTAAGCAATACAATATTTTGACATTTTTAACCTCAACTGTCATCTGTATACCACCAATGCGCATGCGTGTTGCTAATGCGTGTTCTGTAGAGTGGATTCAAATAGAGAAGGATACACGACCGTTACAAAATTGCGCAAACAAGATAACGCCAGTGGCGGAGACATATAAAATATTTTCAAACCAAATGGGTCAATTAAATAATATTTTTTATTGAATTAATTAAGAATCGATTTAAAAGCTATATATTAAAATATAAATGAAAAAATATAAATAAAATGCTGTTTAATATAAATATGTCAGTCATCAATGACAGAAGGCAAATTAATTATGAATAAACAAATAAAAATGCCGACCAGACGGGGAAAAAATATATATTGCAGTAAAATTAATTTTATTATTAAATTTATATCGGTCATATGTACTCTTAGAGATGCCAGTTGCAGCAATCACTCGTTCCCGGAAATTTTTTACAGCTATTTGGAAGTTCTTCAGATTAACTTCCTCCTTCATGAACTGCATAACATTATTAATAATTTCGCGGCTCTGACTATGAAGCACTTGTCCTTTACGTTTCACTAATTGCTTCTGCATTTTGTAAAACACTGTTTTTAAAGTCAAAAAGTAAATTAATTTCATAACCTCAACTTATCCTACTGTTCTATTATCAAATATGTATTTTTTTACTTACGTTGTCTTTCACTAACAAATAATTCGTATTAAAAAATACTGTTTTAGATTGTAGATGTATTCTAATAATATAGATATTTTATATAAACACGTTGAAAGCTCCTAACTCATACAAGACTTCTACGGCTATGAGTAACAAACCTAACACCCCTATTATAAGTAAATTAGACTCGTCCAGACGAAAAATGGTTTCTGCACAGTTTTATTGATGTACTCAACACTATTTGAATCGACTCTAACTAACTTCGTTCTTTTCTCAGTAACTGTCGCTAAGATATAACTTTCATAGCGACGTCACTACAGTTGGATATTACAGAATACGAAAAATGTTAAAGTTACTATTAAAGTCACTGTAAAAGTTATCTTGTAGTAACGTTACTACACGGTAACTATTATAGTAACTTTTTACAGAATTGATCTGATTGAATAATAGAAGGTTTGTCTCATTCTTGCCTTTGGCCGGACAGCAGACAATAAAACAATATTTGGCTCCTGAATATATAATGAATGTCGTAATCCACATTTCTTAAAACTGTTGTAAACAACAGTTGAAATTTGATTAGTTTTTGCCGTGCAAAGATATTTTGCATAAATATTTTGTTTATTTATTTTTAAATGTTTTTTATTTCCATAATTAAATTACATATTATCTGTCTCATTTTGTAATACGGAACAGTGAAAGTTCATTTTTTATGTTGTATATTGACAATACATTTATAATATTGTCATAGTATTGGTTCACACGGATACGCCAAAGTCTGTTTACACCACACAGTCACCAAAGTAACCAAATCTAGTTTCGTATTACAAATTGAGACGGATTATAAATGTTATTATCTGTCTCATTTTGTAATACGAAACTAAAAGGGAAACTTCATTTTTTATGTTGTATATTTAAAATATCATCTTAGGGTGGTAATTCTGAAGTGGCACCTTTCAAATATTAGACATGTCCATCACAATTATGACATGTTAATTGAAATTTTGACATGTCAATTTGTTATTGGCATCTGACACTACCGATAGAGGCGCTACTGCATTCACATCATGGCTGACTTTGGTAGGATATTTTTGACAGGTTCAATGGTATCTTCATGTGATATTTATTGAAACACACGGGAACACACTCTAAAATGGTCTTTAACTGTCTTTCCACTTCTAAGAACATATTCCCATGCTTGTCACAAACTCGACTATCCTACAACCGTCTCAAAGTTTCTCAAAATCCCACTAGAGGCGCTTCAGTTATTGCCAGTTGACAATCTGACATATGTAGTTTTTGGTTCAATATAACCTCGATATAATAAAACTTAACCACAAATTTAAATGCCAGATTTACAAGTTCACATGTTTCCATAAAAGTCTATTTACACCAAAACAGTCACCAAAGTAACCAGATCTAGTTTCGTATTATAAAATGAGACAGATTATACTAAAATCTTATTTTCTTAAAAAAAAAAAAAACCCCTAAAGTACTACCCTAAAACTAAAATAGACATGCATTTCTCTTATTATTGAATTAACAGCAAAATCATATGTGACAAAAATAGTTTATAATAAGAAAACAAATATTTAATTTTATGCATTTTTTCATTTAGATGCATATTTGGGGAGTTACAGTAACACCCAGCTAAACTTTTGAAATATCTGACTTATTATTGACTTAACAGCAAAAACGTGAATGACAAACATTGTTTATAATAAGAATAAAACCTTTTTCGATTGGACAAATGTTTGGGGAGTTACGGGGGAGGGGGGACCATCAGGGCCGGCGGAAGCAGGCAAGCGGGCGAGGGGGGCGCTGTCATCAGATTCAAAAGGGCGCCAAATTAATATAAAAATAATTAGCAAAATGTAACTTAGGTCATCATTTTTGAAATTTAGAAGTGAGGACCTTTCTTTGTCATCACTTATATTTTAGAAGTAAGAACTCTTTTTGTTTCCAGAACATCACTTTATATTATATGTTTAGGAGAACCCAATTATAAAATCTTACCCATGGCTCGAAAAAAGCTAGTTACGCCCTGACTGGGGGGGCTCAATTAAGTCTTGCCTACGTGCGCCAAAGACCCTCGCACCGGCCCTGGACACCATAATCCTAAAATCTTGAAATATCTCACTTATTATTTATTTTACATCAAAAATGTACAAAACATTTTTTCTCTCTTCAATGCAGTTTTTAATAAGAAAATTATTTAGGGCCAAGGGGAGCGTTACTTATAAGGTTGAAATATCTCACTTGTCATGTACTTTACAGGAAAAATTAATATGAGAAAAGTAATTGTTCCTCTATATTCAATGCAGTTTTTAGTAAGATATCACACTTATCATTTACTTTACCGCAAGAATGTACCTTATGCAGTACACTTTACGGTAGGCAAACCGTACGAAGTACAGGTACTCCAGCTATACTCTATCTCAGAAAGACTGATAGTAATAAAATTTATTATTTGTAAAAAGTTATTGTTTTATCACACTGAAGCGGCAAAACAAAAGCGACAAAATATGAATATTTCAAAACGAAATATTGTTAAAAAAAAACCGAGTGTGCCGCACATCTTATATGGGAATAGGAACTAGGGTTAAACACAATAGATCATAAAAATGTTACCCTAAAATTTTGAGGAAAAATATGGTCACAGGGGTGCGTTTAATGATATGATAAATATGGTCACAGGCGTGCGTTTAATAAAATGATAAATAGTAATATAAAAATATACAAAACCAATTTAAACGTGTTTAAAATGTGCACGCCACTGGTAACTGCCTGACAAAAAGATTTATTACTATCAGTCTTTCTGAGATAGAGTATAGTATAGACATATTTTATACAATGAAATAATAGATAACCCGATAAACCTTTTGTAATATTAAGTTTTGATGTATTTTTATTGATATAATTTAAAATTCAAAATATTCGAAATATAAAAAAATATAAAAATATAAAAACAAAAAAACTAACATTTTTAGGTGCGTTCGGCATAAGCTAATAATCTACACATTCGGCATAATTTACACAAGAAACGTTCGGCATAAAGTTTCTGTGTGTTTTGTGCAGCACGAAGATCGTTCGGCGTATACTGCAGTTTGTGTTGCACAATCGTCACAAGTTCAGATCGTGCGGCAGTCTGTGCAATGGTGTTTTTCGCGGTAAAAATACAAAGTTATTATTTCTACAAAACAATATGAGTGAAAACAATCAAGATATCATTGTTTATGCCTGCAGCATTTGCAAAATAAATAGTATAGACATGAACCTCATGATAGAACATATAAATACACTAAAAAAGACTTAAAATTTTTATACAAGCGGAAATGTACTTTAAATTGATTTGTAGTCATGTTTGGAACAGTACTCTCTGCTTATTCAAACACTTTTTCCAAAATATTTTCTGGTTTGGAAAATTCTTCTGAATCGTCTTCCTCATCAAATAAAATTTCTTTTATATTACTTAAAAGCATCGCAAAACCATCATGCGTCATTTATATATTATCGTACAAAACAATTAGCAGGAGACAGACTTCATGTAATCACACACACATAATTCATTTGCTAACATTAAAAAAAAAAATAGGTTAGAATAATAGTTTGAATAACTGCACAATCTGAACAAAGCGTTCATCTTTGACTTTCTTGCATAGTCTGCACAGTGGTCACGTGACAAAATACTTGCACGACACAAAGTTAACACTGCACAGTTATGCCGAACGCACCTTTTATATTAAAATACGAGCCTCGTCTCGGTGAAGTTGGCCCAACTATGTAAATCATGAAACTTGTGAATTTATGTTAAAATAAGGTAAATATAATTTAAGATAAATTGTTTTTATTATAACAGTACTTTTGTAAAAGTATTTCACTAAAATATTGTATAAAATCTTGAAATACTATCTCACTTTACACCGCACACTTTACATCCAAAATGTATATAAGGCAACATTTTTGTTTTCTCTTCAATGCAGTTTTTAACAAGAAAATTATTTAGGGGGAGTGTTACTTATAATATCTCATTTATCATTTACTTAACAGCAAAAATGTAGGTTATAATTGACAGAGGAGTCCGTGTATTTATAACATTAATAAATAAATAAAGCACTCGGTAAGGTTCACAAATATAAATTTAATGTACTCTATACGTATTTCAACCATCTGTGACGCCATCTACAGGAATTTAAATTACAAACTAAAATTATTTTTTACAGATACATTCAGTGGGAACAAATATTAACGGTAGGGAATACAAGTGTAAACAAATTAGCAGATAAGGGAAATTTTATTTTTTACCGATTTATTAGGGGTGAGTTGTAAACATCAATCTGATCATTCATTAAGGGAATTCCAGAGTTGATATTTTTGTAAATTTCTCGGTATTCTAAAAGGTTCAGTTTATAACTTTTATTATGTCATTTATGGAAAGGTTATGATTATTGGTGATCATGTGTTCTGCTATGTTCGACTGTTCTACTTTTTTTTTGGTCGAAAATTTGTTACAAGATTTGAAGAGCATTTGAAGGCCATCCAAAATAAAAAGGTTTTGATGTTTACAACTCACCCCCAATAAATCGGTAAAAAATAAAAAATCCCTTATCTGCTAATTTTGTTTACACTTGTATTCCCTACCATTAATATTTGTTTCCACTGAATGTATTTGTTAAAAATAAGTTTAGTTTGTAATTTAAACTCCTGTAGATGGCGTCACTGCCGAAATACGTATAGAGTACATCAGTGGCACAGCCAAGGGGGCGGCCGACGGGTCTGGGCCCCTCCCAGGACCAGCAGATTACACGGCGCAGTCTATTTTACATACAAGATGATAATCAGTGACTGAACTTTAAATATCCCGAAGGGTTTCTTGACATTTTTTTGTAAACAGAAAAGGGGTACTTATTTACTAAAGGGGTATGGTACAGATAAAGGGGTAAAATATTTTACATTTTTAAATATATTTTTCCCCTAAATAAGCTCAAGTGATTTTGATTACCGCTTCAGGGGCCACAAAAAATGAGGTTGAGGGCCGTATGCGGACCGCGTGCCCTCGAAATTTGATTCGGCCCTCCCCAAGACAAAATCCTGGCTGCGCCACTGGAGTACATTTAACTTATAAATGAAGGTATATGAGAAAAAAAAAATCTCTCTGTTTATTTTGTGATAAAACTACATCTTTATGTTTCTATTGTTGTTTTATTTATTTTTTTTTTTTGTAAAATTTTAATAAACTATCCCCACAGTATATATTGAATTGATGCCCATAAATTTCCCTCCTAATATAAATATATTTTCTTTGAAAACACTATTTTTAATAGTTAGGCCATCTTCACTGAGACGGGGCTCGTATACTTATAATAATAATCCAATTTTATCATAACAGAAAATATTTTTATAAATAAAAAAAATCAAGCTAATGAATCTGACATTGTAACCTAAACCCTTGTCCTGTTGTTGTGACAAATGTAACCTAAATGAAAATTATTTAACCTTAAAACTTCTCAAAAAAGCCCCATTTACAATGTTAAAATAATCGGTCTCAAAATTCCATTTACTCATTGAAAATCACTAGATTTCAAAATCTTGTTACGCCCAAAGCTAATGGTGCCTGTCCACTTGAGAGTAAATAGTGGCGAGAAGCTCTCGATAGCAATTACTCTCAAGTGGACAGGCATCTGAGAGTAACTCGCAGAAAGTGACGAGCTACTCTCCGAGAGCTAACTACTCTCAACGTACTCGCTAGTAGACACGTGCTCCCTACCCTCTCCGAGAGTAGCTCGCCAAATACGAACTGTGTTGAGAGTACTCTCGAGAGCTATCTGCTTACAAGATGTTCCAAAATTCGTAACCGGAGGAAATAAATAAATTAATCGGCTTGTATGAACTCCGGGAAATTCTGTCGATCGTGAAATGTGTCGATTACCGTGACAGAATGAAGAAACATAATGTTTTGTAGGAAATTTTATACCCCCAAATTTAGAAAATTACCAACCTATTAACATTTTTTTAAAAATTTTATTAAAAATAATTAATTAGTTTAAATTTAATGCAATTTAAAAATAAAAATATCTATATTTTTTTTTATTAAAATAAAGTTTAAAACATTATGTGCCTGATTAAAAGAATTATTTTGATAGAATAAATTATGTAAATTTTTACCTTTGTTAATAACTAATTACCCCAAATAATTAAGTAGAGCCTAAAATAAAATTATTAAATTATTTTAGTAATTACATTTAATTGAATTAAACTATTTTTTAAAGTATCAAAAAACTTTGTACATCATCTACTAAAATGTAATTAACAACAAAATATGCTAATTAAGCTTTTAGTTACATACCCCAAATATAAAGGTAATAACCCTTTTCTTTTTAATATCTATTTTTTTTTTATCAACTTTATTTACAGGAACAATAATCTCTATTTCTTCAATTTCATGAATAGGGGCATGAATAGGATTAGAAATTAATATACTTTCCTTTCTTTTACTTTACATTCCTTTATTAAGAAAAAAGAAAAATCATATTCCTTTAAATCTTCTATTAAATATTTTTATGTACAAGCTATAGCTTCAACTATTTTTATTTGCAATTTTATTAATAATATTTAAAATAAATTTTATAAGAGAATTATTAAAAGTAAATAAATTTTTAATAATATTAATCAATTCAACTTTATTATTAAAAATAGATGCAGCACCATTTCATTTTTGATTTCCAGAAAAGGCACCTAAAACACGTCTTCAATCCATGACTTAATCCAGCAGATTTTTTTATTCAACTTTTTTCTTTTTTTATAAATAGTTAGAATTATTACAGCTGCTGCGACCTTTCTATAGTACGAAGCCATCTTGACTACTCTCCACAACTGATCAAGTGGACACAGGCTTGAGAGTTCTCTCTCTCGAGAGCAACTCGCAGGGTACTCTCGGGAGTACACCCGGTCGAAATCAGCTCTCTAGTGGACAAGCCCGTGAGAGTTGCTCTCGAGAGTTACTCTCGAGAGTACTCTCAAGTGGACAGGCACCTTAAGACCTCGTTGAATATACATAAAAGTTTAATTCAATTAAATGTAATTACTAAAATAATTTAATAAGTTTATTTTAGGCTCTACTTAATTAATTGGGGTAATTAGTTATTAGTTATTAAAATAATTCTTTTAATCAGGCACATAATGTTTTAAACTTTATTTTAATAAAAAAACATATATTTTTATTTTTGAATTGAATTAAATTTAAACTAAGTAATTATTTTTAATAAATCGGTAATCGACACATTTCCCGTTCCACAAAATTTCTCGGAGCTCGTACAAGCCGATTAATTAATTAATTTATTTCCTCCGGTGACGAATTTTTGAACATCTTGTAAGCAGACAACTCTCGAGAGTACTCTCAGGAATTCGAACACAGTTCGTATTTGGCGAGCTACTCTCGGAGAGTGTAGGGAGCACGTGTCCACTAGCGAGTACATTGAGAGTAGTTAGCTCTCGGAGAGTAGCTCGTCACTTTCTGCGAGTTACTCTCAGATGCCTGTCCACTTGAGAGTAACTGCTATCGAGAGCTTCTCGCCACTATTTACTCTCATGTGGACAGGCACCATAACGCATGCATTATGAATAAATAAGCAAACTTGTTCTGTTTAATAAATTTTTAATAAAAGTAATACATGGGAGGCTATAGGCGATCACTTATGATAAATTCTACTTAATCCCGAACGAGGTATGGGCACGTCAGCTAGTATAATAAATCCCTCATTACTTAATACACGTAATATATTATCCAATTTCTTTAACTTTTTTTGTAAAAAACTTCTTCCGCAGTCGATAAATTTTTAAGTGGATAGCGGTGGAGTACACACGCCAACGTGCTGAATTATTTTCCAAATAAGTTATGCTTTTATTTCATGAAAAATACCGAGTTTCATGAACAATGAAACTCTGGATAGAGTAAAATGAACAATTTTATGTCTAGTTGATTTTTATTTCTGTTATACCAGTTGCCAAGATTTTATTTTTACCATTTCTGCAACGAAAATTATTTTTAAACCCGTATGAGTTCAAATACTTTATAAAGTAAAAAAAATAATGTGAAGGGTGAATTTTTACACATTTCAGGGTTTCGCAGATATCTATAAGAGTAAGTGATGGCAACCAAGAGGTTGGATCGCATATTAAATGCCTGAGACAACATATTTTACTGTATTCACATCAAAATGAACAATATTTAAGAGCTAAAGAGCTACGAGGTGTGTAAATTAAGTAATCGGTCTGATTATTATTTTTTTTTTTTTTTATTCGAATAGAATTACAATTCAATATTATCTCCCTCAAAATAACTTCCTTGGGAAGTCACACACCGCTGGAGACGGTTCTTCCAATCCTCATAGCAGTGCTGGAACTCGGATACTAGAATACCTTTCAGCTGATCGGTTACGGACGTTTGAATGTTTTCGAGTGTCCCAAAATGACGTCCCTTGAAGTGATTTTTCAATCTTGGGAAGAGGAAAAAGTCAAGGACTCAAGTCAGGCGAATAAGGAGGCTGAGGAGACACAGGAATGTTTTTACTGGCCAAAAACTCGTTTATTGAATTACCATTTTTGCGCAGATTTTTCTCATACCCAATTCATTTGTCAAAATCTGATGAACGGTAGTGTGAGTCAAATTCAACTCTTCTCCGATCATTCTGACTGTCAACCATCGATCTGAACGCACAAGATCCCGGATTCTGTCGACACTTTCATCGGTTCTTGAAGATGAAGGCCTTCCGCTGCGTGATTCATCTTCAATTAACTCTATTCCTTCTGAAAATGCCTGAATCCACCAAAAAAACCTGGGTTCTTGACAAAACACTTTCTCCGTAGGCCTGCTGAAGTTTTGCAAAAGTTTCCGTTGCACTGTGCCCAAGTCTGAAGCAAAACCTGATAGCACACCGTTGCTCGAAATGAATGTCACTCATTTTTAGAACACACTAGAAAAAACTGTTTCACGAAAAAAATCGATACGGACAACAAAATTACTCTAGCGAGTTCAAACTAGTACTGAAGGCGTATCACATGTTAACCTGCCAGCCCTCAAAGTCCCGCGTCCCAAATGTAGCCAGATCAAACGCTATGTTGCCACTCTGGTTACTTAATGTACACATCTCGTATATGCAAAGAGCTTTTATTTAATACACTCCACGAAATTATAAAAAAAAACATATTATATTTTTTCAATAACTTCTGTATCTTTCGAAAATATAATCTGATCAAAAATTCCTACTGAGCCAGTTCAGTTCATAAAAGTTCAGTTTTATCAACATTACCACAGTCAGAGTACTACGAACTCACTACATATCAATCAATCAATCAATTAATTTGCTTTTAAAACCCTTTCGGATTTTTCCTCATGATGGTGTCTAGCACCATGTTGAAGAGCGTGGGTGAAAGTGCGTCTCCTTGTCTTAGCCCAATATTACTGGAAATGGCATCAGTCTTGCATATGTACCCAGCTGTAATTTTGTAGGAGGTGCCAATTATTGTTTCCATGATCAGGATTCTTAGTTTTTCTGGGTCCTTAAAGTTAATCTACCCTAAAAAGTTATTATACCCTCTTATACAAGGTGTCTCAAAAGAAATTTTATATTTAGTGTATCGATTAAAAAAAAAGTAAGCCGTATATAGAAAAAATGTTTATTAATTATTAAAATACACTTTTTGGGGATTTATTTCTTAAAAATAATATCGTCTAAATGTAGACCCTCGCGTTCTCGGCACTCATTTAATCGAACAGTAAAATTACTTATGACGTCTCGGCAGGTGGACTCAGGGATGGCTGCCATTTCGTGACGGATATTTTCTTTCAAATGCGCCAGTGAAGTCGGTTTATTGGCGTAAACTTTAGATTTAAGATAACCCCATAGGAAAAATTCCATAGGGGTTAAATCTGGACTGCGTGGAAGCCAATTTATGTCACCTCTCCGGGAGATCAATTTGCCTGAGAAAATTTCACGAACACGTGGCAGAGACATATTGGACGTGTGTGAAGTAGCTCTGTCCTGTTGGAACCATGTTCTTTGGTTATAGCCAGGAAAGTTTTGCAGTTCAGGTACCAAGAAGTTGTCTAACATCTCCACATAACGCTCTAAATTCACTGTAACTGCACGCCCCCTTTCGTCTTCAAAAAAGTAAGGGCCGATAATTCCTCGCGCCGACATCGTAGCCCATACGGTCACTTTTGGCGAATGTAGGGGTTTCTGATGTTTGCGTTTCGGATTCGTTGCACTCCAGTAGCGGCAGTTCTACTTATTTACGTGGCCATTAAGATGAAAATGAGCTTCATCCGAAAACAAAATGTTGGTAAACGTTGAAAATCGCTCAATCACCTGATTTACGAATTAAGCCTCTGACTGGCATCTTGGGGCTTTAATTCTTGCACCAATTGAATTTTGTAGGGGTGCAGCTTTAGGTCTTTGCGCATAATGCGATGTAATGATGATCTATGCACATTTAAAGCACTTGCGCGCTTCCGAATTGAAAGGTTCGGGTCGTCACGAACAGACTGATTAACATTCTCCACGTTTTCTACCGTTCTTGATGACCTAGGTCGCCCGGAATTTGATTTATCCAGCGTTGTACCAGTCTCTTCAAACTTTTTAACCCAATATCGAATGAGAGGAATGCTTGGCGCATCATTTAAGTGGCGAAAACCTCGAATACTGCAGAATTTTATACGCGCTACAGTCGCCGAATCACCGTTTTTGTAAAACTCTCGCACGCATAACGCGCGGTCTGCTCCCGAGAAACGCTCCATAGCGACTAAATTCCCAAGAGCCAGACTACCGATTGACATAACCCTCGCGCCCCTCGGATACGTTGCGTTCACGCAGTAAGCTAAATAAATATAAAATTTCTTTTGAGACACCTTGTATATGCATAAAAATAAAACTGGACTTACTACCTTCTCAGAAGTTCATGATTACAACACAAGAAACAAGTCAAATATTTATCCTAATTTCTTGAGACTGACGAAATCAAGAAATGCTGTTAACTACTACTCAATTAAATTTATGAATAAAGTACCGGTTAACATCAAACAATTGGCCTTCAACAAATTCAAAAATGTCATGAAGGACTATTTTATTAAAAATCCTTTTTACTCCATAGAGGAATTCTTACTTCACAGTTTTGTAAAGTTATAAAATGTACAAATCTTTCAATGTGTCTTTAATGTTGTCAATGTAATTTCTGATCTGTAAAGTTTAATAGACTAAATTAATATATTGTAATATCGACTGACTTAAAACACTGAGTCTGTAATTGGGTCAATAAACTTTGATGATTATAATAATAATAATAATAATAATTATTATTATTATTATAATCATCGCTTGCCACACCGAGGGGTGTGTGATTCTGTCATATGCAGTTTTGAAATCTACGAATATCTTATGCAAATCAATTCTGTACTCGTATGCCTTTTCCATCAACTGTCGACGACAGAAGAATTGATCGGCGCGAAGTCATTTAAGACCGCAGCATGAAAATATATTAAAAATCCGCTCAATTTTGCAAGATATAAATTATATCCATATTCATAAATATATTACATTTGTAGTAAGTAAACTATATCAAGGTCAAATAAACAGATCAATTCTGTAAAAATTTACTGTGTAGTAACGTTACTACAAGATAAAATATTATAAAATGTATAATGACTTTAATTGATGATAGTAACTGATCTTGCTCATAGTGACAGATTTAGTTCCTATGATCATAGTAACTGAGTTACAGAATTGGTCTGATAGTGTATGTGTTGGTTGATGCGTTTCTATGAAAACGGTTCGCGTTGGAGGTACTTCAAGTACTTTCAAGTAGTACGACTTGAAAGAACAATATTTTTAGGGTTTTGTAGGTATGACCACAAAACCCTTATACCGTCATTTTGTCGTATGTCTGTTGGTAAAAATTGTAGCTAAACGGCTAAACCTAGAGAGTTGAAATTTGGGTGCTTTTAGAACTCTTTGACCCGCACATAGGAAAAATACTAAAACATCTAAAAAACATATCCCCCTAAAAATATAAACAAATATGTGCTCATCGAAAAAAAAAAAAATATATATATATTTTTTAATTCTGAGTAGAGTATCAAATGAAAGCCCTTAGTACGTGGATTAATGATTAAAATTTTATTTTTGCAACATAAATTATTTTGACTCGCACCCTGTAGCCCAGATGGTTTAAACTAAAAATCTGAATAAATTTTAACACTAAACCTACCACGACGGGTCAAATGACCCATTTTAAACTTTTTGTCAGAATTTCTTTTAAATAACATTATCACATCGCCATTTGCCTTTACTACTTTTATTAAAAAATACATAGAATGTATTTTTTAATATTTACTCCTCTCTTGTTAATTTTTTTTACCGAGAAATATATGTAATCTGCCCTAACTACCGCAAAGGGTCATTTGAACCAAAAGGTGCCAAGTAGGTTTTTGCAAAGAAAACAAAACTACAAAAATCTGTTTCATATGCAACAAATATGTGTGTGGAAAATGTGCCGTCGAGAACCCAATAATTTGCAAAATATGCGGTGAACTTGAATAAAGTTAGCAATTTATTTAGGATTCAATTGAAGAATATTTACTTTTTTTCATGTATTATTTTTATATTTTTTAAATTTAATAAATAAACAATTTTGAATCGTTATTTAAAAAAACATGTTTTATTCATTCACCAAATTGTGCTAAATGATATATTTTTCGCTATACATAGTAATATATATCAAATTTTAAAGACGGGTCACTTGACCCGCTGTGGTAGGGATAGGTATACATGAAGTCTCGGTAGGTTTAGTGTCAAGTATTTGGTGTGAACCGGAATAGTAAAACAGGAATTTTTGAGCAGATTATGTTTTCGGAAAATAACGCATTTTTTGTGTTTTTTGCTTGACCAAGTAAAATATTTAATAACTTATGTAACGAAGCAATCCAGCATGCTTTTATGATGTAATGGTTAGCAGTCTCGCGTTCTAATTTGCAAACTAGAGTTCCGGACTCCAGACAATTTTATTTTTTCTGTTTTTTTTGCATTTTTATTTTGTTTAAATTATTACAATTTGGTGAATGAGTTTAAACGTGGTTGTACATCCACAAGTGATGAATATCGTTCGGGACGTCCACTAGAGGCGACTACGCTAGAAATGATTGACAAAATCCACGATATGGTCTTAAATGATCGAGTAGTCAAAGTGCGCGAACTTGTTGAGGGCACAGGCATATCACATGGCTCAGTGGTTTCAATTTTGCACAAAAAACTGGGTATGAAAAAGATATCGGTAAGATGGGTGCCGCGTTTGCTCACAGTGGAGAATAAACGCAATCGTTAGTTAATCACGCTTGAATTATGCATGAAATACGGTTAGAATTGTTGCTGCATCCACTGGTAAATACATCAGATTTAGCCCCAGCGACTTTTTTCCAAACATGAAGAAATGGCTCGCCGGAAAAAAATTCACGTCAAACGAGGAGGTCAATGACGAAACAGACGTCTATTTTGATGGCCTTCCGGAATCTTATTTTTTGGATGGCTTGAAAAAGTTGGAAAAACGCAGGGCGAAGTATATCGAGCTAAAAGGAGACTATGTTGAGAAATAAAAAGGTATCAACCCAAAATAATGTGTTTTTCTATTATTTTGTAAAGACTTATTGACCTACCCTCGTATTTTGCACTAGATTGAAGTTTACCACCCGAGCCGTAGGGGATGGTTGTAATCATCCAAGTGTAATATAGCCAGTATATGCGAGTCAAGTACAATATTTTAATTACAACTATATAGTTTTATCATTAAAATCAGCTGTGGCCACCACTGGACCGACCGCCAAGTACTTGTATAATAGTATATTCTGTAACAAGGTTGGAATGAGAAAATTCGATGCGAGTGGAACATTCCGAGCGCGAGCCGCAGGCGAGCGTGAGGAACCAGGAGCATCGAATTTTCTCATTCCAACCGAGTCACAGACCCTACTTTCTCCACGACCACCAGAAAGAAAAAAAAATAACAAATAATTATTTTAACAAACATTTTATCTTAACAAATAATTTATATTACATAACAAATTAATCAATTAATTAAACTAATTTATTTTATTTATTTGTCTAATTTTAATTTAATTTGCCGCACATCGGCCACTATTTTAGGTTAGGAACTTATGTTGCATTTATTTAATGTAAACGTTGCATATATCTTAATGTAACCCTACAAAAACAAAAGACAACAAGCATGGAATAGTTATTCCATAACAAGTGATGGAATGAAATACACGCAAAATGCATAAGAAGATAAGTGCTTTAGAATAACATTCCAACTCTTGTGTTAGAATATTAACTTTCTGTAGTCAAAATTGGTAAATTCTATAGTGGTCGTGGAGAATAGTATATTCTGTAACAAGGTTGGAATGAGAAAATTCGATGCGAGTGGAACATTCCGAGCGCGAGCCGCAGGCGAGCGTGAGGAACCACGAGCATCGAATTTTCTCATTCCAACCAAGTCACAGACCCTACTTTCTCCACGACCACCAGAAAGAAAAAAAATCACAAATAATTATTTTAACAAACATTTTATCTTAAAAAATAATTTATATTACATAACAAATTAATCAATTAATTAAACAATTTTTTTTTTATTTATTATTTGTTTAATTTTAATTTAATTTGCCGCACATCGGCCACTATTTTAGGTTAGGAAGTTATGTTGCATTTATTTAATGTAAACGTTGCATATATCTTAATGTAACCCTACAAAAACAAAAGACAACAAGCATGGAATAGTTATTCTATAACAAGTGATGGAATGAAATACACGCAAAATGCATAAGAAGATAAGTGCTTTAGAATAACATTCCAACTCTTGTGTTAGAATATTACCTTTCTGTAGTCAAAATTGGTTTTAGAATTGGTATATTCTATAGTGGTCGTGGAGAAAATACATTCTTGCAGCAGAGTAGAAATAACTTAGCCTAACATTTTCTAACAGAGATATTATTTATCATGATCAAGAAAAAAATAGACAAAAATTAAAAAAAAAAAAAAAAAAAATTCGTTTTATCAAAAAATCTTTCAAATAAAAGTTATTAGTTATTGCATTTATAGCAACTTTTGTTAAATAAATTTTTTCGAAATATTTTTCTGTTGCTTAATATTCGCAAAAATCTTAAAATTGACGCGAGTAAACTCCCATTTCTAGTTAACTGATTTTTACCAAAAGTTGATCAACTCGTACCATTAATGGCAAAAGCTTATATATGCAGTTTAATAAAAATCCTTTTAGCCGAATTTGCTCTGCACGTGTACACAGACAGACAGACGGACAGACAGACCGACAGACATCATGCTAAAAATAGTCAAAACGTTATATAGGGACCTCAGTTCGTGGAGAT
Organism: Liopterus haemorrhoidalis; assembly: GCA_963971575.1. Classification (NCBI taxonomy): domain Eukaryota; kingdom Metazoa; phylum Arthropoda; class Insecta; order Coleoptera; family Dytiscidae; genus Liopterus; species Liopterus haemorrhoidalis. The sequence continues at coordinate 17,666,295 of OZ020616.1, read as the reverse complement.
CTACCGAAATCTCGAAATGTCAAAATCGGTATGATTACAATACCTCCCTTATATATGTTGGCGGTCGGTAATAATAGTAAGCTTGATTAAAAAACACTGAAATTCTGAACGTCAATTGTAAAACTTCAGAACCTACGTCCTATTCTAGCTATAAAGATGAGTAGTGTGAAGTGCAAATAGCCTTCGTTATTGAGTGCCAAACATTCTAACTTATTAAAAAAAGAACAAAATGCGGCGTATAAAATGTCAATTATTCACGTATGAGCACGCAAGCGTATCCTATTATACACGGAGTTATTAGCAGCTTTATGTATTTGTAATTGGACATATAATGCATTCATTATTTGATGGTCGTAAATTAACATATATTTTTTTCAAAAACTTCTTCATCTTTTATATATCTATCTCTATTTTTCGTTGTATGAGGTACAAACAAATAAAAATTTATTATTGTTATATATCTTTCAAAAATATAAGCTGAAAATTCCTTTTTAGTTCCCAATAGATTTTCATAGTTTCATTTTCAACTACATATTTTGGATCATGTACATAACTAGCTGATGACCGGTGTATGTCCCTCCCTTCATCTCTCCCTCTATCGCTGTACTTCCCTTACTTATCAAAAGCTGCTAGATATCATTGGGTACAGGGTTCTTAGCATTTATTCATAAATTTTTAATGTTTTCGGTTGATTGTAATTTAAAAAAAATATGGTTAGGTTAGGTTAGGCTATTGAAGCACCCATAAATAAATGAATTAAAAAAACAGTGGCGTTGAGAGACCTCCGCTAGACTTGCCCTCCCATAAAAAAAATAATAATAAAAAAAAATAGATAATTTTTTTTTTTTTTTCAAAATTTAAAAGAAGATTTAGTTAAATCTTCAAAAATACATCAAATTATGTCTTATACAATTTTTTTTTTGTCCAAGGCTTGGTTTACTAGTTACGATTTTTTGTAAATTTTAAAGTTTAATAACTTCCGTTTCCGGTTTCGGATTTTAATAAAAAACAATAGGGTTCTTCCCAATTATTAGGAGAATTTTTTAGTACCAGAACGAACTCTTTAAGTTAAACCGTTTTTGAGTTATCGTGTATACACACAAAAACACAGACACACACACACAGACACACATACGGACGGCACTTCGAAAATAGGTTTTTTGGATTCCCTGGACCATGACACGTGGTCATCAGTCAAAATCTCGACATCGAAAATTTTCGCGATTACAATACTTGCCCCTTATATATTAAGGTCGGGCAAGTAAAAAACCAGTGGCGAAGGAAGACCTCCGCTAGACTTGCCCTCCCATAAAAAAAATAATAATAAAAAAAAATACATGTTTTTTTTTTTTAATTTAAAAAAATATTTAGGTAAAACTTCAAAAATACTTCAAATTATGTCCAATATATGGGACCCTGAGAAGATATGAAGATATTGTACCTATCACAAACCATAACATGAATATGCTGGTGTATTTTTTTTATCAATGCAGGCATTATTTAGTTTCGAGATAAGATACATGCATACAAACTAATTAGTATACATTTTCTACGTGTAAAGAATAATAACAAAATTAAAACCTATCCTAAAAAAATAAAAAGAACCAAAAAAGATTCGTGTTTAAAGCGTATGCAATAAGGACCTCAGTGACGGCGCTAGCTTTTAAAAACTGGGTGAGCCGGGAAATATTTGAGGGGGCATTTTTTTTTTTTTTATTGTTATAAATATTAATTAAAATATGATGGTTTGTAACCATTTATTTAAAAGTTAACACTATATTTTATTGAAAATTACGAAACGTTAACAAATATATTTAAACTATTGAATCTACTCGATTTAGAAAATTATGACTATTGTGATATAAAATAAACTTAATAACATTGGTTTCTTTGTCTGAAAACACGAGCACTAAACAAAGTAATGGCGTATCTGCACTTAACTTGCAGACTGGCGTCCGCAGAACCCTCTTAGTAACAAGAAGGGTGGTCGCGCACTTCGCACTCATGCAACCATCCAGTGGCGTCTCGTTACATCCTTCCCCTCAAGAGGCGATGTCGGAGGGATCGGTTCTTGTTAAAGAAGACGGGACGACGGTGGTGACCATTGTTGTTGTATCAATTCTTATAGCTATATTCTGATAGCTTATCAATATGAAGTATTAATCTCGGGTTGACGGTGATGACCACGAAGTATCAATCTCGGGTTCATGCTGTGGACTGCCTCGGGCACGTTTCGCTGGTGGAGCGACTGTGTTGTCTGGCGGGGTTCCACGTCGTGGGCGTCCTCGTCGTTGGGACTCTCGTTCTGTCGTTCTCGGGTCTTCCTGGGACTCGTTCTTGCGGGGTCTTCCTCGGCCTCGTATTGGTCGGACCGGAGCGGTCTCTTGATTGCACGGCACGTATGGGGTAAGTCCCGTAGTATGGTATGCGCAAAGGGGCGTATTTGGATTGGAGCGTGAGGCAATTTGGTAGGTAGTAGGGGACAACTGCGCAAAGATTAAATAAGGACCATCCCATCTGGGTGTTAATTCGCAAGTGTACCCTTTTGAGACTATAGTTATTGGGTGCACGGCGACTAAAACCTGGTCTCCAATCTTATAATTGGGTGCTTGACTGCGATTCTCTCGTGCCACTCTAGCTTCAGTTAGAGTATTGGCCAGTATCTCTAGGTACCACGTAATTTGCCACATGGAATTACATTCGTCCATGACATCACGCAAATCACGATGACCATCATGAGGCGTTCGGAGTTCCCTGCCGAAGGTTAGGTATGCGGCGGTAAATCCGGTTGAGTCGCATTTAGATGTGTTCATTGCGAACCGTATCATTGGGAGTTTTTCTACCCACTGACAGAGGTCCGATTGGACTAGCATAGCCAACTGTCCTATTATGTCCCTGTTCTTCCTTTCAACGGGGTTCGCTTCTGGGTGGTACGCTGGTGTTAGGTTTTGCTTAAACCCGAAGAAATGGGCGACCTGTTGCATCACTTCTGTGACGAATTGTGTGCCCTTGTCGCTTATTACTCGCCTGGGAACTCCATAACGTAGTATGATTTCGTCAATTAAACATTTGGCACAGTTTTGGGCTGTGGCCTCTTTTAGCGGACAAAGCTCAACCCAACGGCTTGCTACATCTTCGATGACGTAGATCCATCTATCTCCAGTTTCACTTTCGGGTAGGGGACCGTAGAGGCTAATGGAAAGTACCTCAAAGCGGCGATGCTGAATTGGTGTTTGCAACAGTCCAGCAGGCTTTTGGTTGGACGGTTGGACGGGCGAACCACGCAAGGCGTTGCAGTCACCCACATTTATGTCTTCCACTTCGAAATCGAGAGAACCATTGAAACGCGCAGTACATTTCGTGAAGTTACTCGATCGTGGTGCGACAGGCGGCGGGCTATCACTCCCGCGCGTACGGCGGTCACTCGCAGCGCTCCCAATATTGGCGAGAAGTTCACGAAATTGCACATCCGTCAGAACAATGTTTGTTGCTGAGACTGTTGAAGTACTCGGTTTTTCTTCTTTGGGCGGCATTTTACACAGACAGCGCACTCAAGACAGATGAAAATGTTTTTAAAGAAATAGTTTATTGCCCAAAATTAAAAAATGGCGCGAAATGTCAATAGAGCGGAAAGTTAGTAGAAACACGCACTTAACTTTCTACCAGTTCGCGAGAATTTTGTAAACTACACACAGTTTAGCAAAATATGTTCAATTTTGTTATTTTCACTTTTACTTAGTCCACTCTGTCACTAACTTCACTAAATCAATGAACAAAACACTTTTAATAATAAGTTAACGGCTTCTTACTTGGGCGCCATTTTGTAAGTATTTATTTAAAGGTCAACACTATATTTTATTGAAAATTACAAAATTACATGATTAAATGAGTTCGAAACGTTACAAATATATTTAAACTATTGAATCTACTGAATTTAGAAAGTTATGACTATTGTGATATAAAATAAACTTAATAACATTGGTTTCTTTGTCTGAAAAGACGAGCACTAAACACAGTAATGGCGTAGCTGTACTTAACTTGCAGACTGGCGTCCGCAGAACCCTCTTAGTAACAAGAAGGGTGGTCGCGCACAACCCTCGCGCACTTCGCACTCATGTGACCATCCAGTGGCGTCTCGTTACAGGTTTTGAATTTTGAAAAGTTGAAAGCGGGCTGTAAGCGGAACTTTGATAGGGTGACCATTCGTCCCGCATTAAGATACGTCCCGCAAAAGTACCGCATTTTAACATTTTGTCCCGCATTTTTGCTCTTCACTTGGATTTGGGAGGTGAAGACAATTTTTTTTGCTCTTCACTTGGATTTTGGAGGATGAGGACCATTTTTTTTTGCTCTTCACTTGGATTCGGGCGATGAGGACCTTTTTTTTGCTCCGTCCCGCATTGCCTTCTTAAGAAAATGGTCACCCTAAACTTTGACCAACTTTTCAATTCGAAATACAGACGATTCCGCTTAATTGGGCAACCGCTTAATTGGGGCAGCCGCTTATTTGGGCCAAATCTCAAAGAACAGAAACCAAACCAAGGAACCAACAGAAAATTTACATGTTTAATTGGGACAACATTCCGCTTAATTGGGACAGTAAATTTAAGATCACAGTACATATTATGTTACACATATTCTCAAGAAAAAATATGTACAAAGAATTTAATATTACAGCGTTATTTTATGCAGGAAGGAAATGAAGGGAGCCGCACTGAATACCTGTGCTGATTTTGTAGAAGTGAAATGTTACAAAAACAAAAGACAGACTGCACTTGACGCATTTTTACATTGCATTAAGTTGTATGTACCTATTTATTATTTTATTTTGGAATTTATTATTATTTTTTCTTAAAAGTTATATTATTAATATTTTTTGGTTATATGTAATTTATAGTTTTGTCCAAGAATTAATAAAATAAAATTATTGAAAGAAAAATATGCATTGTTTAATTTTATGTGAAATTCGCTTAATTGGGGCAGCCGCTTAATTGGGCCAAAATGTCTAAGTCCCTATGTGTCCCAATTAAGCGGAATCGACTGTATTCCCAAAATGAACCGGGCACTTTGTTTTATCTAAAATTTTATATTTTCTCATATCTGAGGGGTGGGGGAGCAACTGATGGCCAGAACCATTAAGGCAGGGCACTGGCACCACCACTAGTGTGCCCGCTATATTATACCTTATACCTACAGATTTTGTGAAACCCATGATCAACATCGCATGTTATCCCCATCACAAATCAACCGTCTCTTTCTCTCTCTGCTTTCAACAAATTTGCACGCTCGCGTATCAACACAAAGCACCCGAGTGTTTTTTAATTTGTTTGTAAAAATTATGAAGTTTTAAGTAGAGATGGGTCGTTCATGAACGAACCGGCTCACTGAGCCGGCTCAGTACACTGACCGAAGTGACACGGTTCACCAAATTGAAATGAGCCGGCTCACGGCTCACTGTATAGTTTCAAGTTTCAAGGATACGATTGGTCGGGCGATTGTGAACAGTGACCGGAGTGATCCGGATCTGGATCGATGTCATGTTGAACTTCGCGAGAACTTGGCTTGTAATGTATTATCATAAAGTGTATTTTGTCATCAATTTGTAGGGCAGTTTATTTGAAACTAATAGGGTTAGTCTGTATTTTCTTACAACCATACTATATAAAAATATTAAAAATATTGCCCAAATCCCAGATGTCCGATTTATAAGGGCAATAAACATCGCCATAAACTTAACACATCTGGTTTAAAATACAGTAGCTACATAAAGTGAATTGCTTGTTTCAAAAATGTTAGATAAGAGTCGGGGCTAAGCGACGTTCTACCTACGACCGGACGACCGGCAACTGACTGACCTGTGTCTCGGGATCATGTTTAAAAGAAGCGGCTCTAAGCAAGAGTCGGCTCTAAGCGACGTTCTACCTCTAAGCTCTAAGCGACGTTCTACCGAACGACCGACCGACCTGTGTCTCGGGATCATGTTTACAAGAACCGGCTCTGAGCAAGAGTCGGTTCTAAGCGACGTTCTACCTACAACCGAACGACCGACCGACCTGCGTCTCGGGATCATGTTTACAGTTCATATATTGCAAGAATCGGCTCTAAGCAAGAGCCGGCTGTAAACGACGTTCTACCTACGACCGAACAACCGACCGACCTGTGTCTCGGGATCATATTTACAGTTTATATATTGCAAGAACCGGCTCTAAGCGACTTTCTACCTACGAACTAACGACCGTCCTGTGTTTCGGAGACATGTTTACTTAACCGGATCACTGAGCCGGATCAATGAACCGGCTCAACAAACTGAACGACCTCCACTGATCCGGTTCCGCAAACTGAGCCGAAATTCCCATCTCTAGTTTTAAGGCATAAAAGAGAGGCAGCAGTCTGCGAAAAAAAAAAATTGAACGCGTTGGTCCAAACTACCCAACTAGCACAAATTGCTTTATAAAAATTGTGTAGACATTTTTAGAGCAATATTATACAACTGAAAGCTTTATAATTCAGCAACAAAAATGTCTATGAAGCAACAAAATACACTTAAACTTCCAAAATAGGCGCAGATTTATAAAACCTTTTGGCTATAATAATATTGCATACGCAACATTTTAAAAACCTAATGGTATTCTTTGGAATTATCTTAAAATAGTTATAAAATAAACAATAAAACATTAATTAAACTTTTTGATTAGTTATATAGCAGCAATATTTATAGATCTGCTCTATTGTAGCTGCATGTTAAAACAATTTTGCAACTGAGACACATATAGATGAAAAATCTTATTGAAGTATAAAATCATGACAATAAAACATATATGTATTTTTATATTTATCCTATTGCTACTTCTGAACTAAAATTTTCTTGCGAATGCCAATTTACTGTGAAAATATAAGGTAAAACATTCAAAAATTACAACTCGCCAAAGAAATATTAATTATTTGCTAATTAACTCAATTAAAAATGTTATAGAAAGAAAAAAAATATTATAACTATATTATTTCAATAAATGGGAAAAGTTTGTATTCAAGAGTAAAATATTAAAAAATAAAAGAAAAATGCAAAAATAAACTATTTTTAGGGTTTTGTAGGTATGACCAAAAAACCCTTATACCGTCATTTTGTCGTCTGTCTGTCTGTCTGTCTGTTCGGTAAAAATTGTAGCCAAACGGCTAAACCTAGAGAGTTGAAATTTGGCATGCTTATACAACTGTTTGACCCGCACATAAGAAAAATACTAAAAAATATAAAAAACATATCCCCCTAAAAATATAAACAAAAATGTGCTCATCGAAAACAAAAATATTTTTTTTAAATTCTGAGTAGGGTATCAAATGAAAGCCCTTAGTACTTGGATTAACGATCAAATTTTTAATTTTGCAAAATAAATTATTTTGATGCGATTTTTGCCAAAATTGTGCAAAACAAAATTTGTCCCACACCCTGTAGCCCAGATGGTTTAAACTAAAAATCTAAAAAAATTCTAAGTAATGTATATTGGTGTGAACCGAAATAGTACAACAGGAATTTTTGATCAGATTATGTTTTCGGAAAATAACGCATTTTTTGTGGTTTTTGGTTCACAAAGTACAAAAGTTATACCAATGTAAGACACCCACACGCAAGGCGTACGATAGCGTAGTGGTTAGAGCACTGGTGTCGTAAGATAAAATTCGCTGGAAATGAAGGGTTTCGAGTACGGAGTGAATTTTATTTTTTCTGTTTTTTTTGCATTTTTATTATGTTGAAATTATTTTGTCAAAATTCTAGTTATATTTTGACAAATGTTGCATTTAATTTTTAAGACCGTAAATTTAATAACCAGTCTTATTATATGATTAACAGACGATAAATTATTTTAAAAATATCGTTCATTTTGCCGTGATTATTACAAAGTAAAATTTGTCCTACACACTCAGCATGCCGCCTTCACTTATTATATACCTGCGAAACCCTGAAATGTGTGAATATTCACACTTCACATCAATTTTTTTCTAAATAAAATATATATTCAGTCAAAATGGACGTCACTTTATATTTACATTGTTCATAAAAATATGGCCGTTTTGATTTAAAACCTTAAAAAACCTTATAAAGCTACTAAAAAATTATTTAGACATCAGAAGAACCAAATTGTTATTGAAATGGTTTATGTATTACCATATATAATCTTTACTATAATATAATATGTATACAACGTTTTGATTTTATAATTGTGCAATTTATTGCTTTCAGTGTTATATGAATTTTAATAATACTAGCTTTGCGGCTATAAGCTGATATATAAAGTAGTTGATCGTACCCTTTATGAAACTTTTTTCATTTATTATTAGGTTAAGTTATTAAAAAGTCGCATTATTACACCGATGTATTTGCTTCATGTTGTTTTTTAGTAATCATGAAGAAGTGACAAATAAATTTGCTTGTTGATTTGGGCTTTGTTTTATCATTTCTTGAAGTTTTAGATTTACTTTTTTTTATGCAGTATTCTAATAAATTGCAAGAACCACAATAGTCTGAAAATTATTTTATAATTATTCTCTTTTAAGAAATATAAAATATTTATAAGACATTCTTATGTTGTATCTATTACAGTTTTTATAACATCAAAATATCAGACAAAAGTTATAAACTGGCTTTATAATTGTTTTCAAATCGATTATATAATAACTTTAAATTAAACTTAATTTCTTATTTAGGTTTTATTACTAGTGTTATAAATCTTTTTTCATAGCAATAATAGCCGTTGATCAGGAAATATGTTTTATGTATTACGAACTTGTTTGGCATCCTAAAATAAAGTTATATTATAATTATTATAATTATAAAACACCCATGCTTTCAACGGGACTCGAACCCGAGACCTTTGTAATGTAGTGACTGCATATTATAACCCTTCTTGGGTAAAAAGGTTAACAAAGGGGGTTAGTTAAAGATTTGCTTATATTAAACATCCACATACGTCAGTATTTTTAATTTATTTTTAGGTGCCAGCCTAAGAAATTATAATTACTTGTATGCATAAAACAAAAATAAACTATAAATGATGTTAATAAAATATCTGCTCTCATGCTTTAATTAGGAATTTTATTTTTTAATTTGATATATCATTTATTTGTAATAAAAAAATAATTAAAAGGGCTCGTAATCCTAAAAAATAAATTGTTTATTAGGATTTGAACTATTCCTAGGTCAATTATTTTATGTTCATTATAAGTTGTTCTGGTATAGGTATGCTGTATAAATTATTTTCATACATATATTTATGCCACCAAATTTTAAAATAATGTTAAAAAACTTTTATATGAGAATTTCTCTTTATAACATGAGTGCTAGATGTCACAAAATAATAATAATAAATAAAGTGTATAATTATTTTATATTAAAGCTGATAGAACATTTTAAAAACTATTTTTCGACCCCAAATTGCTTATACAGACACCAGTGGCGCAGCCAGGATTTTGTCTTGGGGAGGGCCGAATCAAATTTCGAGAGCACGCGGGCCGCATACGGCCCTGAACCTTATTTTTTATGGCCCCTGAAGCGGTATTCAAAATCACTTGAGCTTATTTAGGGGAAAAATATATTTAAAAATGTAAAATATACTCTCTTCCCCTGTTCTGTTTATAAAAGAATGTCAAGAAACCCTTCGGGATATTTAAAGTTCCGTCACTGCTTATCATTTTGTATGCAAATGATAATTCCATTATTTGTTGATAAAAAAAATGTAATTGTTAATCCCTGTATCAAAAACTTTCACTTGATTTTTTCTTCGATAAAAACATATTTATTTATATTTTTCGCGGGATATATTTTTGAAGTCACAATATTTCTCTTACTTATGTTCAGTTCTCTAAATCAGCCGCTTGGCCACAATTTATACAGAACGAACAGACTCATGTGACGGAATAAGGATTTCTTGATTTTACCTACGAAAACCTAAAAATAACATGTAAATGTGCATTTTCTGTTAATTTCAACACTAATCATAATAAAATATAGCTTATTATTATTGTAAAATACATAAGTTATTTTGCTGTACGATTGTAATAAAATTGTTAAATTTTCATTTCATTGGACCTTCAGAGGGGGCTTGTGTCCCCCCTCCATCTGAATACGCCACTGTTGTTCAGTACAACTTATATCAGTTCTTTTTGTGTGTAAAACATAATAATTTCAAAAATACCTAAGAAGATATTGATATTCACATTTATCTTGCAAAATAAAACCAAATACCGATTTTAAGAGCGCTATTGTCTCCAAAACTACTCTCTTTATTATATTTCTACTATTTTTTACTCTATTTCACTTTTGAGGTGTCATTTTAAAATTACATTCTGAAGGTTATACCGAAGTCAGATTTCCACTTTATCTTATCTAAATCGAGTAATTTTAGTTGTTTAAAACAGTTTTATCATTTGACTGGGCGAATATTTTAGTCGATGTGTCAGGGGGAAAATGATCAACGCACCCCTTCATATAATTCGTTGGAGCATATTTGGAAAGTGATGTATTTTCACTTGAACAATAATTATGTCACTTTATCAAGAGTAGGCAATCTTAAAAAAATGTTTATTAATACGCAAAAAAAAAAAAGAAAATGCCAATATTGTTTACAATGAAGTAATTTAAAAATTAACTACTGTTGTGGTTAAATTTTATCTTCAACTCCCCGGGCAGCGCCATGTAATCTGCTGGTCCTGGGAGGGGCCCAGGCCTGTCGAATCTGTAATTGATGTAAAAGTGATGGACAGTCAAAATTATTATTTATTATTTTATATAAGATCATAATGTCTTTATGCTCTCTTCTTTTTTTTTAATGAATTAAGAGTAACTGAATTGTGTGGAAATTTATAGTTTAAATAATTTAAAAATTTGTGCTTGTTGGAAATATTAATTAATATTTTTGTTATATTGTGTGAACAAATTTGCAGACCGCCGGTCGGCTTAACAGGAAAAGGTTTATGGCAGTCCCTAATGGTTTATGGCGGGCTAATTCCTTTTAAGTTAAACCGACATCTGGGGTCCATATTTTTATTAGTTCTTAAGATGTATTATTCCAGTCGTTTAATATACTCATAGTACTGAGCCGACCAACATATTGTCGCGAACTCTAGTTGACTTCTGACGGTCGTATAGTAAAGTGATAGTACCGTTTTCATGTTTTTGAATACAGGACTAGTTCGTATTACAAAACCCAACGTTTTATAGGCTTTTTTTATTTAATTTATTATAAAATTATTTATTATAAAAAAATTAAGTTATATTACGTCGAAGCAAACAAGAACCCCAGAAAATATGTGAACTAATTTGAACATTTTATTATAGGCAATATATATAGTCTGACGCAGAACTGATTTTACGCTACATTTGTATTTAAAATTTGTGCTTTAGTATTTGTATTTAATTCAAGTTGATTTGAATTTACAACTCAAAATTGATACTATTATTAATATTTATATATTATAGTTCACACTTATTTTAATATTTGTAAAATTTTGATTGCGAGTGTAATATGCTGTTAAGTGTACTTGAGAATTACACCCAAGCGCTAACCACGCCTACCCAGGGACTTTGTTTGCTTCGACGTACAGTACATTTGTTGCCATAATAAATATGCTATTTATCATTTAGGTTTTACTAACTGTACAGAACTAAGTACAGAGTACTAAGCATTTATGTTTTTAGGCAATTATTTTCATACTAGGTTATTACCCGTCAACAATGTCGGATTTATAATATAAAACTTTCAATTGTTTGTATGAGTATTTGGTTTTATTTTTTAACGTATCTTAATTTCATCACCGGTTAGCGAATCAAGGGACAGTATATCACCCGTTAGCCAATCACGGGAGAGGGTGTCACCTGTCAGCCAATCAAGAGACAGGGTGTCCCCAGTTAGCCAATCATGAGAACCTTAGGAAAAATTGACGTCATAATGTTACCGACACTACATACAGACACTTGCTAATTATATAGTTAGATTATTTATTCATGAACTTTTTAAGATGGAAAAACAATTCATTTTTTCTCAGTACATTACATTTATATTGTTAAAACTAAAAATAATTTGAGACGTTAATTTATGCCTACGAAATCCTAGACATTTGTGTATGTAATTATATTTGTAGATTCTTAAAGAATAAATTTGCAAAATATTGTTCATATCGGTCAAAGGATATAAGAGTGTCTAAAGTTTCTTTTTTATGCCTACGAAATCCTAGATATTTCTATATATAATTATATTCGTAGATTCTTAGAGAATAAATCTGCAAAATATTGTTCATATCGGTTAAAGGATATAGGCGTGTCTAGAGTTTCTCTTTTATACCGACGAAACTTTAAACATTTCTATATATAATTAATTATATTCGTAGATTCTTAGAGAATAAATCTGCAAAATATTGTTCATATCGGTTAAAGGATATAAGCGTGTCTAGAGTTTCTCTTTTATGCAGACACCTTTATTTTGGACGTTTGCCATTGCTGATAGTACTAGGCTAGAATAGTACAATATAATGAGTATTAATATCAAAAAGATATAATACTTCAAGAGTAATATAAAAATAAATTCGGACGTTTCGGAAACTGCTCAACAATCTGTTTCCGTCTTCAGCGATCACGAGAAGTGATGAAATCACGAGATGTAATATTTTTCATATCGATCATAGCATATAGGAGTATCTAGAGTTTCTTGTTTATGCCTACGAAATCCTAGACTATTCTATATGTTATTTTATTCGCAGTTTCTTAGAGAATAAATCTGCAAAATATTATTCATATCGGTCAAATCATATAGAAGTATCTATAGTTTCTTGTTTATGCCTACGAAATCCTACACACTTCTATATGTAATTATATTCATAGATTCTTAGAGATTAAATCTGTAAAATACCTGTCAATCAAGAAACCTCAAGAGTCCCCAGTTAGCCAATCACGAGAACTTTAGGAAAAAATGACGTCACAGTGTTACCCAGATCACAAACACACACTAGTTAATTATATATGTACGATAATTTAAAGCGTTTTGCTCGATTTAAGTAATTATTTAAAATAATATTGGAGATCCTGCGAGTCGTAAAAATATGCTTATTTTACCAAAAACGAGGCCATGAATGTATTTTTTACGAGAAACGAATTAATTTATATATTGGTATAGATACTGTTCTATTATTTCTGATATAAATCCGTATTTAATTGCATAGATATTTGTATTATATGTCCAAAGATGTCATGTCTAGTCTTGTATTTTGTTGGTGCTAGAACGCTACAGCCAGCTACATATTATGTGTTGCATCTTCACGAGCTTGTCCACATACTCTGCAACTTCATCTTTTACATAAAAATATTTGGCAATATATAAGTACTTAGTGTTTATCACTTAGTCTTGTATTGCAGTCATTATTATTATTATTACTATTAAATGTTTTAACCCCTATGCAACTCAATACTTGTAAAACTAAAAATTATAAACCGTCTGGTAAGTTTTTATGTGTGTTATAATGTTTAAAAGTTTGAGAACTTCTTTAAACAACTATACTATCACAAGAGTAAATGAAATAAGAAAACACCAATGGAAACATAATTAACTTGTTCAAAAGTTGTTTATTACTTACAAACTGAAAGTCTTTAAGAAGTTACTTGAAAGATTAAACATTTCTATTACAATATTTACTGGAAACAGTTCCAAAAGTACTTTGAGGAATTTTAGAAAGAAAATTGTACTAAAATTGTAAGAAAATCGCAAAGAATGAATACGAAAGAGATTAAATAGTAAAGAAGATCGGGTAAAACAGTTCAAAAACCTCGTAAAAGCAGCGGCGTAGCTAGGGGGGCGGTTCGCCCCGGGCGCCAGCTACTTAGGGGCGCTTTAAATTATAAAATTTTCAATCATATTAGTTTTATAAAACGAATTTATTTTCTAATTTTATATTTTATAGAAGTGAGTACCTTTTTTTTTGTATTTAGGTCTTCACTTGAAAGTTAGAAGACCTTTTTTTTGGTCTTCACTTGAATTTTAGAAGTGAAGACCTTTTTTTTTTGAAATTTTGTCCTGTCTGAAATCTGAAATCTTGCATACGGGCGCCAAACACCCTCGCTTTTGGAAGGGGGGGCGTCCAAATTTTTTAACGCCCCGGGCAAAATGACCCCGTGTGTAAATTAAGTAACCGGACTGACTTTTTAATTTTTTTTTATTCGAATAGAATTACAATTCATTACTGTCTCAAAATAACTTCATTGGGAAAAAGTTTAAAATAAAAACACTCGGTTTATTGTTTCAAAAATGATTTAATGAATTGATACGTATTTCGACTTACAAAGTCATCTTCAGAATAAATAAATCACATACATTTCTGAAATATATACCAACAGGTAGGTACAACAAACAAGATAATAAAGGGACAACCTAAAGGATTAAAAAGGTGTTAGAAGCGGAGAACTAATGAGTTCTAGTTGTTCATTCATTAAATTTGTGTTCTTAGAAACAGCATTTTTAATCTCAAACGCTTCTAACATGTCCAGTTTTAATCCCTTTGGTTGTACATGTAATATTTTTACATTGTCAAAATCAAACGTATGATTATTGTGAATCATGTGTTCTGCAACATTAGAACGAGTTTTATTGAGACGCCATGCGCTCATGTGCTCTTTGATTCTAATATTATTTTAACTCGTCGCTTTCGAGTGTGTTATTCAGTTTTTTGTCTATTATAATTTTAAGTTGTTTTATAGGGACAGAAGTAAACAAACTGACAATGTCAAAAGAAACCAAAATACCTTTGGGTACGAATTTATGGTGTGAAATTTTCTCAACTAGATCTAGGCTATTTGTTCCTTGGGAAGCCTCACAGCGCTGGAGACAGTTCTTTGAATCCTCATAACAGTGCTGGACTCGGATACTGGAATAGCTTTCAACTGATCGGTTACAGACGTTTGGATGTTTTCGAGTGTCTCAAAATGACGTCCCTTGAGGTGATTTTTCAATCTTGGGAAGAGGAAAAAGTCACAAGGACTCAATTTAGGCGAATAAGGAAGCTGAGGAGCCACAGGAATGTTTTTACTGGCCAAAAACTCGTTTATTGAAAGGCCTTCCGCTGCGTGATTCATCTTCAACTCTCAATCTTCACATCTCTTCCTTCTGAAAATGCCTTAAACCACAAAAAAATCTGGGTCCTGGACAAAATACTGTCTCCGTAGGCCTGCTGATTTTTGCAAAAGTTTCCGTTGCACTCTGCCCAAGTCCGAAGCAAAACCTGATAGCACGCGTATCACAAGTTCACCTGCCGCCCCTCCAAGTCCCGCGTTCCTAATGTTGCCAGATCAAACGCTATGTTGCCAGTCCGATTACTTTATTTACACACCTCGTATACCTATGTACGTAGGGCACTAGGAAAGATTTGAGTTACGGGTTTACTGTTTAAACTTTTTTAAATTACTTCCCATCACGTTCAATACATTTCCTCATACGTATAAACTACGTGTTAAAAATGTCTGCACACTTTTCAGTTGGTACTTCTGCACAGGTTTAGTCCCAGGCCACTAGAAGCTCATCATCACTTTTAAAATGGCGGTCTTTTCGCTTATCCTTGATGAAAGGGAAGAGTCGAAAATCACAAAGAGCAAAATGACTCAACGGAGGATGTTCTAACATTTGTAGTCCAAAATTATCCCAAAAAAATTTAGTTAGTAGAGCTCGATGCGCGGGTGTATTACCTCCATGCATGCGCCAAGTGTCAAAGGCATGAATGTGGCCGTAAGTTTTGAAGAGACTGAATCAACTGAGGCAAGCACAACTCAACGTACCATTTGGCCGTAACTGTTTTTTATTCATCTGGAATAATTCTCGTAATAATCCATCGCTTACCGAAGAATACATCATTTTCTTTTTCACAGATCTTGATTGTTTTACCGCGGTTCGAGTTTCATTCTCTTCAAAAAGCCATATCCCGTTTCTTGACTTTGATGGCACAATAATAACAATGCCAAATTTCGACTTCTGTCACAATGGAGTTCACGTATTTCGAGTGTCCCATTTCAACATTTTTTAACATTTTTCGACACTAATCAACTCTTATGGCTGTTTATGCATCAGTCAGGTTGTGGGGTACCCATAGCGTGCAAACTTTCCTAACTTCCAGATGGTCGCGAAGAACTAAACAGATTGCTGGTGTATTAATGTGCCTAGAGTCCTCTATTCAGAGCCGGCGCTAGCTCTTTTGGCACCCGGGACAAACCCGCCAAACTGCGCCCTTTTGTTAGAAAATACAGTGGCGTACCGAAAAGGGGGGTATTTACGAATTCTAGTCGAATTACAAACCTCTCGACATACGAACTTTTCGAGGTAAAAACTATGTTCATATTCTATTTTGACCTCTAGATACGAACCATGATGTTTTTCTTGTCAAATGAATTAAAGCCTGTTTTACATTTTCCTTTTTTGACTTTTTTCCCTAGTACTAGAAACAGGCTACTAAAAGGCTACTACTGCAGGCAAAAATTCTTAAACTCCTGAACCACAAAACCTGACACAAAAAAGTTGTCATTTTTTACAATTTAATTCAAGATGAATTTGATACTAATCATGTCAAACAGGAAATTTCATGAAAGTTACCGTAGCGATTCTCGCTGACTAAACGATAACATGACACCCCTAACCATTCTTAGTATTAAGTAATTAGATAATATGCTAGAGTAGGTAATTTTGTAAGCAACATAATTCACACATTTTGTATTTTTGAAAAACAGTTTAGATTCAGCTTCCTTAGAAATAAGACATACCTTGTAATATAAAAACTAAATCTTTTTTAAAAACAAAGTTGTCTTGTGAAGAAATATAAGTTGAATAAAAATTAATATGTAATGGTATACAAATTGTATATTTATAGTGAAAAAATGCTTCTTCTCACTCCGTCTTTATTTCTTTGCATTTTCTTCATTTAGTTGAGAATAGTTTTTTTTTAAATTTTTTTGATTTTCTTTATTATTTTTTAATTGGCAACGGATTAATTAATTTCCCATAAGATATAATGGAAATAGTGCTTTGTCCTTAAACTAGAAGATGGGTAACTCGCTCCGCTCGGTTTTAGACTTTTACTAACTAAACCTAACCTAATTACCTTCTTTTTAGATACATAGTACTTTATTTTCCCCCATATTAGCCCAATTAAAATGCGTATAATTTATTTACCTTTTTTTAAACCTATATAAAAAAATTTATGCAATTATTTCTTAGTCTGTCTACTTTTATTGACCACTGCTTTTTTGACTTTCCGATCTTCTCGGCATTCCTCTCAAATATTTACAAAATATTTTTTTTTCGATGAATTGACGATTCGATGAATTGATCATTCGATGAATTGATTTTCGATGAATAGATTTTCGATGAATTGATTTTCGATGAACTCGTCTGTTACCCTCATATTGATAAGTTTACACTTGCACTGCAAACAATAGACTGACTATATAAAATGTATTAATCGGTGTATCTATTATGTTTTGAATGGTCTATTTAATGATGCAAGAATAAACTTGCTATGTTTATTTATACAGCCGTATCTCAAAACTTTCCTACCGCCTTACGTAAATAATCGGTTTATCTTATTTTTGTTGATTAAAATTTTAATGACATGTTTGAATTCAATGTCTGGAACCTTAAAGACCATAAGTAGGCCGAAATAGTAGATACCCAACTTGTTGCAAGCAGTCCTCGTTTTTATTATTCGCTTTAATCGCCGCTGCACAAGCAAGACTGTAATTAATTTTTCATACTGATCTTTCATAAACTTTTCAAACAATATGTTTGTTTCGGATTCATAAAAGAAAATTTATAAAAGATTTTTTATACTGTAATGCCGGCCTAAATGAAATATTTTAACTCAAAATTAGCAAGAACAACCAGAACAGCCAACATTCGTATCATCTTTTTCCCGCAGTACAGGTTAAAAATTCCCGTTTTCAATGAAAAATCCCCTCCTCAAATATATATATTTTTTATTGAAAATATTATTACATGAACTAGTGCACCCGTTGCCAACTGTGTTGGCAAACACATCATTACCTTTAAAATAAATAAGTAAATCCCAAATCAGTTTAAATAATCGTGTAAAATAAAAAATAAGGACAGTATTATATAGGGATAAACCTGCAAAATATTATTCACGTCGGTTAAAGGATATAAGAGGGTCTAGAGTTTCTCGTTTATGCTTACGAAATCCTAGACATTTCTTTATTTTATTTTATCCCCAGATTTTTAGAGAATAAAACTGTAAAATATTGTTCATATCAGTCAAAGGATATAGGAGTGTCTAGAGTTTCTTGTTTATGTCTACGAAACCCTAGACATTTCTATACGTAATTATATTCGTAGATTCTTAGAGAATACATTTGCAAAATATTGTTCATATCGGTCAAAGTATATAGAAGTATCTAGAGTTTCTTCTTTATGCCTACGAAATTCTAGACATTTCTATACGTAATTATATTCGTAGATTCTTAGAGAATACATTTGCAAAATATTGTTCATATCGGTCAAAGGATATAGGAGTGTCTAGAGTTACTTGTTTATGCCTACGAAACCCTAGACATTTCTATATATAATTATATTCATAGATTCTTACAGAATAAATCTGCAAAATATTGTTCATATCGGTCAAAGGATATAGGAGTTACTTGTTTCTGACTACGAAACCCTAGACATTTCTGTATGTAATTATATTCGTAGATTCTTAGAGAATAAATCTGGAAAATATTGTTCATATCGGTCAAAGGATATGGGAGTGTCTAGAGTTACTTGTTTATGCCTACGAAATCCTAGGCATTTCTATATGTAATTATATTTGTAGATTCTTAGAGAATAAATTTGTAAAATATTGTTCATATCATTCAAAGGATATAGGAGAGTTTAGAGTTTCTCGTTTATGCCTACGAAACCCTACACATTTCTATGTTATTTTATCCGCACTTTCTTACAGGAGAAATCTGCAAAATATTTTTCATGTCGGTCAAAGTATATAGTGGTTTCTAGAATTTCTTGTTTATGTGTCCGAAATCAGACGAATCAACCCGAATAATTCCGACCGGCCGAACAGACAGGATTAAGCTTTTTATATTATAGGGAATATTTAATGAAAGAAGAAAAAATACATGCTAATTTTTAAAGGAATAATACATACTCTTATGTAATTATATAGTTGATCTGTAACGGGATAGTTACACAAGTGTCATTTACTTTTTGTAAACTATTATGGAGAATACACATTGAATTGAGTGTATTTTCACCAATTCGATTCCTTTTTTTTTTTTTTTTTGTTTTTTCGGTGACCCTAGAATATATTCTTTCAGCTTCCACCATTGGAGTGTGGGTGTGACAAAATTAATGTTGACAACATGACTACATTTTTAAACATAGGATCGTTTTTAAAAAATTGTATGAGAACAATTTACTCTTTTGGCCTCTATTTTCCCTTTTTCCCTTTTAATAGGTGTGTTCGTTTGTGTAATCCAAACAGTTCTAAGTTGTCTAAATTACAAAAAAGCGTTCGTTTGTATGTTCTGAACTGTCCAAGTATTGTTCGTTTGTCAGTTCAGAACAGGTTCTAAGTTGTATAAACTGTACTACGTCTAGAGGAAGTACAAGTTCGGACAAGTTAGAATAAGTTAGTGACGTCACTCTTTAACTTTTTTTGACTTTACTTTGTTTAAATAACCTAAAATTGTAAAACAAAAATTTGAAAAAAGCATTTTTGGTGAAATGTTCAACAGGTGAAGCCTTAATCGAGGATGAATGCTATATTTTTTCTTGTGGTAAATATAATAATTACATTTATAATCAACTATAACCTATAAATTATGTATTTTATCCTTGATTGAAGAATCATTTGTTCAGTCAACGATTTTATAATGTTGACTATTTTATTTACTAATATATTTTTTATAGAAAATAGTGTAATAAAAGGAAATAAAAATCAAAAGGTTAGGTTAAACTTAAAAACTGGTTAAACAATAACTTGTTCAAAGTACGTTCGTTTGTACCATCATCTATTTCCTGTGAAATAATGATCTGATGACGTCACGACCTTGTTTTAAGGACAAGTTAGAACAAGACAAATGAACAGACCTAATGTTCAATTTTTATCGCAAAACGGAAAAATTTCGCTAGTTGGCAACACTGAGAACATCCCAAACGCGTGACTCAGAACAAGAAGGAGCAGGATGAGGACTTATGTTAGTGAGACAAAAAAAAAGAGTTCGAATCATAAATATGATCAAATAGCTTTTTTTACTGACCTGCCGGCTGCCGTAAGGGGACGGCGGTGATCGTACGGGCGTATTTGGCCATTTGATGAGGGAGACTGAAGGACTTCGTACCACCAGCGGCTGCGGGGGCTCTTGTTCTAACCCCGAATGCAACGCCGCTCCTCCGGACATCGGACCGCAACGCGGTTCTGAAATATTACAACAATGTTCATCACAATAATTAACAACTGGTTCAGATAAATAAAGCAACGATTGGCTAATTCCAACCAATGTTTCTTATGCTTTTCGGATTTCGCAGGTATAATAAAAAACCTTTTGTTGTCATTCATGGATCTGTCTCTCTGCATGGTAGATGTTGTGATGGCTGTACCTAGAAAGTTAAAGTTTAGCATGCATTTGACAGCTCTTTGATCCCCATATTGGAAAAATACTGAGACATCGAAATCTTACCCGCAAAATTTAAAGATATACTTTTTGAAAAAATATAAGTTGCATTTTAAATTCTGAGTGGGCTCTTGATACGAAGATTAACACGCATGAAATAATAATAAAAACTGAAAAAAATCAGAATGATGCACCTTGATATAGACTGAAATTTTTGATTAATTATTTTTTAGAATTTTGTATGTTCTAAATTTAAGATAGGGCATCAAAGCTTTTGATTATTTTGACAGAGGCGGATTAAACAGGTGTAGAGAGGGTGTCGAGGTCAAAGGGGTGTCCACATGATTCCCCCCCCCCCTCCGGGCATCACTTGAAATTTTGACTACCCCGTCCTCACACGAATTTCTGATAAGGCCTCTTAAATTTCTACCACCAGGGGCCTCCAGACGCCTCATGTCAGCAGGCTAAATCGACCTCTGACTATCGAACAAAGTTATTTATTACAAATATTTTTAATGATACGAAATTTGTCAAAACATTTCCAAAAAATGTTGTCCCTCACATATTGTCTGGGTAACAGTGTGGGAACCCTATAACCCAGATAAGTTTATCTAAAAATCTGAAAAAAAAAAATCAAACAGAACTGCACATTGATGTGAACCAGAATAGTACAACCGAAATATTTGTTCTAATTATTTTTCATAAAATTTTGAAACCGTTGAAAAATATGAATCTCTTAAAACATTTATAAAAAATCAGCTGTGGTCACCACAGGACCGACCGCCATCATAAAGTACTTGTCTAAAATACATTCTAGCAGCACAGTAGAAATAACTTGGCCTAATATTTTCTAACAGAGATATTATTTATTATGCCCATGGAAACGTTACAAATAAGTATGAAAAAATTGAGACTTAAATTTAAATTACAAGAAAATTGTAAGATTTTTGCGAATATTTAGTAACAGAAAAATATTTAGAAAAAATTTATTGAACAAAAGTTGCTATAAAAGCAATAACCAATAAGTTTTATTTGAGACGTTTTTCGATAAAACGAAAAATTTCGAATAATTTCTGTAAAATTTTTCTATAGTATTTTTCTATAGTATCTCTTTTTTCATACTTATATGTAGGGTGACCAGATTTCAGTGAAGGGAAACCGGGAGACAGGGAAAAAAAGAAGGTCCTCACCTCCCAGATCCAAGTGAAGAGCAAAAAAAAAAGGACCTCACCTCTCAGATTGACTCAGTTGTAATATTTCTTTTCTTACACATGCAGAATTATGTAGAAACCGGGACAATCGACCGTCCCGAAAGCATTTTTCGGGACACCGGGACAATTGACCTAAAACCGGGACGGATGGTCACCCTACTTATATGTAACGTTTCCATGGTCATGATAAATAATATCTCTGTTAGAAAATATTAGGCCAAGTTATTTCTAATCTGCTGCTAGAATGTATTTTATGCATGTACTTTGTTATGGCGGTCGGTCCTGCGATGGCCTCAGTTGATTTTTTAAAATTTATAATACTATCTTATCACTATCAGTGGTTGGCCTAAAAATCTGAAAAGAATTGTTGTAATGCGCATTAACATCAACTGAAATAATACCAACAGAATTTTTGATCAATTATTTTTTCGAAAAATTTTTAATTTTTGGAATTTAGATTTCTTAAAATTGCATGTACGGAATTATATAAAAGTATTCAATATTTAAATGGGCAGATGAAAATTAATTTTCAAAGTTATTAATTTGGCGCGAAAATTATATCAAGGATCGAGCATTCGGGTATTCTGTGAAGTTTTTTTAGTTATTTAGTACTAACGAAACCCTGTATAAAAATTCACATTTCACATCAATTTTGTACATTCTATAAACAGTTTTCATCCCAGATAGAGTTAATTTTTATAATACAAATGAGGCCCTATGCAACTTATAACCCAGGCCTGTATTAAAACAAAAATTTGTACAATTTATTTTAAGTTATGTACAGATTAACAACAAAAACATTTAAAACAATAGTTAGTATGTACAAAAATAAAACCAACAACAGAAAATAATCTAAAACTAAAATCTGGTAACTTTAACTCCTAATAAAGTTAAGTTAAATGCCGAATAAAATGCAGGGAAATATATTTTTGTAGTATCTTGTAAAGTATTCTAACCTATCTTTAATTTTATTGATCGTTTAAGTTTATTAGAAGTTTAAAGCACCAGAAATATATTTTATAATGCGTAACTTACAAAAGCACAATAAACAGTAGCCACCAAACATTTTAATATGCAACATTAAATCACATTTTCACATTCACTGTTCCTTTAAGCAAAAAGCACTCATAAAACTTGTACAAAAATGTAATTGTAACATTTAATTGATCTATATTAAGAACGCAACCTTCGTATAAATATATCTTCTTAATTTTAGCATAAAAAAAAATCTTTTACGTAGATTTTAAATTTTAGGTTTTTAATTTTGACTGTACAGATGCGCGTCTCAACTTGAAATGGTGTAAAAACAAAAATTGTTTTGGTAAGAAATCCTCGCAAACAAAAATAATCCTGTTTGTCCCTAGTAGGGTTGTCTACTTACTCGTCACAGATGTCATGTGGGTTATCTAAAAACAGGGGTATGTATATTTACGTATTGAACGTTTGAGTTAAATTTCAAGATTTAAAGCAATTTTTAGACGAACTTAAATTTGGAAATGTATTTATAGACAGTCTAGATCTTTTTAAATAAATACATGTAAGTGTATATTTATTTTTAAACTTATGGTTGACACAATTTTAACTAGTTTATACCAGATTAGTATAAAAATTAACAAAAAAAATATTAAGTTTGCGAATTTATCTGTAGGCTTGTAACATGAGTTTTTGTCCTATATTAAGCAATGATACGACATTCACGCTTCTAGAAGCGCGAGAAAGTATGCATTTGCATATGCGTAGAACGGTAAAAACACACAGGGCCGTTCGGTGATATTTTGGCGCCTGGAGCAGGCATTCTTACAAAACGCCTCTATACTGAGGTGACAAATTATTAAGTCTGCCAACTTATTACGTATGCAATGCCCCCCCCCCCCGAAGATTTCGTCAAAGGTCGGCTCCCGCACAAATTAAGACTAGCGCACACGACTGTTGATGATCGAGTAAAACTCACGGAAACAACGCACCGACAGACTTTTTGTAGCAGTCGGTGAGTCTAAGCACACGACAAACAGTTTGTCGGTGACCGTTCCAGAGCAAATTTTTCGCAGTATTGCTTTGTACTCAAGGTATCACTGAAAAAGCAGTGGCGGCGTTAGGCGTCGGCGACGATATGATATTTTTACATTTCTTATTTCGCTTTGCTGGACAAAAATATGTGTATTTGTATATTTGTCGGTTTTATCATTGGATTCTATTACTTTGACTTTAAATAAATAACGTTTTCTAAGTATTAATCTTATTCTATATATTGTGCATAAAAACTTATAAATTCAAAATTCACTGTTTAAAAATAAAAATCGGGTCCGCAAATATTGAAAAATAATATTTCATACACTTGATATTTCCACACTTGATGTTTAAATCTCCGGTGCTGTGATCTGCTACAGTAATTTTGTCCTTAAGTTACTATCAGGAAATTATTAGTTTTGAACTGTCTGCGCAGACGCACATTATGAATTATTATAAACAAATATGAATATTTCGCTTCATTCTACAATAAAGAATATATTACACCTGTATTAACATATAAGTCGATACATTTTATCTCAATTATTGTATCTCTGTATTGTATTAAATGCATTATTCAATTAGTTATTAATTCATAATTAACAATAAAACTCATATGGTATTAATTATACGTTTATTTGACCTAAAACTTTAAAATCATTAATTTAATTTGATAAACATGAATATTAATATTTAAGTGTTAAGAACAAATAAGTGTAAATACTTATATTAAAATTAAGTGTTTATAAATATGTGTTTAAAATTAATAATAACAGTGTTGAGTTGTGTTTATAACTTTATATAAGATATATTGTTTAGTGGCTAAAAAGTCAAGCCAGAAGACTAGGCCAAATCAAGGTTTGTTTTTATTATAGTTTTTTTTTTTTTTTTTTTTACTGAGAAATAAAAAGGGCCTCGCAAAGCTAATTTCGCCGACGTCCACGATTGGTCTAGCGCCGCCGCTGTGAAAAAGGAGCCATAGTACACAATTTTGGATTCATCCCATAATTTAACATTTGTTAAAAAAAACAGTTTTTTATATTATTCGAAGTTTTGGTAGAACAACCAGCGATTTTTTTATTTTATTTTTTTAGATAAGTTACATTGATCTTTGTAAATCAAAGAGTAAATCATGAATGTTGACATTAATTTACAATCAGGCATATTTACAATTTTATAATAAGACATATAAATTAGGTAATTTAGAAATAATAGAAATTTGGGAATAACATTTGGGAGTTAAATTTTTCGGAATAGATCTGCTTCTTGGAGGTAGTCTAATAAAATGTTTTCATTTTCTGGGCTTAGAGCTTCTTTCAGGTTGTCTGGTATTTTGTGCTTCCGTCTGAGTTCTTCATATAGTCGGCACTTCAGGATTATATGTTCTACTAATTTTTTAACCACCGTCGAATGTCAAAAAACTCTTTTGACGAGTTATTACTATTCGAACTAAGATTATTAATTTCGTATCCAAGATACCATAATGAAAAAATGCATTTCGGAAAAACAAAGATGATCAATGACAATAGAATAAAAAATATTATAAAAATAAACAAATGTGAAATATCTGCAAGGCGCCCTCGTGGTCCAGGCGTCTGGAGCGATCGCTCCATTGCTCCATGTCACCGCACGGCCCTGAAAACACAAGCCTAGGCACGAAAAAAGTACGTTGATATTCACCAACAGATGTACCATCTGTTAGTGAATATCAACTGTTTCAACTATTTATCAAAACACTACTATGATAACCAGGGACCTGAAGCTGAATTTATTTAGGTTC
This sequence comes from Liopterus haemorrhoidalis, assembly GCA_963971575.1. Taxonomy (NCBI): domain Eukaryota; kingdom Metazoa; phylum Arthropoda; class Insecta; order Coleoptera; family Dytiscidae; genus Liopterus; species Liopterus haemorrhoidalis. The sequence continues at coordinate 17,640,656 of OZ020616.1, read as the reverse complement.
AGGTTCAATATGTTAATTTCGGTTCGGTTTCAGATACAATTTTTTTTTTAAGGTTCAAAAACCTAGATTTTTATGGTTTGAGTTCAATTTTAAATAAAATTGTAAGTACAAAATTATATTTCAAAATTATCTAATCACAGAAAACCAGTAGCGGCTCGTGGCAACTTCTAATGGAGGTGCCTCACCCATAAATCTAATTAAGCTCTTCTTTTGGGAAAGTAATCATTATTAAGATGGACATAAAAAGATTAACTACGTTACAAATAAAATCATTAAGAATTACATATAGAAATAAGTATTACATTTTATGATTTAATACAGTGGTTCCCAACCTTTTTGACTCGCGGAGCCATTTTTAGGATCAATTTCAATGGCGGAGCCCTTTAGGCCTACCCTATGTCTTACAAATTAATGACGTATTTGAATGTCACTATGCCGACCGGCGTAGCGTGGTGGTAGCACATGTGCTCTGCGTTGCGAAGGTCTCGGGTTCGAATCCTGTTCAGGCATGGAAATTTTCTCAAATAAAAATTTGTCCTGGCTAATTGCCTCAGCAGCAAAGGCAATAAAATTTAAAAAAAATAAATTTCACTATAAGTTCACTTTTCTCTTTCACAGCTCACTTATTGATAGATAGACAGATTTTTATCAAATGAAGCAAATAATCAAAATACACGCAGAGTATTCAAACAATGCTTCTCGCCGATCACATTCCAGCTAGAATCACAAACCGACTAAAGTCAGAAATCACTAGGACATACATTCAACTGACAAATTTTCGTTCAGAATGAAATTCCCATTTTCTTATTTTGATTCTGTTTTTTTTTTTGTTTTTATTGTTTTGATTTTAAATTTTTATTTATTTTGTTTCCTGGAACGGATGCGGAGCCCCTGAGAAATGTACGCGGAGCACTTAGGGCTCCGCGGAGCTCTAGTTGAGAACCGATGATTTAATATATATTAGCAACAGTAGTGAGCGTTTTAAATAAAAAAATAAATAAATTTCGAGATAGAGAAAGTGAAAAATATCATAAAAGTCAATCATGCTTAAAACATTTAATTTTTAGGTGCTGCAGCTCGGTAGTTTTTGCGTACCAACTGCCACTGCAGAAAGAACAAACAAGTTATACGAGGGTTATCTATTATGTTTTTCCAAACGACCACTAAATGGCAATATTGAAATGTGTCATTATGATATTCGTAAAATTTGACGTTTGTTATTGTGAAATCAGTGGCAGTTTATAAATTGACCGAGTAGTTTGTTGACAGTGAGCATTTAAAAAAATAAGTTTGTGCAAAAATGGATATTACTCGTGAAGGTTTTCGTTGGTTGATTTTTTACGATTTTAGTAAAAGCCTAACTCAAAAACAACGCATAGATTCGCTTCGTTCAATTTTTGGTAATGAAGCATCATCAGAAAAGACTGTTTACAATTGGTTTGCAGAACTGCGTCGTGGTCCTGCGTCCGTCAGTGATGAATCTCGTGAAGGTGGACCAAAATCGGTTGTGATTCAAAAAAACATCGATGCTGTGCGCAAAATGATTGAAGAAGATCGGGATGTAACTTATCGTAAGACAGAGTCATGCTTTGGCATATCGCAGACTGCAATACATTCGATTTTGCATCAACATTAAGCTGTGAAAAAGATCTGTGCCCGATGGGATGCGCATAATTTGACCGAAGCTCAAAAAAGGCTCGTGTTGATTGGTGTAAGGCAATGCTAAAAAAATCAACCTAGGCACTGCAAAATCCGTATACAACACCGTTATAGGTAACGAAATTTGGATTTATTCGTATAAACCGGAAACTAAGCAACAATCCACTGTTTGGGTCTTCCAAGATGAACCGAAACCCACAAAAGTTGTTCGTTCACTAAGCACTTCCAAGAAAATAATCGATTGTTTCTTTGGTTGTACTGGACATGTCGCAACCATTCCTTTAGAGCAGTGCTTCTTAAACTTTTTGATGTCGCGGCTCCCCTGCAACTCCCCGCGGCCCACCACTTTAAGAAGCACTGCTTTAGAGGATCGGAGAACAGTTAATGCTGAATGGTATATAACAATTTGTTTGCAAGAAATCATCGACAAAATTAGGAAAAACAACCAAAAACGTCGCATCATTCTTCATCATGACAATGCAAGCTCCCACACAGCAGGTCAAACAATTAATTATGTGAAAGAGAAAAACATCGAATTAATGTCTCATTGCCCGTATTCACCTGATTTATACCCTAACATCTTTTTTTTTTGTTCCCCAATGTCAAACAAAAAATGTGTAGTCAACGATTTTCATCACCTCAAGAAGCTGTTGAAGTCTTCGAAAACCATGTTTTTGAGATACCAACTTCAGACGGGAAAAAATGTTTTGAGAATTGGTTTGAAAGCATGTAAATGTGTATAAATCTTAAAGGCGAATATTTTGAAAAGCAAGTTTGACAAAAAAAAAAAAAATTTTTCTTAGTTTTTGTAAAAACTTAAAAGGTAGCCCTCGTAATTTGTTGCCAATAAATTAAAATTTCCCATGAAAGAAAAATGTACAAATATCTGTAAATCGTTTGGAATAGACTATTCCAAACGTTTATGCGAATTTTTAACGACTGCATCGGGCTTTTCGTCATTTTGTTAAGCTATTTTAAATCATACTTACACTGAATATTCTATGTTAAGTTGACATGTCATTATTAAAAGTCATTCTTAATATAAATTTCCTATTTCTTAAATTTTTTTATGTCACTCGTTTTCCTTTTTGCATTTTGAATTCTTTCTACCAACATGCAATAATCTAGGCAGTCGGTTATAGAGAAATCTTAGAAAAGCGAAATTCCCGTTTAGTACCGCTTAAAGAAAAGAAATAGCCTCTACCTAACATGCATATTAAATAAAATTATAAAATATAAATAACTAAAATAAATGGCCAAATGTCAGTTTTGATTTTTTTTTGTCTTGTTAAATGTAAAATGGTAATGCCTTTAATCATAAGCGTCCAAACGCTTTGTTATATCAAATTTCCATAGAAACGATCTGTTTCTATGGAAATCCCTCAAGACCTCTTGTCTCTTCTCGTCACCCGGGAAAACATTCAGCATCCCGTCTAGGTGCACAAACAACTATTCTTCTCAAGAAATCTTTGTCGAGGAATTTTACAATTTCTTATTTCACATTTCCCGAGAAATTTACTTTAGTAATATTTCCTAGAAGTCCCTTAAGCTCTGTTGCACAGTTTTTATACTGTAAGTTCTTTTTCGACTTGCAACATAGAGCTTTCGCATGTTAAATTTTCCATTGCATATTTTATCTCTATGAGTTTTAGAAAAAAACTTTATTAATAAAAATTGTTCAGTATTTTAGTCCCAATACATTGTGTCCAATTTTGAATAAAAAATCCCAATTTGTTTGTTAAAAGGTACACAATATTTTTTGTACATCTGAAGAGTTTTCTTTACCACACATTTTTTTAGATTTTTAGATCAACCCCTCTGGGAATTAGAGTGAGGGATAAACATTTTTTGACATATTTTACGCAAAATCCATAAAAAATTAACTTTTAAAAATTGTAATTTGTGTTTTTTAGGGTTTTGTAGGTATGACCAAAAAACCCTTATACCGTCATTTTGTCGTCTGTCTGTCTGTCTGTCTGTCTGTCTGTCTGTCTGTCTGTTCGGTAAAAATTGTAGCCAAACGGCTAAACCTAGAGAGTTGAAATTTGGCATGCTTATACAACTCTTTGACCCACACATAGGAAAAATACTAAAACATCTAAAAAACATATCCCCCTAAAAATATAAACAATAATGTGCTCATCAAAAAAAATAATATTTTTTTTAAATTCTGAGTAGGGTATCAAATGAAAGCCCTTAGTACGTGGATTAACGATCAAAATTTTATTTTTGCAAAATAAATTATTTTGATGCGATTTTTGCCAAAATTGTGCAAAAAATTTTTTGTCCCACACCCTGTAGCCTAGATGGTTTAAACTAAAAATCTGAAAAAATTCTAAGTAATGTACATTGGTGTGAACCGGAATAGTACAACAGGAATTTTTGATCAGATTATGTTTTTAGAAAATAACGCATTTTTTGTGTTTTTAACTAAAATATGTTAAATATATAATTCGCTATGTAACACTTCAGATAAGAAACTCTGGTAGCTCAGATGGTTTCGTAACGCACTTTGTAAATTGCAGTGCGAACGTTGCAGAGTTCGAATCCTGTTAATTTTATTGTTTTTTTTTTTTTGCATTTCTATTTTGTTTAAATTATTTTGTCAAAATTCGTTATATTTTGGTAAATGTTGCATTTATTTTTTAAAAGCGTAAATTTAATAACCAGAGGGAAGTGTTGAAATTATAATTTAATTCTGTGACGAAATCAGAGGGAGGGACTTATGATATAAGCAACCAATGGAAGCCATAGGCGCAATTTTAAAAATCTTACTGAACCTTGCTGTATAAATAAAATACTGTACATATTTAGAAACTTAAATAATGGTATTAGGCATTCGAATTAAAATTCATAAAAAAATATTTTGACATAAAATTTGTTTTGGCATCCCAAATAATCATCATTCAGTTACTAAATACCTGCAAAACCCAGAAATGTGTGAAGATTCACACTTCACATAAATTTTTTGAACTTTCAATAGTTTCCCTATATGTGGGGTCAAAGAATTCTACAAGCATGCTAAATTTCAGCTTTCTAATTTTAGCCGTTTGGCCACAATTTCTACCGAAAACCGTATACCGACACATGAATGACGTTATTTTTTGGTCATACCTACAAAACCCTAAAAATAAATGGTAGAATCAACTGTAAAAAAAATTATTTAGTTCATTTATTCAGTTTTTTATTTTGGGCAAAATTCCAAATCAACAATTGATAATGGAATAATTGCATCACAACTTTAATTTGGTATTGGCCAGAGGTCGGGAACCCGCGGCTTCAGAGCCGTATGCGGCTCTTAAATTTTCAATAAAAATCTGACCGACACAGAACCTTCAGTTACCAGAAAAATCTCGTCTGTTAAGTAAATTTAAAAAATGTAGATGTGCATAGAAAACGCCGCTAGCAGTGTAATGTTCGCGACACTAACACTAGAAAAAAATGGGACAACTATGCAGAAAACACCACAGAACATTATATTTAAATGTTGGAACTCTTTTCCAGCTAACTATTCTAATGTCAGAAGATTAGTTTTTGTGATTATGACCTTATTTGAGTCCACATACAATTGTGAACAATTTTTCTCTACGATGAACTACATTAAAAACAAACATAGAAGCAGACTGCAACACAGAACGGATGCAAGTCTAAAAGCGGGACTGCTTCTGAAATGCACGATGTATACTCCAAATTTGACAAAATTGGCAGAAAAATGCCCAGTTCAAAAATTGAATTAAATATTAAAATCAATAATGGTTATATTATTTTTGTAATACTTTGTTGTATTTACGCTTAAATAAAACGTTAATACGTGATAAAAGGTTTTTGCGCGGTAAAATTGGTCTATGAACGGTAAGTTACTCTCGGTGAAAAAATACTTTTGCACGATGAAATTGGTCTATAAAAGTTACTCACGATGAAAAAAGGTTTGTGAAATTGGTTTTTCGAACAGTAGGCTATGTAGGTTAAGCATGATAAAAATGTTTTTTCACGGTTAAAAAGATCTTTCGAATAATAAGTTACGCACGGCGAAAAATGGCGCAAATTTTTTTAATGAGCTATTCATTTTATTCCGTTAGGAGGACCTCTAATTTTCAACTTTCAAGGAGCTGCTAATTTACACCCTTTTATTTATTTTACTTAGAGAAAACTATTTTTTTTAAATTTCCATTTGTATAAGTGTGTCAGTTGTAAATACTGAAATAATGAATAAATAAATTGAATTAAAACTGCGGCTCCCTAAATTTTATTTTTTGAACGTTTTTTGCTAAAATGGCTCTTCATTTCCAAAAGGTTCCCGACCCCTGTTATAAGCTATTCCAACCCTTTAAGTTGAACTAAATGGATTTTCAATTTTCTTAAGTTGTTACTAGCTAATTTTTTGTATATTGAAGTTGGCTTTTCCTAAACAAAATGATCAAAAGCTTAAATCAATCGGTAAAAGTCACTATAATAGATTTGAAAATCTAGTTCCGCTTAAAGCAAAGAAACCGCCTATAGGCTATTCCAAACGTTTAGGCGAAACTAGATTTTGTAATCTAGTTACTTTCGTATCATCGTTCAAATCGTTCTTTTTGGCTGTTTTGTTTAAACTTTGTAAGTCATAATTACATTAAAAATGTTTTAGTTAAGGTTAATATCATTTTAAAATGTCATTTTCTTTATATTTAGATTTTTTATGTCATTAAAATAAGTAAGAGTATTTTATTTTTGACATAAGTCATTCGTTTCCATGGTTTCACGGTTGGAATTTTAAATTTTCACATACCAAACGTCAAACATAAAATAACTCAAGCAAGGTCAACTAAAAGAACGTAATTCCCATTTAGTTCCGCTTAAACGTTTGGAATAGCCTGTATAAGTTATTATTTGCTCATCAGATTTTTCAGCCTTTTCACTTTTTAGAGCATCGAATGTTAAATATTTAGAATATCAGTACTGTCTATAATATCCTTAAAATACAGGCACACGTTTAAAATATATAACATGGACAAGAGTCTTACAAATACGCGAAGGCATTTTTTTTACAAATTAAACTACAGGCATTTATTCGGTATAAAAGAAGATTTGTGCCCATATTTTGGCCGGTTATTGGGTAGTTCATATTTCAGTTTGTCATTCATTTTTGCAAGTCTTCCTTTTCTCAACGTCTTAATATGTTCATCACATTACTTCTTTCTTTTCGTAGCCAATTTGAATGTTAGTAGTGCTCTGATTTGTCTACATTTTTCATTTCTCGCTAACTGAGAAATCAGATTGAACTTCTCGTGTACAGGATCAGTTTTTTGCCTAGAATTTCATTCTAAAATATTCGTGTTAGTCTGTGCAAAGGTACTGTTATTGTGTAAGTTTATAGACATATTTATATATTTTAATATTCCACATTTTCTTTCGTGGTACTATAAGTTAGTGAAAATATTTATTAGGTTGTCCATTAAGTTGGTGCCGTTGTTTTATTAAGGCATCATTTATCCCAACAGAAGTTATCTGTCACTGAGTACTATATATCATTTTGTAGCTCTTGTTTTCTCTTGAATCTCTTTCTCTTGTTTCATCATAATCACTTTTCGGTTTGTCATTTTCGTTTATTAAAAATTGATTTCTATAATCAGGTTTATGGAGCTTCAAGCCGACAGAAACGAACATATCTAATGGCGCGTCTACATCGAGGCAACCTGGTAGCATGCGACATGTCGAACGGTCGCATGCTACCAATGTGCAGCGGTCTGATGGGAGCCGTGCGACATGTTGCTCGTTTCCGTTGCTTGGCAGTAAACATCAAAGAGTTTTCGTGCGACACGCTACCAGTTCTGAAAGCCACATGTTTGGCATTTTGATATTTGGTAGTTGTTATTATAGAAGTATTTGTTTTTTAAATAAACTAGTGTTGTAAGCGTTGCTGTATCAAAAATTATTTAGCAACTTAAATTTATTTAAGATAAGTGAGTAAATATAAGTTTGGATAAAATAGAGTATGAGAAATATTGATAAAAATAATTAAGTAAGGTTATGTTTTTGTTATGGAATTAAAATTTGTTACAAAATAGTATAAATTAGCTTGATATTATTTATAGTAATAAAATGTAATAATATTTTTGCGATCCGCCATATTTATTCAGTAAACTGACAGATCTCGCAACAATAAACAGTAGCACGCTCCCAGTGTTGGTGTAGACACTAGCTTGTCAATGCGACATGGTCTGACGGTCTCGTCAGACTTGTCGTATGCTACCATGTTGTCGCAATGTAGACGCGCCATAATATTTACTTGTCAGGGTTGTAGTACTATGCATGCCGTTCGAAACATCAGCTACTGATGAAAAGTGGCCTTTTTATATCAAGCTAGCACACTAACATAATCTTTATTCTCGCAAGAATATGATCTGTGTTTGGTGAGACATGAAGGGAATAATCCACTTGGAGCTGCTTGATAGAAATCAAACTGCTCGTCAGCTGATTTCTACTGCCACAAACATCGGCATCTGGTGGAAACAGTTCGTCAATAACATCCAAATCCCTGATTTGAGAAGATCCTGCAGCACGATAACGCCAACCCTACGTAGCAAATCTCACAAAAATGCCATTCAGGAGCTAGATTTTGAGGTTCTTGAGCATTTTCCGCACTCTGATCGCGCCATCTGATTATCACCTTTTCCGATCACTTTCGAATGCTTTTCGTGGAGTTCCATTCAGTGATGACGAAGAGTTATAAACCTGGCACAAAAACTAGTTTACTTCATAAATATCATGTTGTTTAACGTGACATCGAGAAATTGCATGATCGTTGGGAGGAAATAGAGGGAGCGCTCGCTGAACGTAATTTCAATGATACGTACATATTTTTACGGCACATACGAGACCAAGTTTACCGTAATGACATTGCGCATGTGTAAGCAGGCATGGATTAGTGGCAATAAAACTATGGGTTAGTTATCTTGAATTGTTAAATTGGCAGTTATTATGTGCTTCACACTGTCAGTTTAATTAACAATTAAACAGAGTAATTAATATGTTGTCCCATTGTCCACATGAACGTACATGATCTTACTAGGAACCTTAGGTTGAATGATTTATTTGCATACAGAACACATTATATCATTATGCACTATTAAAAAAACTGTTTCAGTACAAATTTAAACTTATTCGCAAGTAACATTGACAATTTAATATGAAGAAAATAATTAATTATTAATTAGAGAACGGTTTACGGCTTCCTCGCTTCCTTTTCGCCCGGCGACTCTATCCATCCAGTCGTCATCTTGGAGACCTCTTGCCTCCATCGCCCCCCGCACTTCCTGAGTCCAGGTCCTTGCTGGTCACCTTGGTCTTCGCCTACGCGCAGGAATCAATTCCCAAATCTTCTTGGACGATCGGTCATCTGGCATACGCTGGAGGTGCCCATACCATAAACGTCGTTTGTCCTCTATCGATTCTACGATGTTTTCAACGTTCATAGTTGCTCTTATGGTACCATTACGAACGTGCTCGTGAAGTTTGGAGATACCGGAACTCCTTCTTCAAAAGTCCATTTCCACGCCGTATTTCAATCGGGATATTTCTTTTTGTGAGCTCCTATGTTTCTGAACCATAGGTATAGATACTCTCGACAATAGTCTATTAGATAACCGTTTTTGTTCTTTTGGTTATATTGTCGTTCCACAATACCAGGTTTAATTGCCTTATTACACACTTTCCTTGCCCTATTTTATTATTGATATCATCTTCACTCTTCTCTCTATTTGATAGGGTAACACCTAGGTATTTAAGTGACTGGTAGTTTCTGATGATTTTATCATCTATTTTGAAGTCTCTTCCCTGTTCACCAACGAGATATGCAGTCTTTGTGAATTCATTTCACACACAAAAAATAATTAAATTATTCGGAAAAGTAATTGTAAATATTTTTGACAGCAATTTATCCATAGTTAATTCAATTAAAATCGCCTTCTTCTTTTCAGGGTACAGGATTTTATATTTAAGTTGTAATATTAAAGAGATTGTAAATTACTTTGTTACTTCTTTCCATATCAGAATCCAAATTATTTCCTAGTTCCACAATATCTTCAACCTTGCTAAAGATTTCGGTCATTGTTTGAAGTTTTAGTGTTCACGGTATTAAAGTTTCTCCACTCTCGTTTTCATTATTTAATTCGTTTGTACTTTGCCTTGTAGTAGAAACGTATTGCCTGTTTAGAAACCGGCGATTGTATGCTGGTGAAAACAAGTAGACGTTCGTGCAAACAAGAGATATGCATGTATTATAGTTCGACCTGAATTAAATTAAACGACTTATTCAAATGACACTAATGACTAAGCACCTGGGAGGAGATAAACCCACTCTAAAACTAATAGAATTTGGGAAAAGCTGGGAAAAGTACAGTGTTGGTTTACAATGAGTTTATTTCTAAAGTGTCTTTATATAAAATTTATATGTTCAAATAAAGTTATATGTAGATCACTTTGCATTTCTAAAATTAGTAATTTTTCTTAAATTATCCGTTCTCCAGGTCGTACACGTTCAGTCTCCATTATTACTTGTCATTTGTCAATTTTCTTAAAACTAAATTTCATTTCTATAAGAAAATTTCTCACAGTTTGAATAATTAATTCTTGAAATATCTTAGTCACTATTCATCTTTTGTATCAAAAAGTCTAATGCTGAAATTTCTTTTTTACTATAAGTATCATATATGATTCTTTCAATAAGCTTTCCTTCTTGCTCGTTCAACTTCCTAAATACGCCTTTATCACACCTTATGTTTGTCATTTACTATGCTCATCAATTATTCGCCACAGTGTACTATTTGGTAGGCACTTGCGTTAACTTACAACTCACTTCGTGTCTATCATGGTATTTTAATAAACCTTGATAGACACGAAATTCATTTCTTAACAGTAACTTAACAAATGCACCTTAGCTTTGAAAACACTGCTTCATTGGCGACTAATTCTTCCTTGATTTCCCAAAGACGAAACATGTTAATATTTAAATAAGTAAAATAAATAAATAAAATAGTAATAATAATTCAAATTCACTAATTCGCCAGATAAGTATCACGTTAAAGCCGCATTCCAAGCTCTTAAATCAATATACTGTAGAGTATGTCTTGTACTGTGTTGATTGTCACAAGTTTGTCATATAGTAAGACGTGCAACCGTTAAGACCTCTAAATTTGATACGTTTTTCCTTGTCGATTGTGGATAATTTTCTACACTTATAGCTAGTGAGTTGTTTTAATGAGAGAGACATATAAACACATTGGCTATCTCAGCCTATCGGAGACACCGTAGATAATGTATGCCTTTATATAACCTAACCAAATTGTCAACATTAACAAATCTTGCTCAAAATTACAAAGACGGACAGTAAATATGATCAACATAGGTAATTAGGTTAGGTTTATTTAGTTTAAATCTAGGACAGCAGAATTATAAAAATGATAATAGGTAATATATATTTTACGAAGCCATCGTAGTTGGTTTACAGACACTCAGATGTCGGACTATTCGTAACAGCTGTAAACGCTACGTAGAATGTTAAATCAATGTATAAAAACATATGCACAACGTGACAACGTACAGTCTATAGGGTATTAATTTAAAGAGTTCTGAATGCAGCTTAATACACCAACACGTCAACTGCTCGAAAGTTTAGCATAAACTAAATTTATTTGAATTAAAAGTGTTAACTATGGACCATAACTGAAAGATTCTATATGCATTCCTAATAAAGTTCTACAGAAGCAGTGGCGACGCAAGCTTTTCAAATTGGGGGTGGGGGCAGAGGATACCAAGAAATATTGATGAGTTTATTTTTTCTTATCGATACAGATATTAATAAAAATATGATGGTTTTGAATTTTGAAAAATTAAACCTAAAACGGCCCTTTTACCCGCTTTTATCTTTCACAATTCGAAATATTCCCAAGATGAACCGGAGACTTAGTTTTAACTAAAAATTTTAATTTTCTGCAAGCATATCTAAGGGGTAACTGGTGACCACAACAATTTTTAGAAGGGGATGGGGTGCCTGCTTTAAAATGACACGAGTAAACTTCCACGTCCACGTATTTATCGAAATCTCGACATATCAAAAACGGTATAATCACAATACCTACCTAGGGAGGTGTGAAAATAAATGTAGAGAATATAAATTGTTTATAATAAGAAAACAATCATTTTTGTTCTATATACTTTTTCGATTGGATGAATATTTGGTAAGTTACGGAGGGACACCATAAAACTAAAATCTTGAAATATCTCACTTATTATTTACTTTACATCAAAAATATGTATGACGGTTTTTTGTTCTTTTCTTCAATGCAGTTTTTAATAATAAAACTATTTAGGGGGTGAGGGGAATGTTACCTATAAGGTTGAAATATCTCATTTACCATTTATTAAACAGCAAAAATAAATATGAGAGAAGAAATTATTCCTCTCTGTTCAGTAGTATGCAGTATTTGATAAGATGTATATTAGGAGAGCTGTGGTAAAGCTACCTATAGTGTATCATTTTAATTCTGGTGTTGGAAGCGTGGAACAAGAAATTCAACCAATAGGATCGCTCTATTTTGCAAAAACCCGTGCCATGGTGTCGTGGTAACCGACGAGTTCATCGAAAATCAATTCATCGAATATCAATTCATCGAAAATCAATTCATCGAAAATCAATTCATCGAAAATCAATTCATCGAAAATCAATTCATCGAAAAGCAATTCATCGAAAATCAATTCATCGAATGATCAATTCATCGAATGATCAATTCATCGAAAAAAAATATTTTGTAAATATTTGAGAGGAATGCCGAGGGGATCGGAAAGTCAAAAGAGCAGTGGTCAATAAAAGTAGACAGACTAAGAAATAATTGCGTAATTTTTTTTATATGGTTTAAAAAAAGGTAAATAAAGTGACATAGTGTTTCAATATAAATAAAGAAATATAATAAGAAAATTTATATAATAAAAGAAATAAATGGTTTTTTTTTTAAGGTTTAATAAGACAGGTTATGGGCAATTGCACGCAAATAATTTTTATAAATTCATACACAATGATACGCATTTTAATTGGGCTAATATGGGGGAAAATAAAGTACTATGCGCCTAAAAACAAGGTAATTAGATTAGGTTTAGTTAGTAAAAGTCTAAAACCGAGCGGAGCGAGTTACCCATCTTCTAGTTTAAGGACAAAGTACTATTTTAGGTTAGGTTAGGTTAGTAAGGGTTTTGTTAGAAGAAGCCGAGCGAAGCGAGCTACCCATCTTCTAGTTTAATGTCAAAACACTATCTTAGGTTAGGTTAGGTTAGTAAGGGTTTGGTTAGAAGAAGCCGAGCGAAGCGAGCTACCCATCATCTAGTTTAATGACAAAACAAACTCACACTAACATAACAATGCCACCTGTTTAGAATCACCGTACATTGAACAAATCATGTGTGGTATAGTAAATATGAATAGTAAAACTATGTACATAACACAAAACCCTTAAGACTTAACAGATGGGGAAATACCATTTTTATAATTCTTTAAGAATGGGTGTATTACGTACATTTATAATCCCATTAACCGGGTTTTTCTGATCTAAGGAGCCCTGTTTGATTTCAAAATAATATCTAAGGTATCTTTTACGTACGTATTATATGGCGTATTTTCTGATTGGAAAATTTAAAAATTATTAATAGACCAAGTATGATAGTTATTTAATAACTGTAGTCTGTCAACTTTTATGTACCACTGCTTTTTTGGCTTTCCGATCCCCTCGGCATTCCTCGCAAATATTTACAAAATATTTTTTTTCGATGAATTGATCATTCGATGAATTGATCAATCGATGAATTGATTTTCGATGAATTGATTTTCGATGAATTGATTTTCGATGAATTGATTTTCGATGAATTGATTTTCGATGAATTGATTTTCGATGAATTGATATTCGATGAATTGATTTTCGATGAACTTACCGTGAATCACATAAAATTAACATGACCGACACAAATACTTGTCCTCGCGACAATGCAACTATAGAAGATGCAAATCATTTAATTTTTTCTTGTTACATTTTACATTTATATCATTATCGTTTTCCGGGGGGTGGGTAGAGTTTCCTGGGACTCGGGACCGCTCTCCGTGCCCCTGCTTTCTGTAGTGAATAATAAATGGCAATATAAGCGGTTTATTTGATTTAAGCGGAACTAGATTTTCAAATTTAGTAACTTTTCCCGATTGATTGAAGCTTTTGACTATTTTGTTTAGGAAAAGCCCCCTTCAATATATAAAAAGTGATCTATTGACAGATTAAGAAATTTTAAATTCCATTTAGTTCCGCTTAAAGGGTTTGAATAGCCTATACATAACTGACTAATTGTAATTGAATATTGTTGAATAAATCAAAATTGGACAAATCAATACAAGTAAATTTGCAGCCTTAAATGCTGGCAATTTACAACGATTTCAGTTTTCTTAATGCATAAAAGATGAGGAAATAAACATCAGGAAGAGTATTTTTTGAACCATTAACCAAATTAATTTTATCTCTTTTTCTTGTAACTTTTATACAATAAAAAACCAAACAAGGGATGTTATCTCTAGAGTTAAAGGAATAAAAGGATAATTTGTTATTGTCATTTTTTGTATGGGCATCATTTATAAGATCCTTGTTCCCGCCCCAAAAAATATAAAATATGGCCGCTATCTTGACATTCATAAATAAAGGATGATCGAAAATATTTGAAGCCTACGGAATGTTAGACCCTTAGATCATAGGACAGTATAAGAAAGCCACGTGAATGATATGAACTTTTACGTGACAGACAGGGTGACCAACATTACATTTAGACAAACCAACACCGAGCTATATCGTACTGGAAGAAACTAAGAGGGATAAATTGACAGGTCTCAGGGCAGTGAAGTATGAACAAAAAGTAATATCGAATAGGAATAAGATTCTATACGAATGCTGGAAAGAAAAAGGAAGTAACGAACAAACAACCTGGGAAAATGAAAGGAGGTTATTCTACGAAAGAAATTACTATGGAGCAGAAGAGATAAGGAGGAAACAGGAAGCAGGAGAGGAACTCGCTCCCATATTGATGGGGAGGGACAAAGAGGTACAACATCAAGAACGGCAAAACACAATCGACAGATCAAGGTACAGTACAATTTACAAAAAAATCAAGACCAAATCAATCCCAAGGTACCTCACAGACCTGAACAAAAATCAAAAGATAATAACACGGTTTAGATGTGAAAACGAGGCGGCAGCGAACCAATACTGGAGGACAGAAGAAGAAAAGGGATGCAGGACATATAGAGAGCAGGCAGAAACAATTGAACATCTGAAAAACTGTCGTGAAATAGGAGAAGAAACTCTCCCTTTGGAAAAAATACTGGACGATACTGGCGGAGGGATAGACTGGATGATGAAGGTCTTAAAAAGAAGAAAAGAAATCGAACCCGCTATTCCAAAATAAATTTGGGGTAGATAAAGTAAAATAAGATAAAAGGAAAGATTTTTTATTTTAATTGTATTTATTTACTTATGTATTTATTTATTTATTTATTTATTTATTTATTTATTTTATCTTGTTTATTTTATTGTTATGTTTATTTTATCTATTTTACTTATTTCATTTATCTTATTTATGTTATCTATTTAATTTATTTTATTTCGATATGTTCATTTGGCTCACTTGTTTAATTTGTTTAACTTATTTTATTTATTGCATGCGTCTGTTTTAAATTTGCTTAAATTTGTTAATTGCCTCATTTGTGATAGGTTATTCATTGTTTGTTTATTTATTTTACATGCAATATTACAGTTAATGTTTGTAAAAGAAATGTATCTGTATCTCGTATTCAAAGCCGAAAGGCAAGAATAATAATAAATTGATTGAAGATAGGGTGACTAATTCTTGATCACCCAGATTCGGAATATTGACCTTAAAACATCGAGACAACCAAAAAAATTGGGTTTTTTTCATTACAACAAATTGCAAAATCTATATTAAAAAAATTGGAGGCAATATGTTTTTTTCTATTATTTTTTCTGCCTCATATTTGGTGTTTACATGTTTTAGATATATCAGTCTATTCTGTCTGCCCGAAATTCACGTTAAACCGGCTGGATATATTTTCACGAAACTTAGTACGATGATATAGCAAAACATAGGCTATATGATATATAGCATGGGTGGCCAAACTTTTAGACGTTGGGGGCGACTTTTTTGGTGAAAGTGTACCCGCGGGCGACTACGTTTTTTTAGACGGTATTTGTACTGACGAATTGGTGTTATTTTTAAGGAATTTTTAGGTACTTACAAATCAACGTTTTTCTGAAGATACTTACGAAGTGGTGTCTTTTTTTTACGAAATTTTAGGTACTTACGAATTGGTGACGTTTTTAGAAAATACTTACGAACTGATGTCGAAGACATTTCACCATGACTGCTATTTAATTACCTATAAATAACTATTTTCTAGAACTGGTCCTGAATTTAAAAATATCCTGAGTAAAAAAAAAAAAAACGAAAACAATGGAATTTTTTAAATTTGATAACATTTGGCATTGTATAGTTTCGACAAGTTTGGCAAAGTTTGGCTCTAAAATTGCACTAAAATTCTAAGACGAGATGGAAATTGATAACTTTGCGTGCGTTATATTCCGTCCTTACATTTTCTTCAGTTCTCTCATACAAAAGAAATATACGTATGTACGTAGGGCCGTAACTAACTTTGTGGGTTTTGGTTCATCTTAGAAGACCCAAACAGTGGATTGTTGCTTAGTTTCCGGTTCATATGAATAAATCCAAGTTTCGTCTCGATGTTGTATACGGATTTTTCAGTGCCTAGATGGATTTTTTTTAGCATTCCCTCACACCAATCAACACGAGCCTTTTTCTGAGCTTCGGTCAAATTATGCGGAATCCATCGAGAATAGATCTATTTCACAGCTAAATGTTCATGCAAAATCCAATGTATTGCAGTCTCCGATATGCCAAGGATGCCTCTATCTCACGGTAAGTCACATGCCGATCTTCTTCCATAATTTTGCGCACAGCATCGATGTTTTTTTGAATTGCAACCGATTTTGGTCCACCTTCACGAAACTCATAACTAACGGACGCACGACCACGACGAAACTCTGCAAACCAATTGTAAACAGTCTTTTCTGATGGTACTTCATTACCAAAAGTTTAACGAAGCGAATCTATGCATTGTTGTTGAGTTATGTCTTTACTGAAATCGTAAAAAATTATCCAACGAAAACCTTCACGAGTAATATCCATTTTTCAGAAAACTTGTTTTTTTTTAACGCTCTCTGTCCAGAAACTACTCGGTCAATTTATAAGTTGCCACTGATTTCACAATAACAAATGTCAAATTTTACGAATATAGTAATGACACATTTCAATATTGCGTGGTCGTTTGTAAAAACATAAAAGGTAACCCTCGTAACTATCTTTCAATAATTGTTCTCTATTTATAAGATACTAGCTGTCATACGTATATTTTTCGTTATGAACATTAGCACATTTTTGCTATAGCATAATTGATAAGTGAGGCAGGCTATACCAAACTATAGTACACTATAGTAAATACAGTGTACTATAGTTTAATATAGCCTGCTCTTGATATGTTTGAACTGGAACTTTATTTTGAAGAGGAGATCGAGTGTAAAATACGATGCATTTGCAGGTTTAATTCTGTTCGTGATTTCCTGCCGTATCAGATTTACCTAATTTAGCATGCTGCTCAGGTATTTGAGAGAATAAAATCTCTTGAAGGTGTTAATTTTTAAGTCGATCATGTTCGTTTAAAGATTTAATTGCACAAAATTTCTTTTTATGGGGCTACTTAGAGCAAGTGTATGTCCACAAACCTCAGACATTTGAACTAAAGAAAAATATTCATGACATCGTTGCTGGAATAAGAGTTGAAATGTAAGAAAAATGTAGCTAAAAGAGCGTGGCACTGCATCGCGGCTAGAGATGACATTATATTCCATAAATAATTGCAAAGTTGAGCAATATATAATAAGAAAACCGTTGTATTTTGATTGTATACAGGGTTTCGCTGATATGCAAGAAAAACTGTCGCTCTTGCATACAGAGGCGAAGAAAATTGGCCTGCCTATTAACTACAAAAAAACAGAATCGCTGATATTAAATACGCCAAACCAGGATCAATTTATTGTTGAAGATCTTCGTATAAAATAAACGAATAAATTAATCGACCTTGGCAGTGTTCTTCTTTCAAGTACCATGTCCGGTCTCCTTGACATTGGCGATCGCTTGGTCAAAGGCTATCTTCTGTCAATCTAAAAAGTACTGCATTTATTATCCCACTCCAGTTCCTTATGTTATGTAGCCAAGATAATTGTCGTCTACCGATTCTGCGTCGACCTTCGATCTTGCGTTTCAGTATTAGTTGGAGAAGCTGGTATTTATTTCTTCGTATAATAAGACCAAGGTAAGAAATTTTTTACACTTGATTGTTGTTAGATACTTTCCAGGAGATTAGGAGAATTCTGCTATGCAACCACATTTCGAAAGCTTCCAAGCGATTCGTAGTGCTAATCTTGAGGGTCTTGAGGGTCAATGGACTAAATGTAATATTTGACCATTCTTTGGCGCAGTTTAAGGCTAAGGTTGTCATCATGAAAAAATGACCACATCTTTTTGAAAGCACCGCGAGCATTTTCAATTCGACAATTCACTTCTCTGTCGGGATCTAGCTCTTCACTTATGAAAGCCTAAATATTTAAATACAGCCTCTCGTTCAATTTGTGTACCGTCAAGATAAAGATATATTGGCATGATTGTGGCGATTGCATATCATGAATTTTGTTTTGGCTGTATTAATATTTAAACTGAATCGATCCTGCTTCGCTGAGTCTATCAAGTAGCCTCTGAAGGTCTGCAATGCTCTCGGCCAGAATGACGGTGTCGTCCACATACTTAATGTTGCTGATGTATACATCATTAACCTTGACACCCAACTCCAATCCATCCAAAGCTTCCTTGAATATTCTGTCAGCATATAAATTGAATTGGCAGTGTAATTAGCGGTCAAGGACGATCTTTGTCTGACGTTGAAAACCATATCCGGAAGCCGGACATGCTTTTGGCACTCTAAAGGAAGTCACAGCTATACTCCATCTCTATACAGCTACGTATCTTCCGTACTACTGTACGGATGCGGACTCTGGAGAGTTACGAACCATATAACCTCCCGGTTACAGGTTTTCACAAACAAGTAATTGCGCAAAATCTTCAACATCATTTGCCCAAATACAATCTTAAATACAAACCTATGGAGTCTAGCGAGTCAAAAACTAATTGCGACAGAAATAATGACCCGGAAATGGAAGACTTAGGAAGCTTGACAATACCATCTCTAAAAGGGTACTTTCAATGAAATGCTCAGGGAGCGCGTAGAAGAGGTAGACTTTCAATTACATCGCGCAGGTCAATTTCTCAAGAAATTGGAAGGATGGGAAAATTCTCTCCGGAAAATAAGGCTTTTGCATAGACTTGAACCAGCTTCGTAGAGGCCTTATCCCTACCTGGGAATTACAGGAAACAGGGTGAGTCAGGAGGTTATTGAAAAAAAAAGTTTATACGAACATAGTTATTATTGTCAATAGTTTCTTAATTATTCAATGCAAAGAAACGACACGCAATCTTAAGACACGAGTTGTAAAGTGTATTGACGTTCACGGTTAAATTTTCGAGAATTTGTTACGAATCTAGCACATGTATTATAATTACTATACTTCAACAAAATTCTGTATAATCCCCACAGATTATAAGTTTCTTATACAAAACTAACAATCTGAAATAAAATTAGTATTATTATTATTAATGTTGAGGGATACAGACACGAGCTGCCTTAAAGCAATGCGATTAAGATTTATTTTGTCAAATCAATAAAAGTAGTAACAATCTATTTATTAAAATTGCTAAGGTACGCCGACGCTACCGTTCTACTAGCTTAGTCAGAAGAAGAACTAGATGAATTGGTTTATAAGTTGGCTTTAGACACCAGACAATTTGCTTTGCACATCAATCGTATCAAAACGAAAGTTAAAATTGTTGATACAGCCAACAATAACCTCACTGACATAGAAGAACTCTGTGGCTGTAAAGTTGTTGGCGATGCATCTACCTTGGCTCATTGATAGAAACTAGCGGCAGTTGTGAAGGTGAAATCCTCAGGCGTATAGAAATTGCAAGAGCTGCGATTGGGACATTATGGAAGATATGGAGAGACCGTAATGTGACCAAGGCAATAAAGTTACACTTACTAAACATTATTGTATTTCCCATTCTATTTATAACGTATATTACGGCCAGACTCCAGCGTTATATAGTTGAAGTATGCCAGCGTCCCTATGAGTGCTCCGGTCGGTCGCTAAAATTTAAATTGGAAAAATATTTATTCCGTAATCGCTGTGAAGTGCCATTCCACGACTATCGGCTATCGTCGACAAGGTGACAGGCCGCCAGCCCAGTCTAGACGTAGATGTGACTATGCAGGTGGTCTTGTAAATTTCCACTCACCTAAGTTCGGCCTAAATTTGTATAAATGTGCCTGTCATCTCACTTTAACTTGCCCTAAATTGTGGAAGAGATACATATTTCCAAAAAGGTAAGGATAGAGCTCTCGTAAATGAAACACAAGATTGCAAATGTCAAAAATAAATATTCCAACACGTATCTGTATTTCTTCTGACTCGAAGAGAGTTTAATTTTTCTACCATTCAACACGCTAAGTTTGTATTTTTTAGTGTTTGCCACGAAATAACTCTAAAACGTCATAGGAAATGTCAAAAAGGAAATACAACCTACCTTTTAGCTGACAGCCCATATTGAGAAGTGACATTACCTATAGAAGCGCTATTTTCGCTTACAAAATGGCGATTGGAATAGGATTTTTTGACATTTGCCATTTGATACACAAGAATTCACATTGCATTTAATTTTGTGTTGCGATTTTAAAGACATTTTATTAAAGTTCTCTTCACTTTAACACATACAAACAATGCAATTAAATGAGCCACATCCAACAAAATCCTATTCCGTTAAGTTCCAAAATATTCCGCTAGGTGTCACTTCAGTTATTGTCAGTTCTCAATATATTATTTTCAACCGTAATACTAAATCTATTTCTTACGTGGGAGATACTGCCCTAAAGTATCAGGTCAGTCCATAAATTCGTGCGCATTCGTAGCATATATGTGAATCACTATGACTCAATACGTAGGACAATAAAATTTCATTCAAGTCGAATCCTGTTCAAATGTACATTAAAGTAGTCAGTTGGCTAATAGCCAAAGCAGCTAAAGCCAACAAATAAAAGGAAACAAAAAGTAGTCAGTCTATCGCCAGTTTTCGTGAACATCGGACGAAAATAAGTACCTTTAGAAAATGAATATCGATAATCAGTACAAACGTGCTGTTTTATATTTTTTATTTTCATGTGGTGAAAATACCGCAATAAAAATTAATAGAGTATATAGTGAACCTAGTATCAGTGTAAGGACTGCCCAGAAATGTTTTGAAAGATTTAAAGATGGAAAAAACAGTCCTGATGATGAGCCTCGTTCAGGACGTCCTGTATATTTTAACAATAACGGTCTTAAAAGTCTAAAGCGTGTTCTACATTATACTTTATTCGTCAATTTTCTAAACTTTTTTCTTTGAACTAGAAGTTGTCAAAGTTTTAATACAATTTATTTATCAATTTTTTGGTAGAGAATGAAATTCTTACACGTGTTTCAGTTCATTTATAGTACCAACATAAACATATAATTCATAGATTGTCAAGTGTTTATAACCTAGCTAGTAGATTTGTAAAATTACTGATTTACGTACAAAACACAATTTATATATTCGCCTATTCAAACCAATGATCAACTAAACACGTAGTAATACAAAATATTTACAAGCGTAATTTTAATGTTGGTACCTTTGTTAAAAGTACCTACTGCGCATGTGCAGAGTTCTAACTTGAAGAAAAATTGGACGGAATCTAGTTTTGAAAAAAGTTGACCTTGACTTCATAAAGTGTTCTACACTGTACAATTTCACTGATTTATTTCTAGTACAAATTCTAGTCAAAGAAATAAGTATGAAAATTTGACGAGAATTGTATAATGTAGAACACGCTTTATGGAGTCAGTGCCACAATTAACAGTGGATTAGATTGCAGAAAAGCTTTCTTCAACTCATGGAACCGTATTTTGTCACCTAAAGGCGATAGGAAAAATATTTAAGCTTGGAAAATGGGTATCGCCCGAGCTATCCGAAGCCAATTGTCAGCAGCGAATAAACATTGGATACTTTACGAAAAATGGATACTTTATCACAATGTCACAAGGCAAAGACAGTGGACAGATAAGGACAAGAAGCCCTCACCGACAGCAAAGATATCATTGCATCCAAAAAAGATACTCTTGTGTGTTTGGTGGGATATTCAAACGATTAATGCAGATGTTCACAGTCAACAGGTTTCTCGTTTAAACACGGAATTAATTAAAAAACGCCCGCAATTGGTGAATATCGAAACTGTTGTTTCACTATGATAATGCTAGGTCGCACACGGCACGGACAACGTTACAAAAATTAATGAAATTAAATGGGAGCTTCTGCCGCATTCTCCTTACTCCTCAAATATTGCCCCAAGTGATTTTCATTTATTTCGTGCTCTTCAAAATTTTTTATTAGGGAAAAAATAAACTCTAAAAATGGAGTCCAAGAGAACTCTTTTTACATCAAAACCAGAATCTTTCTACACCAATGGAATAAAAAATCTACCTGTAAAGTATGGCGAAAAATTGTAGATAATGAATGAAAATATATCAATGATTAAAATATTAAATTGTGTTTTATTTACATTGTTTAAAAATATCACAAAAATGCGCACGAATTTATGGACTGACCTGATAGATTTCAAGGCCTTCCTGCTAAATTGGTTTAGTTTATGATGAATATAAAGTATCCTTTTTGTTAATAATTTGTGGTTTCACCACATAAGACTAGATCGTAAGATTCTTTCTGTGTGTCCAAGTCGACGATATTAATACGTAATATTACCTATGTCTCTAAAAGGTGGACAATTAGGGCAAAGGAACGGCAAAATATGAATTCCTTTGAAATATGGTGCTATTGAGGATTCCCTGAACAAATTATTCCGTACTCGAAGAATAATTCGTCAATGAATAATTCGTCATTGTCTAACGTTCAGGGTCTTCGTCGAAAAATACTAATAAATACATGATGATAATGGAATGCCACTTAGTTCACGTGTTCTTTACGATAAAGAACACGGCAGATCTAAAATCGTAACAAAAATAGAACACCAAGTAATTTTCATAATAGAACAAAATAGCTAGAATAGTATATTCTGTAACAAGGCTAGAATGAGAAAATTCGATGCGAGTGGAACATTCAGAGCGCGAGCCGCAGGCGAACATGAGAAACAACGAGCATCGAATTTTCTCTTCCAACCGAGTCACAGACCCTACTTTCTCCACGACCACCAGAAAGAAGAAAAAAAATTAACATATGATTATTTTAAAAAACATTTTATCTTAAAAAATAATTTATTACATAACAAATTAATCAATTAGTTAAACTTATTTTTTTATTTATTATTTGTTTAATTTTAATTTAATTTGCCACACATCGGTCACTATTTTAGTACTTTTTAGGAAGTTTTGTTGCATTTATTTAATGTAAACATTGCATATATTTTAATGTAACTCTACAAAAACAAATGACAACAAGCATAGAATAGTTATTCCATAACAAGTGATGGAATGAAATACTCGCAAAATGTATAGGAAGATAAGTGCTTTAGAATAACATTCGAACTCTTGAGTTAGAATATTAACTTTCTGTAGTCAAAATTGGTTTTAGAATTGGTAAATTCTATAGTGGTCGTGGAGAAACAAATTCTATAAATTCGTTTGCAGTTTTAGCTACAATTTACCGCGCCGTTCGCAAATATGCGCCGATTGGTATAAAAGATGTCATCTTCCTATATGCCTAATGCCATTTGTTTATTTATAATTACATATTTTTTGTTTTTATATTTTTTAATTTCACACAGATAACAAATGGCAGATGACAAGTACTAGTGTGCTATGTAAACAAACGAAGTAGTTGTTATTATTTTGTAAAACAGTTTAACCAAGTTTTTTGTGATATTTTTATTAAATTTGGCATTAATTAATTACAGCATTATTGTCTCAATAAAAGTGTTTTATTTCTTTACGAAATATATTAAAACCTGCACGTACGCGAATTATCACGGGTAGTGACATTTTAAATACGCAAATCGAACAATACGGTTATCGTATGACCCCCATTTCTCCAAATAAGCACAAATTATAAAACAAGGAAGATAGCGGACTCCCACGTTACGGCTTTGGACAGCGATAGTTGCGACATTCGTGGTTGTAATATGAACTAGGATTAGATAGTATGCAACCCGCGGTGCACACAAATATATTTTTATATTTTACATTGCTATGAATCGGTCGATCATTAATTTTCTACCAAAATTGAAAAATAAAATGTAATTTTGGTAGAAAATTAAAGATTGCCCTGAACCGAAAATTATGATTAATTTATTTACAACTCTCCAAATTAATTTCCTAAAATTAAAATTAATTACAATTGTTAAAAGTTAATACTTCAGTAAGCATTAAGTTTTATTATTTTATTTGCAAGCAAGCATATGAAATAAATAAACAAGTATTTATTTTTGTACATATTAAATTTAGTCTGTGCCATTTTTTTTATTACACTATTTCTATTTCTTTTGCATTTACCATTTAAAATATTATTAATTACACTACACCATTTGAAAATAAAAAATGTGGTGCTACTATTTAAAATTTCTTATAAAATTCATCACTGTCACAATCACAATTTACTGTCACTTATCGTTACAACGTCAAAAACAATTGCCGCAAATTCCCGATAATGAAGTGTTCTCAAAATGTTGGTTAAAAAAAAAACGCTTTTAGCGCTGTCGGTGGATGGAATATAACTTAAAACCGTTTCAAGGCCGTGTATATGAGTTTCAATCCCCTGCAAATAAGTTTTATTTAAAAACAATAATTTTAACATTTTGTGAACTTAAGTGTTGACTCACCCTGTATACATACATACATACTTATATACACAAATACACAAATGTAAAATTAACGAGATTTTAAAAGACTTAAAAACAAATTTATGAAGGATGGTTGAGTGGCTCGTATAATTTTAGGCGTCTAACTGCGGAAGTCGCGACAGATAATTCATTGAAGTCGCACTGCGCCAACAGTATTAATTGACTATGTTGTATGTGTTATTTATTGGGCAGTGTTCCTGACTCTAAAGCACTGATGTGAATCACAAATTTAATTAAGTCCGCCGATTGCGATCAAGACAACAAAACTTGCCAACAGATTTATTACACTTTTTATACAACGCGTTCTATTATCTCCTATTATCTTTGTGCTTGAATTCTCCCGGGAAACTGTTGGTTTAAGCCTGTCATAATTTAAGGCTAGGTTTCATGGACACTGTAATCTATGCAAAATTAATCTGCAAGCTTAACACCTACAGCTATCCAAAAAGTAAAAAAATTAAATAAAAATAATTGGCATTGTAAGTTATAACAATTTTTGTATTAACTAAATTTGTTCTACGCACTAACGTTGCCAACACGTACAAAGCAATATATTAATTAAACCTATGCACGAAATAGTTAAGGTCGAATCGTCTGGGTAATCGGCAGTTCACTTAATATACAAATGGAAACTACATTTGCTCGACAACTTTGCTTCCAATTCATAGAGGGACGAGGGTAGCAGTGAGACATGGGAAACAATGAGACAATTTAAATATTTTTGGTTCTACTCGAATCTTATTTCAGATCATTATAAGATAATATCCGCAAAAAACTCAATTTCCGTCTGTCTGGCTGTTTATCTGTCCAGGATCCACGCATAAACGGCTAGACATTTTTCACGTAACTTGGTATGATGATACGAGGCTAGATCAATAAGTCCTTACAAAATCTAAGAGATGGCGCTACTAGTATCGAAACAAGTTTTTTTTTCTGAAAAGTACCATCTGTTAATAGACTGCTGTCAAATTTTTAGCCATATCCATCGCGTGGTTTCATTTTTACAATCGATTGAAGCAAACAACTTTTGTTATTTTCGAACAATGTAAACGAGTTTCGTGCAGTGATTAAACACTTTCTTTTGATAGGCAAAACACCAAATGAAATCAAAACCAAGTTGGATGAAGTTCATAGCACATCTGCACCAGCGTTTAAAACTGTTTACAATTGGATGAATGAGTTTAAACGTAGTCATACATCCACAAGTGATGAACATCGTTCGGGACGTCCACTTGAGGTGACTACGCCAGAAATGATTGACAAAATCCACGATATGGTCTTGAGTGATCGACGAGTCAAAGTGCGCGAACTTGTTGACACCACAGGCATATCACATGGCTCAGTGGTTTCAATTATGCACGAATTGTGTATGAAAAAGATATCGGCAAGATGGGTGCCGCGTTTGCTCACAGTGGAGAATAAAACCAATCGTGTGGACGATTATTGAATCGACTGGTTTGGCGCTTTTTCGTCGAAATCCTAACGAGTTTCTGCGTCGATACATAACCGTTGATGAAACATGGATCCACCACTATATTAGAGACAACGGAACAGTCGAAAATAGTGGGATTCTGAAGACGACCCGGCTTCAAAGAAAACGAAGATGGTGAAATCGGCCGGCGAGGTGATGAGCACGTTTTTTTTTGGGATGCACGCGGAATCATCCACGTTGACTACTTGAAAATAGGATGAACGATAAATGGAGAGCATTATTTATTTATTTATTGGACACGCCACACCAAGGTCCTTAATTGTGCCCATACATATATAAATTACACACATACAATAACATATCAAACATCCATCAAAACAATGCACGGGTGACACTTATGCAGTTTCGATGGCGAAAATGCATGAATTACGTTTCGAATTGTTGCTGCATCCACCGTATTTACCAGATTTGGCCCCCAGCGACTTTTTCTGTTTCCAAACATAAAGAAATGGCTCGCCAGAAAAAGATTTAAGTCGAACGAGGAGGTCATCACCGAAACAGATTCCTATTTTGAGGGACTTCCGGAATCTTACTTTTTGGATGGCTTGAAAAAGTTGGAGAAACGCTTGGAGAAAAAAGTTGGGCGAAGTGTATCGATCTAAAAGAAGACTAAGTTGAGAAATAAAAATGAATTAACCCAAAATAATGTGTTTTTCTATTGTTTTCTATTGTGAGGACTTATTGACTACCCTCGTAGAGTAAATCCAGAATTCCAAGGCAATATGGCATCTCAACATTTTTATTCCAAGGTGGTGTTTCGGGGCTAAAACTGTTTATTAAAAAACTTAAAATATATCCCTTATTACTGATTTACCAGAAAAAAATATATAACAAAATTGTTATAATAGGAAACAAATATTTTCTGGTGGCCCAGAAACCTTTTGCGTTTCGAGCCTCGATGTAAGTAAATAAAAAGCGATAAAAGATCCTTGTATTCTGTCAAGTCTATTAAACATCTAGAAATAACTATAGACCGTAATGTCAAATGGTGTACTCATATTAATTTAATTGCAAATGAACTAACCTTTACCTGTTATGCAATGAGAATATTAAAAACTATTATTCGTTTTTCTGCACTAAAAGTATATTATTATGAACAATTTTATAGCATAATATCATATGGTATTACTGTCTGGGAAGTGTAAGCTAATGTATAAGAATTTTCTGATTACAAAAAAAGATTATCATAATTATGATCCACGTACGTAGAAAATTTTGAAGTAGAAATTAGGAATGACGACGGGTCCCCGGGTACTCGCTACCCGACCCGTTAAGGTTGTACCCGGTTCTGAAATTAAATACCCGCTACCCGTTATCTACCCTTTACTCGTTAACTAATGAGTAATTAACGGGTATTTAGCGGGTATCAGGTAATTAACGGGTATCAGATTACTAACGGGTAGTGGATAATTAGCAGGTAGCGAGTAACTAACGGGTAGCGGATAATTAACGGGTAATTGTGTGAAGTATTTTGAGTATTTATTTATCTGTGACTATTTTGTTCTCGGTTACAGTAGTAGGAATTAAGTATGTGTATTCCATAATGCACTTGTGCTTATTTTTAGGGTTATGTAGGTATGTCTGTCTGTACGGTAGAAATTGTAGCCAAACGGCTTAAGACAGAAAGTTGAAATTTGACACATTTTTTATGAGATTTTCACTAAATATATGCCAAAAAACTTTTGCTCCCTACCCTATCTTCCAGAAAGGTTTGTGTCATTGAAAAAAAAATATTATTTTTTTAAAAATTTATTGTGTGGTATCAAAAGGAAATTCTTTAAAAGGAAGGAATCAGAAGACGTAGATTAAGGAACGAAAATTTGTTTTTTAAAATTTGTTTCTTATAACAAAATTTTGGCAAAAAATATGAAAAAATGTAGGTTATGTACATTAATATGAACCGGAAACGTACGAGAGAAATATATTATTTTTTTAATGAATGGCTAAATTATGGATTATTATTTAAATTTAGTCTAAAAAAATTAAGTGGAAGCTCTTAGTACTCAAATAACTAAAAATATTCAAAAAATGTTTTTCAAAAAATTATTTTTAGACATCCAGCATTCTGTTGGCTTCTTACACTTATTAAATACCTACAAAACCCTGAAATGTGGTAAAATTAACACTTCACATCAATTTTGCTATACTTACTTTTCATTTTTAGGGTTTTGTAGGTATGACCAAAAAACCCTTATACCGTCATTTTGTCGACTGTCTGTCTGTTCGGTAAAAATTGTAGCCAAACGGCTAAACCTAGAGAGTTGAAATTTGGCATGCTTATACAACTCTTTGACCCGAACATAGGAAAAATACTAAAACATCTAAAAAACATATCCCCCAAAAAATATAAAAAAAATATGAGAACACCGAAAAAAAAAATTTTTTTTTTTAAATTCTGATTAGGGTATCAAATGAAAGCCCTTAGTCCGTGGATTAACGATCAAATTTTAATTTTTGCAAAATAAATTATTTTGATGCTATATTTACCAAAATTGTGCAAAAAAAAATGTCCCAAACCCTGTAGCCCAGATGGATTGAACTAAAATTCTAAGTAATGTACATTGGTCTGAACCGGAATAGTACAACAGGAATTTTTGATCAGATTATGTTTTCGGAAAATAACGCATTTTTTGTGTTTTCTGGTTGACAATGTACAAAAGTTGTAGTTATGTAACACGCTACATTAGAAGGCGTATCTTGGTGTAATGGTTATGTTGCTCGCTTCTTACCCAACAAAATAGAGTTCGCTCCCGGCGAGAGGAGATAATTTTATTTTTTCTGTTTTTTTTTTTGCATTTTTATTTTGTTTAAATTATTTTTTCTAAATTCTAGTTATATTTTGGCAAATGTGGCATTTAATTTTTAAAAGCGTAAAATTTAATAACCAGTGGAAATTGTTGAAATTATAATTTAATTCTATGTTTCAATGTACACGAAATCAGAGTGGCGGAACTTATGACTTAAAACAACCAATGGAAGCCATAGGCACAATTTTCATAATCTTCTTAATGAACCTTGCTATATATATATATATATATATATATATATATATATATATATATATATATATATATATATATATATATATAAAATGCACATATTTAGAAACCTAAATAATGGTATTAGGCGTACGAATTAAAATTAACAACAAAATTAACATAAAATTTGTTTTGGCGTCCCAAATAATCATCATTCACTTACTAAATACCTGCGGAACCCTGAAATGTGTGAAAATTCACACTTCACATCAATTTTTATTTATTATCTGGTAACGGGTAATTAACGAGTAGCGGGTAATATCCGGGTAATTGTTGCGGGTACCCGGTTCCATAAATTACTAGTTCTCGTCATTCCTAGTAGAAATATGTTCCAATAATTAAATATTTTAACTTTTCTTTGTATATATGCATATATAAAAATTTGAACTTTATAAAAACTATTATTAATGATTTTAAACTATTAAATTACACATATAAATCACAATTCACAATTATAACACTAGAGTTGGAACTTCACTAGAAATTGCTAAACACAAAGTATATAGATTTAAAATCTCTCGTAAGTATAATTAAATATGCTTGTTTAATAAACTACATAGCATATTACGCGGCAGATGAATATATGGAAGATTCTGCTACATAATTTATAGCTTTTGCTCTGCAATTATATGTATTTAATATATAACTATAACGTATTAACTTGATTATATACAGAGACGATATTGAATTATGTATTATGTATTCTCATTGATTTATCCTATATCTGTGTGTACAGATCGACTGGATTAATAATATTTTATTTAATAAGCATATAATGTAGGCTATATTACACGAGGATGATGTTTAAGGAATAAATTTAATTAGCATAGAAATTCTGAGCGTTATTGTAAAAGTTCAGAACTGACGTCATCAAGATGGCTAGCATCTGATTGTACTCCACAACAATATTAAATATATTATTATTTTATTTATATAATAATATTCTAATTATAAAGATATACTATATAAGGCGCAAATAGCCATCGTTGCTGAAAGCAAAGCAGTTTAACTAACTTAAGAAAACTAAAAAAACAAAAAGACTTGCAATGTATAAAACGTTCATTATTCACGGCTGAGTACGTATGCGCATCACATTATACACGACGTGCAATGTGAGCAGCTTTATGTACAGTCGAACTTCCCTGTCGAATCATCATAGTTCACTAAAAAAAATCGAAATATAGAAAATTCGAGTTACAAAAATAACTACAAAATGAGTAAAATAACGCATATAAAATAAATAATAAGTTTTGTTTTACTGTGTTAAAAATGTCAAATTTTGTTCCAAATAAAGAGCATTCGCGAACACTACTACTGTTTTGTTTTAATTTGAAAAAAACTGCTGCTGAATCCATACCGACTGCTTCGAGAAGCTTATGGTGAATATGCTCCATCGCAAGATACGTGTGAACGATGGTTTCGGCGTTTCAAAAGTGGTGACTTTGATCTTACAGACAAAGAATATGGAAAACCTCCAAAAAAATATGAAGATACAAAATTGTAAACATTGCTACAGGAAGACGATAGTCAATCACAAAAACAACTAGCAGAGCAGTTAGGCGTTAGTCAACAAGCTGTTTCCAATCGCCTACGAGAGATGGGTAAGATCCAGAAAGTCGGTAGATGGGTTCCACATGCATTGAATGAGAGGCAGATGGAAAAACGCAAAAACACTTGTGAAATTTTGCTTGCACGATACAAAAGAAAGTCTTTTTTGCATCGTATCATTACTGGCGATAAAAAATGGATTTATTTTGAAAATCCCAAACGCAAAAAATCATGGGTGAACCCAGGCTCACCATCCACATCAACTGCAAGACTGAATCGCTTTGGCAAAAAGACAATGCTCTGTACTTGGTGGGACCAAAAGGGCATGGTCTATTATGAATTGTTAAAACCTGGTGAAACAGTTAATACCCAACGCTACCAACAACAACTGATCGAATTGAACCATTTGCTGCTCATAAAACGACCAGAATACGAAAGAAGACAGCACAAGGTAATCTTTCTTCACGATAACGCTGCATCACATAAGGCAAAAGCAGTTTGCAACACATTGGAGGCACTCAAGTGGGAAGTGCTACCCCATGCCGCTTACTAACCAGACTTGGCCCCTTCAGATTACCACTTGTTAAATCTACAAGTTCTACAAATCGAAGAGTTCTACAAATTGCCTGAAAGATGGGAAAAAATGTATAACTTCTAATAGAGCATACTTTGAATAAATAAACTTTTACTGTTCTTTTGAGTTTAATGTTTTATTTTACAAAAAAATCCGCATTTCATACTTGTAGACCTGGTAAACATATATAACCATAAAAAGACTAAAGGAAGGAGGATTTATGAATTTTTGCATACAAATTTTTCTGACGGAAATTAAGTCATTCCAACGACCACAATGGCTGCCAATATTTTGTTGTTTTCGTATTAAAAAGTGTTTATTAATATTTATTTTGACAATTTAAAGTATATTCATAATTTATAAATCATAAATAAAAGACAGGGCTAAAATAGTGTTTAGCTATTTTATATTTTAAGACAAAATTACGTATTCAACCTGAAATTTGGTCAAAATAGTTAGCTATACTATTGGCGGCCGAGCAAAAACTCAAAATACAAAGACTAAAAGTACTTTTCGTTCTCTATGCTACATAAAAATTAAACAATTTTCGTTGAAACCGGAAGTGATGCAGAATTATTATAATAATAATAATAATAATAATTTATTAAATTTGCCAAATACAAGAAATGTACATTAAATTATGTCAAAATACACAAATATAGTCCTTAAGTGCGCCCTTTTGTCTAGTTAAACTTTTTTTCTGAAGAATTTTTTGTATCTCTTAAAATAAAGGAGTTATTCGAGGTGCGGCGTTTCAATCAAACACCCTGTATATAGATGGGGGCCCCAACTTCAGGATTGTCCGGAGGCCCACAAATGCTAGTGGCGGTCCTGTGATTGCTAGCAGCGACCTGTCAGCTAGTATGGATTGACTATTTTGTTTTAATACTATTTTTATTTTTTTATTCGTATAATCTGTTGGATTTTGATGTTCTTTTTTGGTCCGCGACGGCTTCTGTCCGACAATATATGGTTTGAGATAGTAAAAGTCTGGCCAATTCTGTTTTAGAGCGTCAGACTAGAAAAAATCTCTTAACAAAAAAATTTTTTAACTCACAAAACAAATGATAATTGCTAATTGCTTCCAGATGAAAATCAAGTACAGTTTTAGTCCAAATTAAATATTTAGAATTATATTTTGAGAAATTTTTATTTCAACGTCCTATTGATTTGGTAATTCAGTGAAAAGCTAACATGCAATGAAGAGTCACGATTCAAAGGAAATAAATCGAATAGCGATTCACTTGTAATCGAATTACCATTTTATGAAGTACTTAGTATGCGCATTTTAAATTTTTATTGACTTATTTTTCAATGGTTTTCCTTAAATTATCGTAACATATTCATAAAGTATTCAACAACAAAAGAATCAAAAATATTGCTTTTGAATAATGAGTGTAATTTCGCTAAGATTATAATCAAACTCAAACGAACATACAGGGTAATTTTAAAGTTATTATCCAATATATGTCATCATATGTACCGCTACAAGATATCCTAAAACAAATTATCATTACCGGCCATTTTGGTTTGTAACATATGTTTACAAAATAGGTTATGTAAGTATTATAATGTTTTGATCCATAAATAATTAATAATTATCCGTGTAAATGATAAATGAGATATTTAAACTTTATAAGTAACATTCCCCTTGCCCCCTAAATAATTACCGACCGCCAACATATATAATTACCGACCGCCAACATATATAAGGGAGGTATTGTGATCATACCGATTTTGACATTTCGAGATTTCGATGGATCTCCACGAATTGAGGTCCCTACATAACGTTTTGACTATTTTTAGCATGATGTCTGTCGGTCTGTCTGTCCGTCCGTCTGTCTGTCTGTCTGTCCGTCTGTCAGCCCGTCTGTGTACACATG
The DNA here is from genome assembly GCA_963971575.1 of Liopterus haemorrhoidalis. Lineage (NCBI taxonomy): Eukaryota > Metazoa > Arthropoda > Insecta > Coleoptera > Dytiscidae > Liopterus > Liopterus haemorrhoidalis. Next base: position 17,607,280 of record OZ020616.1, on the reverse strand, counting down.
CAGAGCAAATTCGGCTATAAGGATTTTTATGAAATTTCATATTTAAGCTTCTGCCATCAATGGCACGAGTTGATCAACTTTTGGTAAAAATCGGTTGACTAGAAATGGGAGTTTACTCGTGTCGATTTTAAGATTTTTGCGAATATTTAGCAACAGAAAAATATTTAGAAGAAATTTATTTAACAAAAGTTGCTATAAATGCAATAACTAATAACTTTTATTTGAGACATTTTTTGATAAAACGAAAAAAAATTCTAATTTTTTTTTAAATTTTTCTTAATTCTCAATTTTTTCATACTTATGTGTAACGTTTCCAAGGTCATGAAAAATAATATCTCTGTTACAAAATATTGGGCCAAGTTATTTCTACTCTGCTACTAGAATGTATTTTATACAAGTATTTTGTAATGGCGGTCGGTCCTGTGGTGGCCACAGCTGATTTTTTTTATTAATAACTGCGTTGAAGAGAAAAAAAAAAATGTTTCCTCATATATATTTTTGATATAAAGTAAATAATAAGCGAGATATTTCAAAAGTTTTGCTTTATGGTGTCCCCCCGTAATTTCCCAAAAATGCATCTATTATAAATAAAAAAATGCATAAAAATAAAAGATTTGATTTCTTATTATAAACTATTTTTGTTATATGTGATTTTGATGCTAACTCGATAATAATGAAGATATTCGTATGTAGATTTTAGTTACAGGTTTCCCCCCATAACTCCCCCAAATATTCATCTAATTGAAAAAACACATAGAAATAAAAGATTAATTAAATGTTCTACGAAGGTTGAATTCCTATTTTGTTTTGTGAATGACTTCTTATATATATATATATATATAATCGTAAACCTTGTCTACCCGTAGGTGTAAGGTTGGTTTTGCTCTATCTATCTAATTCGCTTACGAATTTTTTCCAATCTTTTCTGCTTTTCGCCATAATCTTTGCTTCTGTCCAATTTATTTCTCTTTTCTTTAATATTTCTGCCACCACGTCGTTCCAAGTTTTCTTCTGTCTTCCTCTCGTTCTTTTCTTCTGTACTCTAGTTTCCCAAATTTCTTTTACTGGCCTGTTGTCTGTCATTCTTACGAGATGCCCGAACCACTTTAAATGCTGTTGTTCGATTCTTTTGCTTAATGGTTCTATCTCCAATTCTTTCCTTATATTTTCATTTCTTATTCTATCTCTGCGTGTAATACCTTTCACTTTTCTTAGATACTTCATCTCCATGGCTTGTAATCTGCTTTTTTGTGCCTTTGAAAGGACCCAGCTTTCACTCCCGTAAGTGAGGATTGGCCTATATACTGTTTTATAAACAACCATCTTGGTTTTCCTTGATATTTCCTTTTTCCCTATAAAAGAGTTTGCAAGGGCGTGGTACATTCTTGAGGCATTTGTTATCCTTTCGTTTATTTCATTTTCCATGAGTCCTTCCTTCTGTATCGTTACTCCTAGGTATTTGTAGCTTTCTACTTGATCTATTTTTTTCCCGTTGATTACTATGCTGGGGTTCGCGTTTTCATCTCCAATGACCATTACCTTTGTTTTGGTTGAATTTATTTTCATCTTTCTCTTTGCCAGTTCCTGTTCCCATATCTCCAGGTTTCTTTGTAGATGTCTTTCTTCTGCAGCGCAGATCATTAGGTCGTCAGCAAAGGCACATTCTGATATTCCAACCGTTTTCATTTTATAGTGTCCAATATGCATCTTCCGAATTTTCTTTTTTGCTTCTTTAATTACGTCGTCCATTATTATTATGAATAACCTTGGACTGAGCACCCCTCCTTGTCTGAGTCCGTCGTTGATTTGGAAATCTTCTGATTGCATATTGTCTTTCCTCACGTAATTTCTGTTGTTTTCATATAAACTTCTTATTCCCCTTATCAGTTTTGTCTGTACGCCTCTTTCTTCTAAGCTTCTCCATATTAGTTTTTGTGGTACTCTGTCGAATGCTTTTTCTAGATCGAGGAATGCTAAGTATAACGGTGTTCTTTTTGCTCTTGTTTTCTCAATTAACTGTTTTATTGTAAATATATGATCTTGGGTGCTACGTCCTTTCCTAAATCCGCTCTGGGCTTCTTCTAGCTGGTGTTCTGTTACTTTTCTTAATCTCCTCTCCATTATTCCTTCATATATTTTTGCAATTGTACTTAGCAAAGTAATACCTCTGTAATTAGTACATTCTCTGCTGTCTCCCTTATTCTTGTATATCGGTACTACAATCCCTATCTTCCAGTCGTCCGGTACTTTTCCTTCGTTCCAGGCTTTTTGGAAAATTTCTGTTAACATTTCTTTTCCGTTATGTCCAAGATTTTTTAGCATTGCAGGAGTTATTTTGTCATGTCCAGCTGATTTCCCTTTTTTGATGGAGTTTATTATTTCTGATACTTCTTCTATTTTAATCCGATCTTCCTCCTTGTCATCTTGAGCGAAATAAGTATTTTGTTCCTCTCGGCTGGTCTCCAGTTCTTCGTTATATAGTAGGTCCTGGAAATGCTCTTTCCACCTATCCATTATTTTTTTACCGTCTGTTATTATTTTGCCTGAATGACTTCTTATGTTCTAATATTCTGGTTTTGAAGGATCTCCCTGTTTGGCCTATGTAAGCAGATCCACATGAAGTGCAATCTAACCTATATACTCTATTTCTGTCCAATATGTCAGGTTTATCTTTATTATTAGTTATTAGTTTATTTAGCCAAACAGGGAGATCTTTCAAAACTAGAATATTAGAACATAAGAAGTCATTCACAAAACAAAATAAGAATTCAACCTTCGCAGAACATCTCATAAATGAAAATCATACAGCCACATTTGAACCAAAAATACTACATAACAACAGGAAAGGCCTTAAACTAAATTTACTAGAAGCCCATGAAATTAAGAAACAGATGTCCAAAACCAACATTCTCAATGAAATTACCGACCTACACAATTCACCACTCAAAGGATTAACAGGAAAATTGTAAACATAATTTGGAAATTTTGTATTACCTATATAATCTTTTTATTACTTTTGTAACCTGTACATAACTATTTCTTGTATATATTAGTGTAAAATGTAATTTGTAATCATTGCAACTTAGACAAAGTGAGCCGAAACTGCAGTCAGTTAAAATAAAAAACTTAGTGAAACAAAAACCATGTTTTCTTTCAACCTCTTAAATTTTAGTTTTCACTAAACATCTCAATTTATTATATATTACATATATTCCATGTGTCCCGGGGCCCTTCACTCGACAGGAGCTCCTGAGTTGTAGCCCTTGAAGCCCATGACTTAATCCGGCACTGCACAAAATTTTAAGCAATATACCATTACGTAATAACAAGTTTTAAAATCACCATGTAAGTGCAAATCTATCTTCTAAATTTTTGACTTATCATTAAGTTCTTTTCTTATAATTTAACAAGCATTTCAATTTAGTTTTTATTTGGTGTATTATGTTTTACTATATTAAGTAACAATTATTATTTAACAATAGCAAAAAGACTAGACTGACGTAGTAATAGTTCTCTAGTTTCGACCTATGCATTAGCCGTAAGATCGATAGCCTAATCTATCTGAGACCCCAAGTCTAATATAATTAACAAGAACATAATCTCATCACAGCACCGGTCTTATAAGGATTATAATTTAGTCACCATTTGGACAGCATATAATATAATATCTATGGCGAATATACGAAGGTTGCGATTTCTATAGTAGCAACTCTATAATAACTAAAACAAAAACCTATTATATAGCCGACTAACAGAGCACCCGTTCTTAGCACGGGGTAACTTAAAATAAGTTGAAGAAAATAAATAATCATCTCTTTTAATAATTTTTAGCATGTCTAAAGACCTCTTTGTACTCAACGTTTCATCCCTTTTCGTATGGTACACGTCGTATGCCCTTTCGGTACACATCTATATTAGAGATGGGTCGTTCATGAACGAACCAGCTCACTGAGCCGGCTCAGTACACTGACCGAAGTGACACGGTTCACCAAATTGAAATGAGCCGGCTCACGGCTCACTGTATAGTTTTAAGTTTCAAGGATACGATTGGTCGGGCGATTGTGAACAGTGACCGGAGTGATCCGGATCTGGATCGATGTCATGTTGAACTTCGCGAGAACTCGGCTTGTAATGTATTATCATAAAGTGTATTTTGTCATCAATTTGTAGGGCAGTTTATTTGAAACTAATAGGCTTAGTCTGTATTTTCTTACAACCATACTATATAAAAATATTAAAAATATTGCCCAAATCCCACTGGTCCGATTTAAATGGGCAATAAACATCGCCATAAACTTAACACATCTAGTTTAAAATACAGTAGCTACATAAAGTGAATTGTTTGTTTCAAAAATGTTAGTTAGCAGCCGGGGGTAAGCGATGTTCTACCTACGAACGAACGACCGACAACTGACTGACCTGTGTCTCGGGATCATGTTTACAGTTCATATATTGCAAGAACCGGCTCTAAGCAAGAGCCAGCTCTAAGCGACGTTCTACATACGAACTAACGACCGACAACTGACTGACCTGTGTCTCGGAAACATGTTTCCAGTTCATATAATGCAAGAGCCGGCTCTAAGCGACGTTCTACCTACGAACGAACGACCGACCGGCCGACCTGTGTCTCGGGATCATGTTTACAGTTCATATATTGCAAGAACCGGCTCTAAGCAAGAGCCGGCTCTAAGCGACGTTCTACCTACGAACTAACGACCGACAACTGACCGACCTGTGTCTCGGAAACATGTTTCCAGTTCATATAATACAAGAGCCGGCTCTAAGCGACGTTCTACCTACGAACGAACGACCGGCCTGTGTCTCGGAAACATGTTTACTTAACCGGATCACTGAGCCGAATCAATGAACCGGCTCAACAAACTGAACGACCTCCACTGATCTGGTTCCGCAAACTAAGCCGAAATTCCCATCTCTAATCTATATCAGCAACAATAAACTTACCCTTGAACAGGCAACACAGCTAGTCGTGAGAGAGCGAACTTTCTTCCCCCGGAAGATAATTTTTGGAAAATGCATTAAAATAATTGAATTTTTTGCATATTTATGTCTTTGCGTCTGGCTTTTTCACTGACCACCTACGTGCGTGTTAAGCCGCATTCAGAGCTCTTTAAATTAAGAGGTTGTAGACTGTGCTTTGTTAGCTGTAAGTTATGTTTCTATGCATTCATTTTAACGTTACACGTACCGTTCATAGCAAATTAGAAATTAATATGTTACGAATAGTCCGCCATCTGTGAATTTTGAAATCAACTATTTAGCTTCGTAAAATATTTTATATGTATTATCGTTCTTATAATTCTGTTGTCTTAGATTTTAACCACCTAATTACCTAAATTGATCATATTTACTGTCCGTCTTTGTAATTTTGAGCAAGATTTATAATGATGACATTATGTTAGGTTATGTAAAGGCATTCGATAACTACGGTGTCACTGATAGAATGCGATAGCCAATGTGTTTATATGTCTGTCTCATTAAAACATCTCACTAGCTTTAAGTTTAGAAATTTATGCACAATCCACAACAAACAGCGTATTAAATTTAGAGGGCTGAACGGTTTCACGTCTTACCAAATGACAAACTTTCTGGTGACAATGAACAGTCCATAAGGTACAATGCATAAGCTATTGATTTAAGAGCTCTGAATGCGGCTTAAACGTGTAGTGCGAAGAAATATTAGTGTTTATTATGCCTCCTTATAAGATGGTTATTTATTTTTTGTACTTGGTTTTTAAGAAAAAAAAAAAAAAAACAAGTAGTTCTTTGGGATATTTGTAATTTCGTTGCTGCATATTATTCTTTTGTATGATAAATGATCCTCGACCCAAATGTGATTGATCCCCTGCTGTAGGATATTGATGTAAATATCAAAAAGAAAAAAAAATATAAATTAATAAAAAATTGTCTATATGTTGTACAACGTCGTGATTTTACAACACGATTATTTTAATATTTTTTAAATACAATTGTTTACATTTTTTGTTTTTTTTTTTTGTTCAGTAATGTTAAAAAAAGACGTTTACGTAATTGTCACAGACAAATTACTGCGAAAAAAATTCCAACAGACAAAATCCAGATATAGGTAGCCCTCGGTTTACGCCGGCTCAATTTACGCCGATTCACAATAACGTCGGTGCGCAATAATAGCCACTCTCGAATGAAGACTTATACAAAGAATTAGATCGTGATTGGGAGCAAATGTAAAAAGGAGCATCGACTGACAATTCATTCGACCATATTCCGAAATTCTTAATGAAAGAAAATAAAAATCTAAACATTTTTTTTTTTTTTTTAATTAATTTTTAGTCTTAGCTACGATGGCCATTAACCAGGATATCTTTATTTTTTTTGGATACATTAGTAATTTTTACAACAAATACAAACGTCCATGCCATCACCGGGATTCGAACCCGAGCCCCCATGGTTAGCAGTCAAATGAGCTGAACACTACGCCATAGCGACCGGCAAAAATCTAAACAATTAAAGCTGGATACTTTTTTTCCGAAAAATGTAAGAGATCCGAAACTTTGATTTTTTTTCTTCTTATTTTTCACTTATGTAGAACCTCATCAACCATATACCTCACTGTAAATATGGGTACGTTTTACGCCGATTCGATTTGCGCCGGCTTTTGTAGGAACGGAACTGCGGCGTAAACCGAGGGCTACCTGTAAATTTTTCTCAAAAACTAAAATATGTAGAAATGTTATGTAACCCTAGCTTTTTTCAGGATTTTATAACTAAAAAATCCGGAAGCGATTATGATGAATAGATTTAGAGTTATACTGAAAAAACTGATTTATTTCATTCTTTTTCCCTTGGTAAAATCTTTCATCCTGTTCCTCACTGATATCCCAAGATTTTATGGAAAGTAATCCAGCTGTGCATGTTAGAAAGTGAAGTTATAAGCTCATGTTGCAATCTAAGTTTTTAAAGTTGACGAACATGTTTTCATCCATGTTAATATATTCCGAGTCTTTGTAGTTTCTTAGAAACTTGTTTACAACTTCTTTAAAAGCTCTCCGGGCCTCTTTTTCATTATCTTTCATTACCATTTCAAGTTCATTACTTTTCATTAATGTTCTTATTTGTGGTCATACAAAAATACCTTCTTTTAGTTTTGTTTAGGTGGGGCAAGGAAGCGGTCGACACAGGAATTTAAAACACTCCCCGTTTTTATCCAACGTTTACACAAACTGTTTAGTAAGTTCTATATGCAAAGGTGGTAGTAGACATTCTTTGGATCTACTAGACATTCACAAACCACATTTTTTGGGCCAGGTTTTAAATTTTCTCTTGGCGGCCAGTACTTTTTCGTTCAAAAATTCATCTCGTACTCTGCTGTCCCGTTCGAATGAGAAACGCGGATATTTAGTGTATTAAAAAATCTGACTTAAAACAATTTTTTTTTTAGAATATGCATCTTTATGTAGCATAAATATTTTTTTCTACGACTATTTATATATACGTTCATTATAAACGTGTCAATGACAAATTTCGAAAAATTTTACAAAAATTATTCGAAATTTTTCGTTTTATCAAAAAACGTCTCAAATAAAAGTTATTAATTATTGCTTTTATAGCAACTTTTGTTCACTAAATAAATTTTCGAAATATTTTTCTGTTGTGAAATATTCACAAAAATCTTAAAATCGACACGAGTAAACTCCCATTTTTAGTTAACCGATATTTACCAAAAGTTGATCAACTCGTGCCATTGATGTCAAAAGCTTAAATATGCAGTTTCATAAAAATCCTTTTAGCCGAATTTGCTCTGCACGTGTACACAGACAGACAGACACACAGACAGATAGACGGACACACAGAAAGATAGACGGACGAACGGATGGACGAATGGATAGACGGACGGACGGACAGACAGACCGACAGACATCATGCTAAAAATAGTCAAAACGTTATGTAGGGACCTCAATTTATGGAGATCCATCGAAATGTCGAAATGTCAAAATCGGTATGATCACAATACCTCCCTTATATATGTTGGCGGTCGGTAATTATTGTTAGTTTTTAAAGGAAACCAGATTCAAACTAAATAATATAGTTAAGTTAAATTTATTCAATATAGTTAAAGTTGTCGAATATTGCAAATATATTTTTTTAGAGAGTTGATCTTAGTCAGTAAGTTGACGCAAGTACTGTTATTTTAACTGAATTTACATTCCGTATGACACGCACATGACCGTTGCTAGGCAACGTATTAAATAGGTTGAAAGAAGCTCTCAAATTTATTTATTTATTTATTTATTATTCTTTAGAACACTACAGACACAGAGGTCCATTCATGTGTCCATACATATACATTATTAGCCTTAAAACATAGGAATATATTTATACGCTAGATATCTATACAAATAGAATGTACATATACATATATACTAACATATCCTTAATCCATACATTATACATTATACAATTATTCGACTCAAGACTCAAGACATTAAAAGTAGGTACCAATTTAGAAATAGTTCTCAAACGATACCTACTACAAATTATTGTTAGTTTTAGAAGAGAACTGAATAAAAACTACATAAGTAATAATCAAATGAGCTGACCACTGCGCCATAGCGACCGGCAAGTAATAAAGTTATAGTCGTGGAAAAAGCATAGTATGAAACTTGCATAGAATAGTCATTTCTCACTCGTATGAATTGCGCTATTTGTCTGCGGCTCGTGGCGCAACTTTCATACTCGTGTGAAATGACCATCATTCCATGATCGTTGCATAATATACTATTATAGCATATGTAGAATAACTTAAAACCATTATATATTAATATTAATGAATTTTGTGTATGTATGTATGTTTTCTTGTGTGTGCTTTAAGGCAGTGGTGCGCAAACTATTTTCATTTCCGACCCCCCATTTTGTGTAAAATTTTGTCGCGACCCATGGATAGACAATAGATGTTTTTTTAATCGTCAACGTAGTTAAAGTGAAATTCTTTTTGGGCTTTTGCACTTACAGGGTGTTTTTAAAAGAGTGTCGGTGACGTCATCTATTTCCATTCGCTTGTATTATTTCCGTTCTTTGAAATGAATAGTTGTAGATTTTTCAAAAATTTGAATTTGCGATTCAGTATTTTTATAGCTTTCTCCTTCGGAATTCTTTGTTTACTCAGTGGCGGATTTAGGTCAGTTAAGGCCCCGGGCGCAGTAAGAATATTGGGCCCCTCAATTAGAAAAGTGTAAAATTAGGTTTTTGCGGGGCCCTTTAGAGGGCGGGGACCAAGGCGCGCGCCCGGTGCGCCCGCCGTTAAATCCGCTTCTGTGTTTACTCGTAATAAAATTAATTCCTAAATTACATATGTGGACCTCCTTAAATTAATTTACAAATCTCTACTTTAAATATTTCCCAAGGGCGCCAAATTCATTGCTACGGCTCTGATTAGGTATTAATACAGACAATTGTTTTCGTAAAAAATATAGTTCTATTTTTATAAATAATAAAATTTCATTTCACTAGTAGTAGTACTGGTACCTGGTACCTGATACTTGTTGAAGAGAAGCCTTACATTCTTTATTGTTATATAAATTTCTTTGAACTTGGCGACCCCGAAAATTTTTCTCCCGACCCCTCCAGGGGTCGGTATGTATGTATTTTTATGATTTCCTCCTTGGTGTCCTAAACACGTGCTTATATTGATTAATAGTTAATCCAGCCCCAAAATCCTCAAAATAATAATTATTCAAACAACTGGCTATTGAATTTTTTTACTGTTAAATTTCATCTTTTTACCGACCGCCAACATGTATAAGGGAGGTATGTGATCATACCGATTTTTACATTTGAAGACTTCGATGAATCTCCACGAATTGAGGTCCCTACATAACGCTTTGACTATTTTTAGCATAATGTCTGTCTGTCTGTTTGTCTGTGTACACGTGCAGAGTAAATTCGGCTAAAAGGATTTTTATGAACCATATTTAAGCTCTTGACATCAATGGCTTGATGAGTTGCCGAGTTGATCAACTTTTGGTAAAAATCGGTTGGCTAGAAATGGAAGTTTACTCGTGTCGATCTTAAGATTTTTGCGAAAATTTAACAACATATTTCGAAAAAATGTATTTAACAAAAGTTGCTATAAAAGCAATAGCTAACAACTTTTATTTCAGACATTTTTTGATAAAACGAAATTTTTTTGAAAAATTGTTCGAAATTTATATAATAAATAGTTTAATAAAAAAATAATAAATTTATATAAAAAATAAGTATCTATTTTTTCATACTTATACAGGGTCCGGCAGAGAGGTATGATGTTTTTGAAATGACTGTTATGCGCTCTTTGGTGGTCACATAGTTTTCGGAATGGTTGATATCTACTCGTCAACAGATGCCATTTCAGTAACAATGGAGCCTTGGTCTGTAGCACATCGTGTGTTTATTTACAACACCTTCATGATTTCGAAACCATTTTAATGTTGGTCGTCATGGTCGTGTTCCAAAACGGAATACCATTATGAAGTGGGTGAATAGTTTTAAAAGAACAGGATCGTTTAGACCAGGGACTGCACGGGGACGTGATCGAACGGTACGGACCCCGGAAAACATCGAAAGAGTGCGACAAGAGGTGGAAGCCAGCCCTCGTCGTTCGGCGATACGTCACGTACGCGCTCTTCAGATGTCAGACAGGTCAGTTCGCAGAATCTTACACTTGGACCTTCATTTCTATCCGTATAAGATTATTATTGTTCAAAAACTGCTGTAAAACAACTTCATGAGACGACACAGGTTCGCAGAAGCGATGTTGGAATTGCTGACGGACGATATCGTTTTGATCACGAGTGACGAGGCCTACTTTCATTTATCGGGGCTGGTAAACAAACAGAACTTTCGGTACTGGGTGACCGAAAACCCGCAAGAACTACATCAGAATCCTCTGCACAGCTAGAAAGTAACTGTTTGGTGTGGCGTATCTTGAACCTGCATTATTGGGCCTTATTTTTTTCGTGAAAACGGACGAATAGTGACTGTTAACACAGATCGCTACGTTACCATTTCCTGCCAGAAGTAAGAAGACGACGCACCAACCTCAACACAGTTGGTTTCAACAAGATGGGGTAACTTGTCATACTTCAAGAGAAACAGCTTTTTTAAGACAGCATTTCCCAGGACGCCTGATTTCATTGCGTGGGAAATGGAGTGGCCACCTCGGTCACCAGACCTGTCACCTTGTAACTACTTTTTATGGGGCTACTTAAAAGCTCAAACTTACATTAACAAACCACGTACTCTTGAAGAGCTTTCCGAAAACATAACACGAGAAATTCAAAGGATTGCACGTCATACTTGAACATTGTATGGACAATTTCGCCACCCGTCTACAAGAATGCCTCGACAAAATTGACGCCACTTAACTGATGTGATTTTTGAAGTTGATTATTTTTTCGAAAATAAATGTGTATTTTTTGCAAATGGCAATGTACAAGTTATGTATAAAAACAATAAATTTTTAAATTGGTTCGAAATTAAATGTGTGATAGTCTTTTCAAAAACATCATACCTCTCTACCGGACCCTGTATGTAACGTTTCCATGGTAATGATAAATAATATCTCTGTTAGAAAATATTAGGCCAAGTTATTTCTACTCTGCTGATAATGTATTTTATACAAGTACTTTGTGACGGCGGTCGGTCCTGTGGTGGCCACAGCTGATTTTTTAAGCTTTATAAACCAAGGGGACCAAGAAATATATCGCATAGGGGCCCATGAATTCTAGTTTCGCCACTGCTGGTAATGGGAAAAATATAATAAGTAACACCGAATGTACATACTATTAACATTCTCGGAACTTAAACAAACCTTAGGTCGTATCTACATTCCTCGATATTTAACACGTCCTTACATTCCTTGTGCCTTAAATATCTATTTAGGAAGTTTTATAATAGTCTGACATTGTTAGAGCAAAACTTCTGAATTGAAACAAATAAAAACATTTTTTCAGTTCTTTTTCTTGAAGTTCTAATCCTAAATACTCGTATATTTTCTCAATGCCATTTGTCTTAATGAATGTTTCAATATCGTGGTCTTAAATGAAAGCCATAAATGTTACCGTGATTGCGGTAGTCCGTGATTGGAAGCATTAGAGCGGCTGCCGTTATTGGTTTTACGTTCCACGTTCCACTCTCATCCGCACTTCTACCACCATTCCGCTACAAATAATTACTTTTGTAATTGGACTCGCGATATATGAAATTTTAAAATTATTACATTCGAATCGATACAATTGCAGTCCCATTTTGTCTCTCATTTACACTGGATATACAAAGCAAATGAAGAGACTACAACCAATATCGTCATATGAATTGTAAGGGTTCTAGGCCATGGGGGTTTAACGGGTCCTCCGAAGCGGGGATCCCCCAATGTTTTATATAAATTAATAAAATATAAACAATCCAATATTTTTGTAAAATGTCCAGCCTTATATAATTGAGAACAAAAAATATTAAATATGAACTTTCCTGGATTTTGCTGAGGCAAATTCATCTTTAATGTGCAATCTTATTGTTGCACAGCATTGCTTTCAACGTAAAGAAAAGCCAACGATGAAATAAAACTCGTACGGCTTTTATGGAAAATGTAGTTATTTTATAAACACATGTCACTAAATGATATTTAGATTCATCAGGTGCTGAAATAGAATTACAATAGATAACATTATGTTATAAATAAAAATCTATACTAATATGTGAATGTATGTACGGGTCAACAAAACTAAAGAACGGCTGTACTGGTTAAAAATAAAATACACTAGCGTGTTCATAATATCGTTTGTGGCAAAAGAGGCCTATTTTTATGAATTTCAAGGTACCTGATTTTTTAAATAATTAAATCAAGCAAAATATTTAAAATCATATGGTAATAATTCCCAAAACACATAAATGCTTAAAACTCAGTAATTATTGATCCTAAAAAAGTCGAAAGGTTTGCACCAACATGTTCAGGAAAATTTTCCGCGGACTTAACTCTCTTTTTCATGCCTTAAACCTTCATAATTTTTATGAACAAATTAAAAAACACTCAAGATAACATGCGACTTTAATTCATAGATTTCATAAAATCAGAAAGTACCTTAAAAATGTAACATAATAAATGTGCATTTTGTATACCATTACATATTCATTTTTATTTATGAAATTTTCTGTTTCACATGATAAGTGTGAAAATCATCTTCCTTTAAACTGTAAAAAATGAACAACTTTCTTGTGTCTGGTTTTGTGGTTCAGAAGTTTTCGATTTGTTACCTGTAGTAGTAGCCTGTTGGTAGCCTGTTTCTAGTACTAGGAAATTTTTTTTAAAAAGTATACCCAATGGAAAACAGGCTTTGATTCATTTAAAATGAAAAAAATCACGTTTCGTATTTAGAGGTCAAAATAGGATTTAAAAATAGTTTGTACCTCGAAAAGTTCGTATTTCGAGAAGTTTGTAAGTCGAGAGGTACCACTGTACCAGCAAATTTACTTAGCCATAATTAGTATTAGGTTAAAATGTAAAGATATTTAAATTGCAACCATCTAAATTAAAAGAATATGTTTGAAATAAGATTGCACCTAACCGTCCCCCATTTCGGTACGCTACTGCATATTGTAACAAAAAGGCATAGTTTGGCGGGTTTGCCCTAGGCGCAAAAAGAGCTAGCGCTGGCTCTGGTACTAATCACTGCTCATTTGAGAATTTTTAGCAAAGTACCAAACAACTGACGTGTAGCAAGTATTTTCTTCTTTTCAAAACAAAAATACATTAAGTATAGAAAAAATATATTGATAATCTTCTTGCTCACTACACTAACAGAATAGTTCTAGAATTGAACCATTTTAGAATCATTACGAAAAGTGATGAGCATGGAATGATGGATATTATAAGTGAATAAGGTATGTACTGTGTTGTAACAGCTAAGAATATGTAGGGGAGATGTGGGGACGGTGGCACACATTTTGGTTTTCGGTACATCTTCAATTTTGAATTTTTTAAATAAATCTTTTCGCCACTTAATACTTATAATGTCGTTGTTTAAATAACCTGTTAAAAATTAATGTCCTTATCACATGCCATTTATAATTAATATTTTTGTTGACCTCTGTAATTGTGCCACTGTACCTATACGTGAGGGTACAGTGAAACAGCATTAGGGATACAGTGGAACAGTAAATATAATAGGTATCCAAAAAATCTGTATATGTATTAATAATTTTTATTGAAACTTCAATTCAATGTCTTTCAAAATAAATCATCTGATAGGTACTGAAAAATTAATAAAAAATCAAATTTTTTGGAACAAACTACTAAGTAATTAAATAATGTATATAAATATATAAATGTAAATTTATTATTAATATAAAAAAAAAAAATTTTGGTAAGTTCCTTGGAAGCAGTAAGTTTTGATAGTATTTATTTTAATGTTAATTATATTTAATTAAATTTACTGTAAAAATTAAAACGTCTAAACGGTGTTTTGTGCTACCAGACGGAGCAGGAGATGGTAAAACTTTTATCAGCTCTGATTTTTTAAATGTGTAATTTTCATTTGTTTTAATAAATTTAAAGAGTAGAGTCAGCCATCGGAGATATGTTACAACAATATCGTCAGTCGTTATTTCTATGATTTCCCCTATAGAGTGGCTCTTCATTTTATTCTTTCCGTATCCTTCAAATATTAAGGCATATTGCCTTACTTTAATATCCTTGTTTACGTAGTCTGTCGAATCTGTATCACATTCAGAGTCAACATTATCATCTGAATTTGAATTCTCATCAATATTGACATCAGTATCAGATGTGTATGAACTTACAAGAATATCTGTTAATTTTCTGATCTTTTTTTATTTTGCACAGCTTGGAATTGTTCTTCTAACTCGTACCCATGTACGTGGGTACAGTGGCTCACTGTACCACTGTATCCACATAACACGTGTGCCACTGTTAGCCTAACCCTATTTTCACGAACATTTTATCAAATATAATAATTGATATAGTTTAAAACATTAGTAATTGCTTTACACTGTAGACAAATGACCAATTTACAACAATAATATAATTTTTTTTACTAATTTAGTTGTGCTTCGTTCAAATAAAAAATTTCTTGTTACGATAAACTTTAGTTTGTCAATCTCAAATCAACATTTTCATCATAAATGGCGGGACTTAAATTTATAGACTCAAAATGTGGATAGTATAATTTCTCAGTACCAGAGGGGCCAATATATACCCAAACAGACATGAAAATATTCTATTTTTCAAAGATATTTCAAATGTTCCACTGTACCAATTGTGCCACTGTCCCCACATCTCCCCTACTATTGTAAAGAGACTATTTTACTATTTCCACTTTAACTTAAAGAGGAAAGATAACTTTCATGTTAAACATCAAAGGCCCGGTTAAAATATATCACACAAACAATGCAGGTAGAAGGATGTAAATTTTCAGAATGCAAAGTCCGACCATAGCATATTTTGTTGGCAGCTGACGCATGGGTTTCCGATATCTCGTTTTATCGTGGGTTGAATATAAACGTTGAAATGCGGAAAATTTCAAAGAACTTAAAAGTTTTTCCTCTAATATTTTTTTAGATTGGTAATGTTTGGGTTTCAGATTTATTCCTTCCGTTGAAGATTATTTTATTTCGATTTACGAAATATTTTTACTAGTTTATTGGTATCTGTCTGTTAAATGGCTAGCGCAAATCTTCCACTTTGACTTGGATAAATAAACGGTATTTAAAGCTAAATCCTTGAAAAATGTTTTATAATTAAGGTAGAGTAATGGCGTGTCTATACTGAAGGCCACATACATGGCATGTCCCACTCGACACGGTCGCGAGACCGAAACTTTAGATGTTACTCGTTTTGAGACACTGTCAGTAAAGATCAAAAGCTAATTACTGCATTTGATTATAGCGCCAGGCTGCAGTAGCGTTAAGCGGGTTGCACACTTATACGACATTTATTTACGACACGTCGACGTCACGTCCCTTCATTTCCAGCACACGTACTTTTATAACAACTTGCACACCAAATAGACACGTCGCAAACGTGTCGTAAACAAATTGTATAAGACACTGCATGCTCGAATTTCATACAACACATGTCGTTTATAAGTCGGCGAATACACATCATTGTATAAATCTCCGTAATGTTATAACTAATTTTTCCTCTGGTGTAATAGTCTCCCGAAATTTGGTGTCAGATTTTTTAATAGAAAGACCCACTCTGTTTAAAAGTACGAGGGCATATTGAAAACTAATGTCTCCATGGCTATAACTTTATTAGTAATTGATATATGGTTTACATATAAATGTGAAATAATAGTATAAACTGTCCTTTACGTACTGATATATTCACTTTTCCACATAATCGCCATTGACAGTAGGTAATACATTTACGCCAACGTGGTACGAGTTTTTCAAGTCCGTTACAGAAAAAGTCTGAAGACTTCCCACGGCACCATTTCCGCACCTCCGCTATCACCTCTGCACCCGAAGAGAAACGCTTGCCCTAGAGATGTTCCTTAAGCTTTGGAAAAAGGAAAAAGTCACAAGGCGCAAGATCTGGGCTATAAGGTGGATGAGGTAAAACGTCATGAAACCCAAGCTTCTCCAGTGCTCCACGCGTTCTTTGACTGGTGTGAGGATTTGCGTCTTTCACAGTCCTTACCCACCTCCTAACTGTACTCACATCAACACACGTCTCACGGTAGACGGCACTTAACCTTCGATGGATATCAATGGGCGCTACACCCTCCGCAGTAAGAAATTCAATGACAGCTCGTTGTTTTTAGAACTATCATGCGCAAACGCGATGTTGCTGAGAATCTCCGCTAGGAGGACTTATGTACAGATACTTAAGGTAAATGGCAAACCACTTTTGACACGGTCTGGCCCGTCATTATAAAAGTTATGGCCATGGAGGCATTAGTTTTCAATATGACCTCGTACTTTAAATGTGTCCTGAGACAGTTTATAAAATGACTGAAATTTGACTGGATCTTCAGGCATTTCTTCACCAGTGCTACTTTTGACTATAAGCCGATGCAGATTAGTTGTACTATACGGATATAAGGGAGGTATTGTGATTATACCGATTTTGACATTTCGAGATTTCGATGGATCTCCATGAATTGAGGTCCCTACATAACGTTTTGATTATTTTTAGCATGTCTGTCTATCTGTCTGTCTGTCTGTCTGTCTGTCTATCTGTCTGTCTGTCTGTCTGTCTGTCTGTCTGGCCGTCCGTCCGTCCGTATGTCTGTCTGTCGGTCTGTGTACACGTGCAGAGCAAATTCGACTAAAAAGATTTTTATGAAACTTCATATTTAAGCTTCTGACATCAATGGCACGAGTTGATCAAATTTTAGTAAAAATCGGTTGACTAGAAATGAGAGTTTACTCGTGTCGATTTTTAGATTTTTGTGAATATATCATAACAGAAAAATATTTAGAAAAAAATTATTTAACAAAAGTTGCTATAAGAGCAATAACTAACAACTTTTATTGAGACATTTTTTGATAAAACGAAAAAAATTTATTTTTATCGACCGCCAACATATATAAGGGAGGTATTGTGATCATACCAATTTTGACATTTCGAGATGTCTACATAACGTTTTGACTATTTTTAGCATGATGTCTGTCGGTCTGTCCGTCCGTCTGTCTATCTGCCTGTGTACACGTGCAGAGCAAATTCGGCTAAAAGGATTTTTATGAAACTGCATATTTAAGCTTTTGACATCAATGGCACAAGTTGATCAAGTTTTGGTAAAAATCGGTTGACTAGAAAAAAACAATAGGGTTCTTTCCAATAGGATAATTTTTTAGTACCAGAACGTACTCTCTAAGTTGAACCGTTTTTGAGTTATCGTGTATACACACCCACACACAGACAGACATACACACACACACAGACACACACAGACACACACAGACACAGACACACACACATATGGACGACACTTCGAAAATAGGTTTTTTGGATTTCCTGGACTATGAAACGTGATCATCAGTCAAAATCTCGACATCGAAAATTTTCGCGATTATAATTCTTGCCCCTTATATATTAAGGTCAGGCAAGTAAAAATAGGATATTTTCATATTAAAAAAGAATAAGTAGAACAAAAAGCAGAACATGTTATATATAAAAGATATATTAATAAAGAAAACTGATGTACGATATATATTGACAATTGTGCATTTATTCAACATTTATTATAGTTTTCACCTGACCATAATTTTGGTCAGGTGAAAACTATAATGGCTAAATATACGTATATTTTTGGAAAATATCGCTTAAATCTGCTGAAACACAAGCATTAAATGCAAACTATAAAATAAGATAACTCAGATAACACCGGTCGCACTGTCTCCTCCAATATAACTTAACTAGGCTAGCGGGTCGCCAAGGGTGCTAAGAAGAAATCAGTCGTGTTTAGTTCTGGCTTGACTGGCTAATTTTAGGGCTACCTTACTTGAAGCTTTGGAGGAGCATTATATGTGCTATCCAGTGATCATGCACCCACAATTTCCTTTCACTGCCGAAATTAGCGAATCTGTTGCCAAGGCCAACGACATGTCCAATCAAATCCGGCTTTGCCAACTGCCATAGCATGAACGCAGCTTTAAGCTATTCCACAGAGCAGTGCGGCCGCAGTATATCCACCCTCTACCAACCAGCCTTCATCCTCTAGTCTCCACGCTACCCACTAGTCGCCTGCAGTGCGGCCTTAGCTTAAATTATTGCCTTCGACCCTTATTTTCAAATAAGCTTACTATTTATTAGAACATAACTTCACTGTCTTTTCGATAGTTCTTTTTCAATAGTTCAAAGTTCGTACTTAAAAATCATTATACTCTTAGATTCTTCTCACATTGCGCTTTACAGAGCACAAAAAATAAGTACATAATTCTGTATTTCTGAATCCGGGATATTAGGATCAATAAACAATTCCGGGAAAATGTAAATATGTACTAATGTAGGATGCGGATTATTAATAAGGGACAGTTCCGCTTAATCCGGAAATGTTCATAGCCTAATCGTACAGGTTTCTTAAAGGTATTGTAACCGAATCTAGTTTTGATAAAATATTTTCGTAATTATAACGCGTTGTTAAACTTGGTAATACTCCATTATAAATATGCAACATGTGCTCTCAATTGTACTATGATGACTGATAAAAACACACCAAACCTGTGATCTTCAAACTAGGCGGTATCGTCCACTAGTGAACGATTTAGTAAAAAAATAAATAAATAAGTGTAAAATTTACTTAAACATAAAAGGTTTGTACGGCTTCGTTAAGTAAGTATAGGAGACCCACGATATTAGAGGAATTACGTTATATAGTTAGTAATAAACTTTAAAAATGAAATATTACTAAATATCAAACATTTTCATTGAATTAATACACGAATTTGAAGGTTTTTGTTAATATCGTGTATGATAAACGTATATGTTAAGGTAAAACAACAATTATAATTTTATTTATCAAGAGTTTTGACTAGTTTTCACTATTATATTTTAAAGTAAAAATTAAGATTTTTATTTTGCTGCTATTGGCATTATTGACAATGTCGATGTTCACATGGCGATTCAACATTCAGCAATATTTGATTAGGTATGTTTTATTTATTTATTTATTTATTTATTTATTTATTTATTTATTTATTTATTTATTTATTTATTTATTTATTTATTTATTTATTTATTTATTTATTTATTGGACTGGAACACAGACAGGACAAGCCCAGTAAAGTTCTCTGTTAAATACACGTTATATGTTTAAAAAATTAGTAATTAAAGTACATAATCAGAAAGTAAACAAATACAGAATGTTATAGAAACATACAAGTAATGAAATATGCAATTTATTGGACAACATAATAGACTGGGAGCTCATGACAGTTTTTGGTCTCCGATTTCATACAGCATGCCTTTTGGAGGAGAGAATATTTACCCTGTGACAACAAAAAAGGGATGGTACTAAACCTCTGCACGCTTTCCGGTCATAGGGAAAATTGCATTTCCACCACGTCATTTTGAAGCAATATTGCGTCAGAAATTGAAGTAATTTTAAAGAACATTTTGGTGACATCGTTTATGAAAAGCAGAGAGTAATGGATCTAAATGAGACCCCTGAGGGACACCAGATGTAATTTTTACAAACCTTGAAGTAAATTGATTGATTTTGTCAGCTTGACTTCGGTTCTTAACATAAGAGATAAACCATTTAAGTAAATCCCCATGAATACCCATTTTTAAGAGCTTATTTATTAGAAGATTGTGGTTGATTTTGTCAAAGGCTTTACTGAAGTCTGTGTATACAGAATCCACTTGAATTTATTTATCTAAATGTTTTAGCAAATAGTCGGTATACAAAAACAAATTTGTGTCAACCGATCTTCCTCGAACAAATCCGTGTTGTTGGGAAACTATGTAATTCATGACGGCATTGTAGATATTATTAAAAATTAATGATTCAATTTTTTTTCCAAAAACACATAGTTTGGAAACTGACCGATATTTTTTTTTATTAAATTTCGATTATCAGATTTAAAAATTGGGCTGATATAGGCTCTTTATGACTTTGCGGCCCCCCGACGAATCCTTCTCGGCCCCCCGGTTGAGCAACGCTACTCTAGACAAAGTTGCTAAACCTACTAGGGGACCCAAAGAAACTACTGCGGAAGAGTCCAAAGTACGAGATTACGTCACTGATCCGTATACATAATAAAGATTATAATTACATTAATTATTCAATTTCCTACTCGCCCTATAATTTGACAGGGTAACACGCCAGGGGACAAGCCGAAAAAAAAGTTTTTTTTTTCTTATTATATTTTAGTGGGCGGTAATGAAATTTTGCCCTCACGAAAGTTACAAGAGTGGGCAGTAAGTACTAAAAGGTTGAAGAACACTGCACCAAACCCAAATGGCAACCGAAACACATCGTTCCTCTATATTTCGTCCAGCCTGTATATATGTCAGGATCTTAACTTAGACTCTAATCTCATAAGCATAATTATAGAACAATCGCTCAAAAGTTTATAATTTGCTTGTCACCAGTTAAGATAAATTACGTAAAATTTTGAACTTTATAATCAATTTAGCTGTTTTCATTTCCAAATATATTCTTCAATGCCATTCACTCGGAATCAATATGTTATTAATTATGAATGTATATCTTTAAACTAATCAGGTCCGGATTGAAAATAAATATTTAATAGAATGGTCCACGTGCTTGCATTTTGATTAAAAATTATAACATATTTCTATCCGGAATCTGAATAATTTTTAAAATATTTGAAGGTGACAGAAAATGGCGACTAACCAGGAAGTGCTAAGTATATCTACGAATGCCAAATAATAAATATAGTCAAAACGAGGAAACTGGAATAGCTGCACATAAAATTTTGTAATATGGCTAATTCAGCCATATTACCAATGTCAGCCATGCATCATATTCATGGTAACAGAAGATATACAGTGAATTTAATTTTTAATGCAACATGTACTATGTCATTACCATGAATACAGTTTTTGACAGCAATATAAATCGTGTTCATTTTCATTTGCAACATAGACAATTAGTGTGTATACTTTTGCTCAATGCTGATTTAAAAATTAATCAACATGTATACAGATGAAGAAAAAATAATCTCTTAATAAATAATGATGGTAACTTGGTACAATTTCCAAATGAGTTTAAGAGAAGTTTCTGCTGTATTTAGTGCAACTTATCCAGATCGGCCAATACCAAATCCCTCTACAATTTCAAGAATAATTAATAAATTTCATCGCGAAGGATGTCTTAAGTCAAAACAAAATAAAAAAAGAACAACATCCCACGTGCTTACAGAAGAGAAGCAGTTGGAAATATTATTACAAGTGGAAGAAAACAATCAAAATACTTTAAGATCAATTGTACAAACCGTTGTGTCGGTATTGGATATGTTTTTAACTTCTTAAAAAAAGAAAAGTTTCGATCATACAAATTTCAAATTCATCAAGAATAGTTAGAAAGGGACGCAGCAGTACGTATGGATTTTTGTTTTGAAATGTTTGAAAAAATTAATTCCGACCCAACAATGCTTCAAAGAATTTTATTTACTGACGAAGCAACGTTTACTCTAAATGGTGAAGTGCACAAACAAAATTTTAGGTACTGGAGTCGAGAAAATTTACATTTGTTTCATTCCTTCCGAACTCAAAGTCCGCAAAAATTAAATGGGCACGGATAATAGGAATCAATATTATAGGGCCTTTTTTTATTGACCGTAACCTAAATGCCGCAAAATATCTAGCCCTTTTGCAAAACCAAATATTACCTGCGTTGCGAAACCTGAATATTAATGGACAAGTATGGTTTCAACATGATGGCGCACAAGTCCATTATTCTAGAATAGTTAAAGAATATTTACATAGAACTTTCCAAAATAGCTGGATTGGAAGAGGAAGGTCGATTAAGTGGCCAGCGAGATCTCCGGATTTGGCACCCAATGATTTTTTTTATTGGGGATATTTAAAGGCCAAAGTATATAATGGAGAACTTAGGGATGTTGCTGAACTGTAAGACAAAATTGTTCAAGCATCCAACAATATACCTCAAGAGCAATTGCTGAATGTTTTGAATCATTTTTATGATCGCTTAACATTTTGTATGCAAGTAAACGGGGAAACTTTTGAACATTTATTATAAGTTTTTATTAGTTATTTATTTATTTATTTATTATTTTTAGGGTTTTGTAGGTATGACCAAAAAACCCTTATACCGTCATTTTGTTTTATTTGTATAATAAAATATTTTGATTTTGCTAGTAAATATGGTTTTTTCTATGTTGAAAATGAAAATGAACACGATTTATATTGCTGTCAAAAACTGTATCCATGGTAATGACATAGTACATGTTGCATTAAAAAATGAATTCACTGTATAAAATATATATGTCATGTGAAAATATTAATCAAATATATGTTATTTAAAATAATATACAATTATAAAATAAATTGATACTGTCTTTACCCAAATAATTAATTTTCAGGTCCAATATACTAAATAAAATGTAAGAGAAGAATATATATTCCTCAGACTAATCCTTTTTCTTCTTCAGATTTTCATTATTGTCCAATATTGGACATAGTTCCTCATTTTTTGCGTCCAACTTTCCCGGTATCTGCTAATCTCAACCAGTGTTTACCGAATACCTTCTTTACAAAACCATCAAACTTTTAGGCATTCGGCCTAAGCTTCTTTTGCCTTTCACAGCTTCACAGAAAGGCACCTACAGTTTATAGCCGGTTGCGAACGGCTAAGAGAACCTGTAATTTGTATAAAAAAATTACACAAATTATTTGACATAAGCAGGAATTGAACTCACGTCCGTGCCCTTGCTCAGCGTCAAATAGCAGGTACAGACGATTTAACGTTTGCAGCTACAGGCTTGTCTTAGCTGATAGAAGAAGCTTATTTGCTTCTATTCCTTAGAAAAAATAATTTTACTATTCTTGGCCCAATTTACCACGTAGCAGGAACTTTAAAACCCGCTAGTGGGGCAAAAAGAGACAAACAACTTGACCATTTAAAACGTACACATCACACAACTTGAATGAGTGTATGCTCTGATAGTTGTAGTGTTTGTAGCTATTGAAATACTTTCGTAGATATGCACAAATATAGGTAAAATGGCACTTTGTGCCCCGCCCTACCCTACTAATGTACTTTGTGATTTTTTTTTTTGTAATTTGACCCATCCAAAAAAGGTCTGATTTTCAAAAGAAAAACTAATGATGCAACTTCTGAATATCAATCCGAGTTAAGGAACTCTTAAAAGCGGTGAAACATAAAAATAACTAAGTTCTTTAATATAGTGACAAAAATGTTTTGATTTCCCTCATGGGACGCCTATGGTGGAATTTCGTGGTTTAATCTGGAAAGTTCTAGTAAGTTATATATGTGGAAACCGCGGAACAATCTAGCAGTGTTCAGAAAAACGTGGAACATTGAAACAATCGAACCAAGTTGGTAACGAGATTTTATGTAATTAGTAGGTTTTTATACTTGTTCTGGCAAGTATACGGACAGTTTGTGCCTCCGGGCGAAAAGTGTTGTTAGTATTCCGTATACTATAAAAAATATAAGTGTAGCGGAAAAGGTCCTAATATGGGCCTCCTGGTGTTTTATCTCGATATTTTCTTAAGTTTTTGAAGAAAAGATCTTAGAATTGATATACATCTAGCCCAAAGACTTGAGACTGAGAAAGACCCAACAAAATTGTATTGCATCGAAAAATAATGAGATTCAAAGCCAGCTATGAAAATTTGTAAAATGTTCGAATCAGGATTTAGTGTATGAAATATGGGCCCCTATTAAAAATTGGGTAGTTCAAAATATTATTTTTTTGTTTAATCTATAAACTCAAAGTAACAGTTTAACAATTGATTACTGACAAAAATCACATTCATAAAATCTTTTTCTGTTCCCGAGCATTCATTGTTCATGTGTCCACATATTGCACATTAGGCAACGAACCCAAAACTCGCCCCTTTGATCCTGTAAAAAACAACCGTCATAAAACATGCAAGCAGCATTTTCATCATCCGGACTTTTTGTCCAAAATTTTTGTCCTTAAGAGACTATTAGCCAGAATATATTAGTATTAATGTTAAGTATAAATACGATTTTATTACACTTTAATTTTTTCTACTTTGATGTAGTCAAAGATTATATTATAAATTTTCATCGAGTTTGTGGCCAAAAGTGTTTGAATGTTTGTTGGAAATGGGATATTTTCTGAAATTAATTTATTTAAAAATTTTGTACGATTACCGAAATATAATGGACATTTAAAAAGTAAGTGGTTAACGTCACCAATAGACTGGTCATCACATTGACAGTACGGGGTTTGCCCATTCTTGTAACAACCGTAATGAAAGAATCAAAATTAAGCAAACACATTTACTGTAATTCGTTTTTAACGGAACAAGAACTCAACTGCACTACAATCTGTAAAATTGTTGAACGAAAGATAGGTGCGTTTAAACTATTGCCGAAAGATGTTGTTAGCTATATTAGTAGATTTTCTTTGGGGGGCCATATTAAATGCAGGGGTCATATTAGGACATTCTCCTCTAATGTTTTTTAATTTTACCTTCCGGAAAATTCTGCGTTTTTGATTGAAAAACCCAAACACGTTACAATATTTAAACCTGATAATTAAGTTTTGATTTGCAAAAGTAGATCTAATTGAAAGTTTTTTAATCATTAATTTTTTTTTGTTTCGCAATCTTAAGGTGCGTACTGATTTGAGCTTCTATACGCGCACGGATTTTCGTGATGGTGAAAAAAAAATTGCACACACAACTTTCTTGTTTGTGCGCGTAAAAACGCGCTCCACGCAGAGCCGGCGATGCACAGCATGCAAAGCATGCGGGTGCCGCTGAGATGGGGGCGCTGACGTGAGATTCAAAAGGGCGCCAAATGAATGTAAAAGTAATTTAGTGAAAAGTGAGGACCTTTTTTTTTAGGTCTTCATTTGAAATTTAAAAGTGAGGACCTTTTTTTAAGATCTTCACTTGAAATTTTGAAGTGAGGACCCTTTTTTTAGATCTTCTTTTGAAATTTAGAAGGAAGGACCTCAAAAGAAGCTAATTGCGCCCTACTTAGGGGCGCTCAATTAAATCTTGCCTACGGGCGCCACAGACCGTTGCGCCGGCTCTGGCTACACGTATTTCAATTATATCCACGCACATATTTATTTAAAGTAGGTAAGTAGTCTCAACGATGGCGGAAAGAAATGTTGTTGCCTTAACAAGTGCAGCGTACATAGTACTTAATAAAAAAAAAAGAAAAAACAAACCTAACGGTGATGGATGACACAGCTATATAAAAGCAGGAAAATATATAATAGTTCAAGTTTGCTAGCAGATCTGCAAATGCAAGAAGTTAATGGACAATTTCAAAATTTATGTATGATTATTGTTTTAAAACATTCGAATATCTACATGTTCCATGTATCATAATTGATGTATAAATAAATTACCTTTTACTGTAGCAATGTTTTTTCTTTTTTTGCCGTTTTCCTTCGAACAACCCCAAAAGTTTATTTTTTGTTTCATTTCAAAAACAATTTTTAAATAATGGACCATCGTCTCCCAAGCATCAACCTTTTTATTGCTTGAGAAATAATTTTCGTGCATAGCATCCCATAATACAGGATATTTTTCATACTCATCAATGAGTATACTGGTGTTCTGTTAAATTTGACACACTTGTGTGCACACTGAGCGCACAAGTTCTTTGATCTTGTCGGTGGGACCGACATGCTACAGATAGCCATCGTGCACGTATTAGTGTACGCGCACACAAATTGTACCTTGCACTCATCTGAGCAATTTTACGCGCACAGCGTTCGTTCGCGCTCAAACGCTCTAGTCAGTACGCGTCTTTAGAACGTATCTCTTATAATCCTGTACATTTTACCATCCCGTATTTGCGGCATATTGGCTGAACGTATTCCCCGCGAATAAAGAGCTTTAACTCTAATTAAAATATTGTAAACAAATCGTCAAACAAAATCCACGATAACGTATCGTGTAAATGTTATTGATAGCTTTGTTTCACAAATTCAACATATTATCATCTGTTATCCTATTCAGTTCGTTTGTATAGGTTTATCCTTATATCAACTGATGAATGAGATCCTGTGTATACAATATAAGCAAAGGAAAAGAGAGAGAGAGAGAGAGAGAACGGATGAAGGAAGATGTAAATGTAGGGATATTTGGAGTACGCACGCTTGTAAATTTTTTAGAAGGGATGGATTGGTAAAGTTGTAACTCCGGATTACATTCCCAACATTGCATCCTATCTCCATCGATTTGCAAGGATTTTTGAGTACAAATTACATACAATTTAATGTTCCTGGAAGGATATTCCAATTTTTAGTGTAATCTAGGTAAATACAAGGAATTCTCTTATACCAAAATTTTGAAAAGTAAAACAGCATTCAGAGCTCTTTAAATTAACACGTTGTAGACTGTTCGTTGTCACGTTGTGCGTTATGTTTTTATACATTGTTTTAACGTTCTACGTGCCGTTTAGAGCAGTTATAAATTAGTGGGTTACGAATAGTCCGACATCTGTGTGTCTTTAACCAACTATATGGCTTCGTAATTTTTTTCTATCTATTATCGTTGTTATAATTCTGCTGTTCTAGATTTTAACTCACTAAACCTAACCTAATTACTTAAATTGATCATATTTACAATTATTACGATTGTATTACATACAGGCAACACACACAACACAAATATATGCGTTGCAGACACCTTTATTTTGGACGTTTGTCATTGCTGATAGTACTAGGCTAGAATAGTAAAATATAATGAGTATTAGTATCAAAAAGATATAATACTTCAAGAGTATATAAAAAATAAATTCGGACGTTTCGGAAACTGCTCAACAATCTTTCCGAAACGTCCGAATTTATTTTTTATATACTCTTGAAGTATTATATCTTTTTGATACTAATACTCATTATATTGTACTATTCTAGCCTAGTACTATCAGCAATAGCAAACGTCCAAAATAAAGGTGTCCGCATTAATATTGGACCATTGCAAAATAATTTCAAAGATATTACAAATATATGCGGAGAAATAGCCTACGCTCGGAATATGTTCAGTACGAACTTCAGAGTCAGTTCAGAGCATCGAGCATGGCACTCTAAGAAGAAAATCATATCCGTCTTTGTAATTTTGAGCAAGATTTGTTAATGATGACATTTTGTTAGGTTATGTAAAGGCATACAATATCTACGATGTCTCTGATAGACTGAGATAGCCAATGAGTTTATACATCTGTCTCAATAAAACATCTCACAAGCTATAATTTTAGAAAATTATCCACAATCCACAACGAACAACGTATTAAATTTAGAGATCTGACCGGTTTCCCGTCTTACCATATGACAAACTTTAGTGACAATCAACAGAGTACAAGCTATGGTCTATAATAGGGTTGTAAATCGAAGGCAAAACATCGATGTTGAACATCGATGTTAACATCGGCGCTGAAACATCGATGTTGAAAAAACATCGAAGGGATAACATCGATGTATCGGAAACATCGATGTTTTATTAAATATAAAAAAAAAATATATTTTTTTATATTATATAGATTTTATTTAATAATATAAAGATAAAATACGAAAAAAGTAACATATAATACGAAAAAAAGTAACATATAATACACAAAAAGCATTTATTAAATTTTTAAATAGATTGTGTAACAGACACATTCAAATGTCCCGCCGCTGTTTGGAACAGCTTATATAAGCCGTTCACTTTTGTAAGGACAAACTAAATCTGGTTATTTTGGTGATTTTTATAGTGTATTACTGACTTTTATAAACTTGGTTATATTGTAAAAAGGGCTTTACAGTTTGTATTATTTTAGGTTAGTATTTTTATATTTACAAAATATTTAAGATGTCACTATTCAAAATGAAATATGACAAACGATATTTTTTTAAATGACATATTTATAATCTGACTTTTCAAATTATTTTTCTGTAATAAGATTATTTCTATTAAATTTCACTTTATTTACCTCGTTCACTTATACAAAAAATGGCTCGACAACAAAACTCAAAGAGCAACAAGTGATGGTTTCGTTCCTCGTTGTCATTATTTGCAAAAATTAGAAGTTTCTTCTTATTTTTTTCTTATTCTGCTAACTGCTAAGAAGAATAAGAACTAATACTATTAGTATTGTTATATTACAATAGATAGCGCTTATATTTTGTGCACTAATTTTAATAAAAATAAAAATTTTAAGATTCCAGCGCCTCTAGCGGTAGTTTCTGAATTTCAAAGTTCAAAACATCGACATCGGTAGCAGACATCGATGTTTTATCGATACTATCGCCACCTGAACATCGATGGTAAAAACATCGATGTTTCCAGGAGAGACATCGATGTTATCGATACATCGATGTTTTTTTCCCATCCCTAGTCTATAAGCTATAGATTTAAGAGCTCTGAATGCGGCTTTATCCAATCAAGGTCAATTTTAAATTGTATGAAGTAAGATTTTAATCATATCTATAAGGTGTGACGTCACTAACCCAGTTAGAATAACGCTAGAAATATAAAGGCGCGTACAGACCAGAGTTGGAAGATTGCGTTTCGCTCGTGAGTATTTAAACTGACTGGACGCAAACTATAGCAGTATATTGTGCAGTGAGAAGCGGTTAAGTTTAATTCTCCAGGGGTCTTTTCTGCAAGGTTTTCGATAATCGTTTCTACGGTATTCTGTTGAAAGTTCAATACCTCGTGTTGGTATTTTGTACCTCATCGATAGTACACTTTTAACAGTGTTGAGTCGCTCTTGAGAGGAGACCAAGGAACGTGTCCTCTTTGAAAAGTGATATTGTTTTTTGACATTGGTACTTCTTGTTTACATACGTTTGAGTATATTTGTTGGTTAATGTGATTTAAAATGTGTTTTTTATATCACAATATATATTTTTGTTGCTTTTTACGTAAAATGTTTTAGTTATGGCGCAGGGATATATATTTTATGATTCTTTTGATGTACTTGAAGTGGAGAAGATAGATTGGTAATTAAATTAGAAGAATATCATTTATTTCTTATAATTGTTTCTTCAGTCTTTTTTTTTTTCTTCTTTCTTCAGATACTTCTACGAGGGTTGACTCTTATATTTTGGAATTGAGGTAAACTAGTGCTGCCATCTGGAAATTAACATTTCTGTCGTAAAGTTTGACATTTTTGGACGGTATACGTACTCAGAACGTTTTGACGTACGAGCGCTATTTGTGTTGTTTAGAGTTAACTTGAAAAAAATCATCTCGGATAAAAATGGAATTTAGGGCCGCTTTTACAATCGTTGGATAAAGCTCGGATAACGCTATTCCCGGTATAAAGTCAAAAAATCGCTTTTACAATACTCGGATAAAGCTCAGATAGGATAAACATCGGAATAAACACCAGAATATCTTATCTGGCCAACGACACTTCAGATAAAGGGCAGTATAAGTTTATACCCTTGCTCTGATTGGCGAATAAGTATTTTTTACCCAGCAACGGTAAAAAAAATAAATTGACATATGATAAATGTCACATTATAACGTTTTATTTGAATTTTTATTACAGTCATATAATTGTGGTTGCAACAGCGTAGTGGTTGGCTCACTTGCTTTGAAAGTGTGGAATCATGAGATCGACCTAGTATGGGCACAAAGATTAAAAAAAAAAAAAACTTGGCTGTTGCAACTATAGGCTCAATTTTTTTACAATGAATGCCTGTATCTCTGAATTAGTTTTCGAAAATATGGGGCAAGCTACACAGGGCACGGTGGTCTCGGCTACTACATGTCAGAGGACGCTAGTCGCGACCTTAAAATCTCTAAAACTTAAGCATTGCCATACGAAATAATAATAGTACGCTATCCCTCGTTATCTTTGTATTTTTTCAGCAGTTTTGATTACACGCAGTTGTGTAATAATTTAATTTATTTTTTAAAAGCGTAGCAATGAACAGTAGCAGCCGATTACCGCTGAAATATGCTCCTAGCACTTTGAGCGTTTCGAATCTATCTGGCCACTATCATCCCTTCCACACTACGTTCACATAATGCTAGTTTTTGTATATGTATGTATATATATGCAGTATTGGGCTGGAGCCAGTTCGAATGAACGGGTTGTTATTTATTTATTTATTTTTCAAAATGCGAACAGGTTGTTAATGTTGTTATACAATGAAAAAAAAAAAAAAAATACTCCTGTTATTAATTAGTGAAATTTTACTCTTGAAAGAACTGGTTGTTACAATTTTGGCAGTCCACAATTGTACATAATATGTATATGCTTAATCTTATTACTCGCGTTATTTTGTCTACAGTATGTTAGTGGAACTTAAGCACCGCGGTGACAAGGAATTACAGTACATAAATAGTACAGTTTGCGCCGCACACGAGCGGCTCATCAAAGGAACGGTATTTGGTATAGATTCTAATAGAATTCTATTAGTAAAGGGTGATCTTATGAAAATTTACACATGGGCGGTATTTGAGCTCGATTCTATTAAAGGGCGTTTTTATGAATATTTGCACACGAGAGGCTGACACTAACGCGGTAGATATAGCACAATAAAATAATTATCTGTGTCGAATATTTCGACATCTCCCAATATTTCTCCAAACATGCTCAAATGTGTTGTTAATAATATGTCAATTTAAAATATGACTTTTCTAATATGTCAGTTTATGTGTCAAACAATACCAACTTTATTTTATTTACAATAAAACCATTTTTTTGCTCACCACTTGGATTTTGGGCGGTGAGGACCTTTCTTTTTTGCTCATCACTTGGATTTTCAAAGGTGAGGACCCTTTTTTTATCTGCTAAGGGCGCCAAAAACATTGCTACGGCTCTGCCCCTAGCGCAAGTTTTCCTTACTGCGGCTCTGGAGACCAGCATACATTCACTATTGCATGAACATTTGGCCGTCAAAAAGATTTGTTAGCGTTGGATTCCACATAATTTTACAATCGGAGTAGAAAATGCGTCAATCGCAGTGCAAAAATTGCTTCTAAAATTGGTTCAAACGCATGCAAAAGTGTATTGATCTTCATGGAGAATAGTTTGAAAAACAATAAAGCCACTTTTGTTGATAAATAATTGTTTTTGATCTCAAATCCCGAAACATAAAAGGCTATGCTTAAACAAAAAACTAATCACACAAACTACACACTTCTTTTACAAGCTACTGGTGTGAGTGAGATATAAACACATCAATACGTTAATTATAATATCAGTCATGTGGCTTGGATTAAACTTCTTTTAAAAGTTTTAGTATACAAGTTATTCTAGCCGGGGTCCCGCAGGTATATGAAATGGGTGGCGCGAACTCCACAGAATTAATGACGCTCGTCTAAACCGTTAATTAACTGTTTACGATGGATTATCGAAAAAGCTAATCCGTCATATACGGGCGTAACTAAAATGACGCACCTGTAACTAAATTAAATATTGTTGACAGCATTGTAAGAAAAATGGTTGGCATACTAATCACCGTTATGGCCGCATGGAAGTCGATATAGCGCATAGATGTGTCGTGAAAAGAGAGGCATAGGGCAGCGTTTCTCAACCGGGGGACCGTGAAAGCTTCGTCGGGGGGTCGCGAAGTCATACAAGAAACATGAAAATATAATAAAAATGCACTCAATCTTGCAAGATATAAATATACCTTTCATAACATAAATAAAATAAATATTCTATTTATTTTTATACATAATTTACTTATTTTGACAACTAATTTAAACTACAGGCTATTTCAAACGTTTAAGTTGTCACTAGCTAACTTTATAATGAGTAAATGGGCTTTTACTAAACAAAATGATCAAAAGTTTCATTCAATTGATAAAAATTACTAGATTTGAAAATATAGTTCCGCTTTAACCAAAGAAACAGACTATAAGTAGACTATATCAAGGTAAAATAAATTGTATGTGTCGGTTGATGGGATTCTCTGACAATGGTTCGCGTTGGAGGTACTTCAAGTATTTTCAAGTTGTACCTTGAAGTAGGTACGACTTGAAAGTGCAATATTTTTTATTATATATTTTTTTAATTGCTCTTCGAGCTACAGATAACTCAAGAGTAAGGATGCGAATGTGTTTAAATTAAAATGGAAGGCACTTTGAACACTTGTAAATAAAAATACTTTACTTTCAAGTCGTTATAAGGAATATAATCATCATTTAAAAATATCAGTTTTTTGTCAACCGTAAAAGATATTAAAAAAATGTTTAAGTAAACGTTGTTGAAAAGCTCTATCCAAAGACATCCAATATGACATACGTTCCCAATTTAAAATTCGAAATTGTCCTTGATATCCTGTAGGTACTTCCGGGTCTTCCGGAAAATTAAATACTACCATTCAATTTTGCGGATAAATTTTAGTTCAAAATTTTTCCCAACTTGCTCACACGTCGCTTTTTCGAAAAAAAAATCGTGTTCCCATTATCTTGACACACCACAGTATAGGGGGGCCGCAGACAATATTTACATAATTTCGGGGGGTCCCAGGCCAGAAAAGGTTGAGAAACACTGGCATAGGGCATAGTGGTATGTAAAGCGAGTCGCTATAGCGAGGCGACACTAACCGAGTTGCCATTATTGGAGGTACGCCTGTAAAAATATGTATTTATCGATTTATTTTAATTTTAAGTGGGATATTAAATAAAAGCGTGTACTAACGTTCAAAAAGGATTTCTGTCTTACCATCGATAACCTAGTGCACAAAAAAAAACAAACATAAGTGTAGAAATTCATTCTCAGTTTAGTTAAAATTTTAGTGTTAAAATTTTCATTTAAAAAAAGTAAAAAGTTCACTATAGGCTATTCCAAACGATTAGGCGGAACCAGATTTTTTTTAAAATTAGTATTTATTGGTCTTGGTTGCACTGACTGTTAACCAGTTATGTATACAATAAAATAATATAGCAATACAATAATATAAGTTACAATAAAATTACAATTACGAGTTAGAATAAACATTAAAATACAAATATAAAATTTATTTACTCTTCTTCATTTTATTTTTACCAAAATTTTTGTTCTTCGTTGCAGAAACTATTAGCCAGAATATATTAGTATTAATGTTACGTATAAATACGATTTTATTACACTTTAATTTTTTCTACTTTGATGTAGTCAAAGATTATATTATAAATTTTCATCGAGTTTGTGGCCAAAAGTGTTTGAATGTTTGTTAGAAATGGGATATTTTCTGAAATTAATTTATTTAAAAATTTTGTACGATTACCGAAATGTAATGGGCATTTAAAAAGTAAGTGGTTAACGTCACCAATAGACTGGTCATCACATTGACAGTACGGGGTTGATTTCAAGTTTATTCTATGCAGATGAGAAGGTGAGAGGTTATGATTAAATCTTAGTCGTATTATAGTACAGATGAAAGCCCTGTTTTGGTCTGACGAGAACCAGTGTTTTTTTGGTAGTGTTGTCTGGATTTCTCCATAGTATACCACTTTACATTTAAGTAATTGTAGGAAGTCATGTTGCCATTGATTTAGAACAATTTCTTTCAATTTTAAATTAATTTCATTGTTGCTAGGTGGTATCTGTAGCGGCATTCCTTTTTAGGCGGAACTAGATTTTCAAATCTAGTAACTTTTACTGATTGATTGAAGCTTTTGATCATTTTGTTTAGGAAAAGCCTGCTTCAATATATAAAAAATTATTATTATTATTTTCTTTATATTTTGATTTTTTGTGTCATTATTAATACAAATTTTCCATTTATTTATTTTTTTGTCATTAAAATATGTGAAAATGTATTTTATTTTGACATATGTCATTCGTTTCTATGGTTTCAATGTTAGAATTTTAAATTTTCACATGCCAACGTGAAAAATGAAATAACCCAAGCAAGGTCCCTTCTCGTGACAACCTAAAAGAACGAAATTCCCATTCAGTTCAGCCTAAACGTTTGGAATAGCCTGTATATATAACCAAATCACCGTGTAAATCTTCTTTTATTCAGATAGTGTTTTATAAAATACAGGGTGGCCCAAAAGTCGCGTTACCATAGGAAAAATACATAACAATCTTCCTTCATAACAATTTTTTTTTCCTTCCAGATAAACATTTCAACACTTGGAGATTTGTTATGGAGAAATTTAGCACACCCAAAAAACCAAAATCGTAGAATTTTATTTTGTAAATCGGCGATCCGTTGTACTCACACAAAGAGCATACATGCGTCACTATCAAGTGAGGAATCCGCCCTCTAAATCGGCGATAATCCGTCTAATTCATCGTTTGCAACAAGAGGGATCTGTGATCGACTTGCCACGAGTCGGCGCTAGCTCTTTTGGCGCCCAGGGCAAACCCGCCAAACTGCGCCCTTTTTTAGAATATGCACTGACGTACTGAAGAGGGGAGTTTAGCACATAAACTCCCCTCTTCGAAATCTTATTTCAAACATATTCTTTTGATTTAGATAGAATTTAAATATTTTAACATTTGAACCGAGTAGTAGTTATGGCTAAGTAAATTTACTAATACAGTGGTACCCCGACTTACAAATCCCTCGATATTTGAACTTTTAGAGATACAAACTATTTTCATATCCTGTTGTGACCTCTAGATATGAACCGTGATGTTTTTCTTTTCAAATGACTTAAAGCCTGTTTACATTATACTTTTTTATACTCTTTTTCCCTACTACTAGAAACAGACTCTAACAGGCTACTACTACAGGCAACAAATCGAAAACTCCTGAGTCACAAAACCAGAAACAAGAAAATTGTCCTTTTTACAATTTAATGGCAGAATATTTTCATACCAATCATGTAAAACAGAAAATTTTATAAATAAAAATTAATATGTAATGGTATACAAAAAGCATATTTATAGTAAAAAAATGTTCCTTCTCACTCATTCTCCATTTCTTTGCATTTTCTTCATTTAGTTGAGAATAGTTTAATTTATTTTTTGGATGTTCTTTATGATTTTTTAATCTGGGAACGGATTAATTTATTTCCCATAAGATATAATGGAAAATTGGGTTTCTAGATACACACTTTTTAAGATACGAACCGCGGTCAGGAACAAATTTGTAAGTCAATGTGCCATTGTATATCTAAATGTACCACCAAAAACAGTTATAAATGTTTTCAGATGCGTAAGAAAGTTAATACAGTCCAAAAGAAAACTGAATATTAATCAATAAATGTGTACATCTTTAAACTCAATTTTATATTTAATATGTACAAGATTGCAGTAGTGCACCCAGGGAGCCCCCCCCCCAAGTAGGAAGGACATAAAAATAAAAACACACAAATACACTAGAAAAATTAAAAAATAGGGACGAGGATCTTTTTTTTAGGTCATCACTTTGTATTTTTGAAGCGAGGACCTTTTTTTTTAGATCATCACTTCAAATTTAGAAGTGTAAACCTTATTCATAATTTAAATAATAATTTTGTCTTCCGGCATCCCCCAAAAAAAATTCCTGGGTGCGCCACTGCAAGATTGATATAGAAATGAAAATTTATAATTTTGATGTAACTAAAAATAGAAAAACTTAATAAAAACATAAAATATGTATATTTAAGCGTTTGTTTTGGCGCCCCTAACAGTTGGCGCCCTGGACATGTGCCCTTATCGCCCCTGCCTTTCACCGCCGCTGCGGGAGACCATGTTTCATGCAAACCCCTGAAAACAGGTCTCGTGATGAACAAGCTTCTTCGAGGACGAGAGAGGTAATGCAGTATCGGTGACTGGGGCCCGATACCGCGAAATTTTAGAGAATTTTGTCGGTCCAGTTGTTCAAGACACACCTGAGGCTTGGTGGCAGCAAGATGGAGCGATTGCCCATACCGGGAGACAGACTATGTAGCTCCTGAAGAACATGTTTGGAGAACAATTAATTTTAACTGGTCAGCGAATTATCCCGATCTCCCCAGATTTTTTTCTTTGGGACTACCTAAAGAATTGTGTTTACAGAACTAAACCCCGAAATATCCAAGAGTTGAACGAAACCATTCGAACAGAAATACGAGCAATGGATGGAAATGTACTGGAATTGGCGCGCGGAAAATGAAGGCCATTTGCGTGACATCATCTTCCATAATTAGACCAAAAAAAAATTCCATATGTTATATTGTCATATACAGAAACCTTATTTCATTTAATAAAGAAATAAAAAAGTCATTTAGTTTTTAAATGAAAGCTCGACTTTTGGGCCACTCTGTATTACTATGTCAGTATTAAATTTAAAACTATTTATTTTCTAATACTATAAATTAACCAGTATGTATGTGTAAACTTTACAGTAAATTTAACCAAATAAGTGTAAATAATTAACACGAAAAGCGAGGGACTTAATGGTACACTAAAAGTTCATTTTTTAGTGTACCATGAATTCCGTTTAACAGTTTCTTTTTAGGGTTTTGTAGGTATGACCAAAAAACCCTTATACCGTCATTTTGTCGTCTGTCTGTCTGTCTGTCTGTCTGTCTGTCTGTCTGTCTGTCTGTCTGTTCGGTAAAAATTGTAGCCAAACGGCTAAACCTAGAGAGTTGAAATTTGGCATGCTTATACAACTCTTTGACCCGCACATAGGAAAAATACTAAAACATCTAAAAAACATACCCCCCTAAAAATATAAACAAATATGTGCTCATCGAAAACAAAAATATTTTTTTTAAATTCTGAGTAGGGTATCAAATGAAAGCCCTTAGTACGTGGATTAACGATCAAATTTTTATTTTTGCAAAATAAATTATTTTGATGCGATTTTTGCCAAAAATGTGCAAAAAAAATTTTGTCCCACACCCTGTAGCCCAGATGGTTTTAACTAAAAATCTAAAAAAATTCTAAGTAATGTATATTAGTGTGAACCGAAATAGTACAACAGGAATTTTTGATCAGATTATGTTTTTGGAAAATAACGCATTTTTTGTGGTTTTTGGTTCACAAAGTACAAAAGTTATACCAATGTAAGACACTCACATGCATAGCATTCGATGGCTACATGCGTTAGAGCGCTCTTAAACTGGCTGGAAGACGAAGGGTTTCGAGTTCGAGTACGGAGTGAATTTTATTTTTTCTGTTTTTTTTTTTGCATTTTTATTGTGTTGAAATTATTTTGTCAAAATTCTAGTTATATTTTGACAAATGTTGTATTTAATTTTTATGAGCGTAAATTTAATAACCAGTCTTATTATATGATTAACAGACGATAAATTATTTTAAAAATATCGTTCATTTTGCCGTGATTACTACAAAGTAAAATTTGTCCTACACACTCAGCATACCGCCTTCACTTATTATATACCTGCGAAACCCTGAAATGTGTGAATATTCACACTTCACATCAATTTTTTTTAGAGTGTGAGGTTGATCCAGTAATCTGAAAAAAATCAGAGTAATGCATATTGATGTAGACCAGGGGCCTCCAAACTTTTCGGAAGTGGGCCACATCCAAATTTCTTAAATAACTAGCGGGCCGGACAATTTGAATTCAACTTGGCTCTTGGCGATTGATTTTAAAAACAAACTTAATAATAATGGTAATATAATTAATAAAAATAATAATTTTAAGAATCAAATATTATTTAGTTATAATTATGTTTTATTTTGCGATTTTTTGTTGCGAATTTTAATTTGTTGTTTTTCTGTAAATAAACTTTTTTTAAATGTCCACGGCCCGGATGATATCTTCTTGCGGGTCGGATAGCCGTAATTTGGAGACCCCTGATGTAGACGAAATAGCTCAACGGGATTTTTTCAGCAGATTATCTATACGAAAAATTGTTTTTTTTGCCGATTTTTTCAAACCTGTACCTTTAAAGCAGGCATGTGCAACCTACGGCCCGCGGGCTGGATTCGGCTCATTATCTCCTATTGTCGGGATAACAATCCAAAATCCCATTGAATGTGGCTCGCGAGTATATCTGTGTTTTCAATGATGAAATGCGATTAAACGGTTGATGTTGAATGTACAAGCGCCACTTTCTTTGCAAATGGAAGTACTTGAGCTACAGAAGAACTCAGATTTGAAGTAAAAAATGAAGGACATTTCAAAAAATGAAGGAGTTTTATAAGAAATATTTCCTAGTTGACAAAATTCCGAAACCAACAGCTTTTGCTCAGAAGAGAATTACGCCCTTTGGAAGCACTTACAAATATGAGCAGTTATTTTCTCGGTTCATGTTCGTTAAATCAAAAACAAAGACGCGAATAACGGATTCGCACCAATAAAATACGTTGCGTGTTGCTACATCAGTTGTTTCCCCGAACACTGACAAACCTGTGAACAATATTAAGTCCCAACAGGCCCTCGGTCATTTGGAAGTTGCAGATGCCTGCTTTAAAGGTTCAGATATATTACTAAATTATTTTCTTTCTAATGTAGTTTAGAATTGGTGCAATGATAAAAAGGAACAATAATAGTTTTATTAACTATTTAATAAAGACTTCTTATTATGCTTTATATTTTTTGTTTAAAATATATTGTAAAAATGTAAAATTACGTTGTCCTCCATTACGATAAATTCAATTGTCTATTATATCTTCGGACGTTCGACAAATATTTAATGCTGTTAATTTGATTTCACTGTATATTTGTGAAATATTCTGTCAGAATATGTATACGACTAATATATCCTGGGTCATTATCAAGTGGTCTGGTGGTCCCTGCTCGAACATCACGGATTTCGATGAAATTTTGTATGGACATTCACACATGTCCCCAACGAACATTGGTAAAGTTTTACGTTCATCCATGCAATACTTGCTGAGATTTAGTAATTTGTTTGACCCCATACCGCAGCCTTCTATGGTATGACTCCGAGATTTCGGCAACTTTGAGCCACAGTATCTCTGGCAATATTTTGTTGGGAGAAACAAAACTTTGCCAACTTATACAACTTTTTGCGCTCTATTAAACAAAATAATAAACAAATCTTCATGAGCGATTTCCGAGAAGAAAATTTGGATCAAACTTGGCCTAAAAATTTGCAACTCGAAACAATTTTAAAGTTTGGCTTTTTATACCTCTGAAAGTAAAGGTATGATAAACGTGAAATTTTGCACATAATAACTTATCTATACAAGGTTAACGAATATAAAATTTACACTCCTAATATTTTTCATTAGTTCAGAAATTGAGTGAAAAGTTGATGAATTTTGTGAAAATGCTAAAAACAGGGTATATTTAGCCTACTTTTACAAAAATATACCTTCTGGAAACTGTTTCAAATTATTTTCATTGGAAAACGCATGTTTTAAACCCCCTAAAAAAGTAGGATTGGTTTTTCATCCCTGGTATATAAGGCCTTAGAAATAGGGACAAAGCACTTCTCTGAAATCAGATCACTTGACATGGAATGACCCTCCTACGTATCCTTCTATGTGAGGGCAGTTACATGTTTTATTTGCAGATATTAACATTGACTCGCGTTAAATGTTGAACTTCGAAACGCAATTATAAATGTACATAAATCTGACGAAAATGGTATAAATATTAGCAAAAAATTGTGTGTACCTGTGTATACAGTAACTGATTTGATAAAAAAAAAATTACAAACAAACGGGAACTGTTGAAATTTCAAAAATTCAACGCACATCGATCTTTTCCAAGGGGACGTCCATGTTCTAGAGAAGATTGTGAAAGGAAATCGTCGAAGTTTTTTACGCACGTAACAGGGATATGGTCAGATACTTTCAAAATCACTTTGCAAAGATACAACTAGAATATATTTGTAAAAAATCGGTTATTACAGCTTCTATAAGGTACTTTTTTATATCTATTATCCCTAAATTATAATGAGCTTATCCTGTCTGTTCGTCCGGACGTGTTGATTCGGGATGATTCGTCCGATTTCGTAGGCATAAACAAGAGTCTCGAGACACTTCTATATCCTTTGACCGATATGAACAATATTTTGCAGATTTATTCTCTAAGAATCTACGAATAGCCCATGAAAGACGAAAATACTCGAAGACGCCTATAGTCGAAATCGACGAAGGATTATTATTACCGTTTATGAAAATATATTTAAGCAATATAAAAATAAAAAAAGGATTTTTACTTAAATTTTAATTACTGTAGAGGAGGAGTCCCGTATGAATTTTTGCTTACGGGTCCAAAATTTCTAGCTACGCCACTGGCATTTAAATAAAATAAGTATTACGCAAATGGCAAATAATACCTAATATTGTGCGCCAAAAATCTAAATTAGTCAACCAACCATAACATTACGAAGTGTACTCTGATTCACAACAACAACTTTGTAATTTATGCCATTTTCATGAGAGGA
Organism: Liopterus haemorrhoidalis; assembly: GCA_963971575.1. Classification (NCBI taxonomy): domain Eukaryota; kingdom Metazoa; phylum Arthropoda; class Insecta; order Coleoptera; family Dytiscidae; genus Liopterus; species Liopterus haemorrhoidalis. Next base: position 17,566,377 of record OZ020616.1, on the reverse strand, counting down.
ATATTCACTAATATGATTATTGTCATTTTAATAAAAGGTATATTTACGCAAATGGTATTTAATGATTTACTCAAAAATTTGAAGTAACCAACCAACAAACTATAAAATGAACAAATATTAGAAAACATGTAGTTATGACATTTACACGTATAATATCTTCATTATTACTTCTAAGTTTCTAATGTACAGGTTCTTTGTGGCAATTATCCAGAACGTATAGTTGGTTTCTTTGCTTTAAGCGGAACTAGATTTTCAAATCTAGTAACTTTTACCGATTGATTGAAGCTTTTGATCATTTTGTTCAGCAAAAGCCCACTTCAATATATAAAATGTTAGCTAGTGACAACTTAAGACAATTTAAATTCCATTCAGTTCCGCTTAAAGGTTTGCAATAGCCCACATTTAACTAACTGTATGAAAAGCAAGCAATTCGGAGATCTACGCCTGCAATTTTCACTGTTTGTCCGAGTGAGTTATGCAATAAAATTTTATCAAAACAATTTTTAACCGGTAAAAAATAACTTCGATTGGGACCTAAAGCCGCATTCAGAGCTCTTAAATCAATAGCTTATAGACTGTATCTTGTACACTGTTTACTGTCACTAGAAGTTTGTCATATGGTAAGACGTGAAACCGTTCACACCTCTAAATTTAATACGTTGTTCGTTGTGGATTATGGATAATATTCTAAACTTATAGCTAATGAGATGTTTTAATGAGACAGACATATAAACACATTGGCTATCTCAGTCTATCAGTGACACCGTAGTTATCGTATGCCTTTACATAACCTAATATAATGTCATCATTAACAAATCTTGCTCAAAATTACAAAGACGGACAGTAAATATGATCAATTTTGGTAATTAGGTTAGGTTTAGTTAGTTAAAATCTAAGACAACAGAATTATAAAAACGATAATACATAGAAAACATTTTACAAAGCCATGTAGTTGGTTTAAAGACACACAGATGTCGGACTATTCGTAACACATTAATAATAATAATAATAATTTATTGACCAAATTACATATACATCTATTGTTTTTAGTCAGTCATTATTAGGTACATAAGATTTCATATACAAAATTCAATATTTTCAAAATTATTAAAATCATAAATGGGATTTTTCAACAAAATGTCCCTAATTTTATTTGAAACTTTAATTTCTAACTTGCTGTGAACGGAACGTAAAAAGTTAAAACAATGCATAGAAACATAACTTACAGCGTAACAATAAACAGTCTATAACGTGTTAATTTAAAGAGCTCTGAATGCGGCTTAAGTAAAGAAACTGACGAACATACATATGGCTATTTGTTGTTTAAAAGCAGGTTTATAAAATATTTCGTCAAAGCTGGAATTTATTAAACGAGGTATGAACATAAAAGTTACCTTGATTTGCTTTTGCATAAGCTAGAAACAGATTGACGGGCATACAGATAAATATTGGTTGTTAAATAGCAGAATTACAACATAGTTGTTAATGCGAAAATTCGTTAAGCGAGGTACGCCCGTAAAAAGTATCCCATCATGAAACTGGCAATATTATAACCATATATATATTTTATCAAAATCCGACCAGTAATTTTTGAGTTTTGCTTGGACAAAAAGACACAGACAAAAATTCTAAAAAGTGGTCAAAATGGTCTAAGCTAAACATATTAAAGTTAACAAAATCAATAGACTGTGGGATTAGATGTGTCTGCAGGAAGTTAAGTAAAAGACATTTGTTTTTAATAATTCTGTATTATGAATTGATATGATATTGACAGTTCGAAGATCTATAGGTAACTCATAAATGTTGGTAACTAGTTCCCACTAGTTACCTATCTTAATTATCCCTAATTTCTCGTTAAGATCAGGATGGTTTATGACTTCTTTCGGCTAAAAATTATTCCTAAAGTAAAAGATGTTCGCGACTATTTGCAAAATAGAAAACTAGTAACTAAGGGTGTAAAATTAAAAATGTTAGTTTGAAGAAGACCACGCGCGGAATTCTCAATTTTTATTTATATTATTATGATCGGGGCACAAACGGGACTGACCCAGTAAAGTACACACATTTACAATTTACAGTGTTAACAAGTTACAATGTTATTACAAAATTATATTTACTTTTTTACAAGATTAAATAGAAGAAGATTGAGGATCACTTATAGTATGCAATTTATTAATACATAATTTCCGGAATTTTTGTTTCGAACAATTGAAAATATCTATCGTAAAAAAAATTGATGTGAAGTGTGAATATTCACACATTTCAGGGTTTCGCAGGTATATAATAAGTGAAGGCGGTATGCTGAGTGTGTAGGACAAATTTTACTTTGTACTAATCACGGCAAAATGAACGATATTTTTAAAATAATTTATCGTCTGTTAATCATATAATAAGACTGGTTATTAAATTTACGCTCTTAAAAATTAAATACAACATTTGTCAAAATATAACTAGAATTTTGACAAAATAATTTCAACATAATAAAAATGCAAAAAAAACAGAAAAAATAAAATTCACTCCGTACTCGAACTCGAAACCCTTCGTTTTCCAGCTCATTTTAGCAGTGCTCTAACCTATTATGCTATCGCACGCTTTGCATGTGAGTGTCTTTCATTGGTATAACTTTTGTACTTTGTGAACCAAAAACCACAAAAAATGTGTTATTTTCCGAAAACATAATCTGATCAAAAATTCCTGTTGTACTATTTCGGTTCACACCAATATACATTACTTAGAATTTTTTTAGATTTTTAGTTTAAACCATCTGGGCTACAGGGTGTGGGACAAATTTTTTTTTTGCACAATTTTGGCAAAAATTGCATCAAAACAATTTATTTTGCAAAAATAAAAATTTGATCGTTAATTCACGTACTAAGGGCTTTCATTTAATACCCTATTCAGAATTTAAAAAAAATATTTTTGTTTTCGATGAGCACATATTTGTTTACATTTTTAGGGGGGTATGTTTTTTAGATGTTTTAGTATTTTTCCTATGTGCGGGTCAAAGAGTTGTATAAGCATGCCAAATTTCAACTCTCTAGGTTTAGCCGTTTGGATACAATTTTTACCGAACAGACAGACAGACAGACAGACAGACAGACAGACGACAAAATGACGGTATAATGGTGCCTGTCCACTTGAGAGTAAATAGTGGCGAGAAGCTCTCGATAGCAGTTACTCTCAAGTGGACAGGCATCTGAGAGTAACTCGCAGAAAGTGGCGAGCTACTCTCCGAGAGCTAACTACTCTCAACGTACTCGCAAGTGGACACGTGCTCCCTACACTCTCCGAGAGTAGCTCGCCAAATACGAACTGTGTTCGAATTCCTGAGAGTACTCTCGAGAGCTGTCTGCTTACAAGATGTTCAAAAATTCGTCACCGGAGGAAATAAATAAATTAATCGGCTTGTACGAACTCCGGGAAATTCTGTCGATCGTGAAATGTGTCGATTACCGTGACAGAATGAAAAAATATAATGTTTTGTAGGAAATTTTATACCCCCAAATTTAGAAAATTACCAACCTATTAACCGTTTTTTTTTTTAAATTTTATTAAAAATAATTAATTAGTTTAAATTTAATTCAATTTAAAAATAATAATATATGTTTTTTTTATTAAAATAAAGTTTAAAACATTATGTGCCTGATTAAAAGAATTATTTTGATAGAATAAATTATGTAAATTTTTACCTTTGTTAATAACTAATTACCCCAAATAATTAAGTAGAGCCTAAAATAAAATTATTAAATTATTTTAGTAATTACATTTAATTGAATTGAACTATTTTTTAAAGTATCAAAAAACTTTGTACATCATCTACTAAAATGTAATTAACAACAAAATATGCTAATTAAGCTTTTAGGTACAAACCCCAAATATAAAGGTTATAACCCTTTTCTTTTTAATATCTATTTTTTTTTTTTTTTTTTATCAACTTTATTTACATGAAGAATAATCTCTATTTCTTCAATTTCATGAATAGGGGCGTGAATAGGATTAGAAATTAATTTACTTTCCTTTCTTTTACTTTACATTCCTTTATTAAGAAAAAAGAAAAATCATATTCCTTTAAATCTTCTATTAAATATTTTTTAGTACAAGCTATAGCTTCAACTATTTTTATTTGCAATTTTATTAATAATATTTAAAATAAATTTTATAAGAAAATTATTAAAAGTACATAAATTTTTAATAATATTAATCAATTCAACTTTATTATTAAAAATAGATGCAGCACCATTTCATTTTTGATTTTCAGAAATTATTGAAGGCACCTAAAATACGTCTTCTATCTATCCATGACTTAATCCAGCAGATTTTTTTATTCTACTTTTTTCTTTTTTTATAAATAGTTAGAATTATTACAGCTGCTGCGACCTTTCTATAGTACGACGCCATCTTGACTACTCTCCACAACTGATCAAGTGGACACAGGCTTGAGAGTTCTCTCGAGAGTAACTCTCGAGAGCAACTCGCAAGGTACTCTCGAGAGTCCACCAGATCGAAATCAGCTCTCTAGTGGACAAACCCGTGAGAGTTACTCTCGAGAGTTACTGTCGAGAGTACTCTCAAGTGGACAGGCACCTTAAGGGTTTTTTGGTCATACCTACAAAACCCTAAAAATGAGATTATACGTAGTGGAAAGTCTAATGATGGGCGAGTTAGTGAATGAATTTGTGTTTGAACTGGTTTGATGGAATAGGTTAGTACTTCTGGTATTGTATGTAGGGATTCGAAACTCGATAAGTTGTAGGAGTTCGCTAGAAGCTATGTTATTAACTATTCGGTAAAGCATCAACATGTCAGATAAAATACGACGTTTTTGAAGCGGTAGAATATTTATTCCGAGACAGGAATCGTAGTAGATATCGTATTGGCATTACGTTTAAAGCAGAAATACTTAATGTTTTTTTTTCTGATTTTTTTCAATTTTGAAAATGTGTTTGGCATACGAACTATTCCAGATAACTGATGAATAGTTTAAGATACTAGAGACGTACGCAAAGTAAAGATTTTTAAAAGCGTTTATAGACTTAAAACTTTTAGTAGTGCGAATTATAAAACCTAACATTTTTAGATCTTTGCCGCATATATATTTGACATGTAGTTCATAAGAAAGTTTTGAATTAAAAATCACTCCTAGATCTTTAATTACTGATGACCATTTCAAAGCCTGACCGTTAAAATTATATTGAAAAGAATGTACGTTATTGTTTCTCGTAAATGATATTATTTGACATTTATCGAGGTTAAGAAATAATTTGTTTTGTTGGCAATAAAGGTATACGTCTTGAAGGTCTGATTGTAGGAGGGCGGTATCCGATGGCCTCATTGGAACGTATAATTTCCTATCATCGGCGAATAACAAGAAATTTGCATGTTTTATTACTTTAGAAATGTCGTTGATATAAATTAAAAAAAGAATTGGCCCCAAGTGGGACCCCTGAGGGACACCGCAAGTTATATTTACGAAATCAGAAGTGAAGCCGTATAAGCCTATAAAATATAATTTAGAAATTTGGTACTTCTAAGAATATTGAATTCTCCGTATTTGTTAGATGCGTCATGAACCATCAGTATAATACTAAGAAAATTTACAAATAGATATGTACAGACTTGTATACTTTAACTTGAATTTAATTTAATTTAATTTAACGTAGTTGTTATGTTACAGATGTACTGGATGTTAACATGTTAAGAGATGGGACATATTTAGGTCTTGAAGGGTTTACAGTCTGTGAAAGTTAACATATTTTATTCAGAATAGCTCTATTAATTTGAAACAGGAGCAATGATAAAGTATTTAAAGTACGATACAATTGTATTGTTCCAAAATTAACTTATAATGAAATACTGCCAACCGAAGAAAAACAATATCAACATATGTAAAAACATTTTGAACACAAAATAAATTCTTTCCAACACATAAAATATAACAAAAATGTTGTTTTAAAAGTTAGAATTACATAAAGATATTTAAATTGATATATTTGACAAAAGTCTAAGAATAAATTTTTAGTTTATTTTAATACAAGTTATTTTTGGTAAAAATATTAATAAAAACGTAATTGCTTACTATACATCTGTCCTAATTCAACATTTGCAGTCTTGCCAACACGTGCATTGTCACAGGACATTGAAACCGAAATAAAAATTATGTTTGCAACGCTTGCCAACTATCGACTGACCAGCACAGTCAATCTAATATACGTATTGGCAGCCTTTATTATAACGTACTGTTGGGAATTTGCAGCCTAATCTGAATTTCCGTCCGGTCGTTTATCAATGTATTTTATTCGAGGTGAAATACCGCGTCACATACTGAGTTTACAAATAGAAAGTGACAGCGAAGGAACATATACGCAGTAATACCCAGCTCCCTCATTTAGCGCTGTTCGCTATAACGCGTGCAAGCATGTTCACCCGGACTGTATTTCGTGCGTACTCGGCTGTAGTGAGGCGTGTTCGCCCATATTCGAGCGAGTAGATAGATGGTGTTTAGTTCTGGCAACTTCGCGCGATTGTATATAAGCGACGTGGGTGTGGTAGATTGTTTACAAACATGGATTGCGACGAAGAATTTTATTTAACAGAAAACTCTACTGAAATCGTTCATATTCGAACAAAAAATTGATGTGAAGTGTAAATTTTCACACATTTCAGGGTTTCGCAGGTATTTAGTAAGTGAATGATGATTATTTGGGATGCCAAAACAAATTTTATGTTAAAATATTTTTTTTGTTAATTTTAATTCAAATGCCTAATACCATTATTTGGGTTTCTACATATTTGCAGTATTTTTTTTATATAGCAAGGTTCATTACTATTTTGAAAATTGCGCCTTTGGCTTCCATTGGTTGTTTAAGTCATAAACTCCGCCCCTCTGATTTCGTATACATTCAAACATAGAATTAAATTATAATTACAACACTTCCCACTGGTTATTAATTTTTTTTCGCCATTTTCACGATTTTACGCACCCTCTTGTACCTTGGAACAACAACAAGGCTTGCACCTGTATTTCAAATCCTACAATCTACTATACTTATTATTTTCATGCTTTTGCAAACTATTGTAAAACTGTTTTCGAAGTAGATTTTATTAGAAATTATTTGAAATGAAAATAAGTTAATGTTAATTTTTTTTATGAAAATATTACTTTTTTGAAATTCAGTTATATATACTTTATTTTGAGTTATTTAATCATTTTACACTGTTATAAATAATGAAAACTTATTATTTATTTTAAATAATAATTAAAATAAATTAATGTTTCAATGTGCAAGAGAATATGTTCCAAGGTACACGGCCAATTGTACCATGGGACACTTTGCAAGGGTTTAGAAATAAATTTTGAAAAATAATAATAAAAACAAAAATAATAAAATAAATATACACCAGTTAATAGAGAAAACATTGATGTGAGGTGTGAATTTTCACACATTTCAGGGTTTCGCAGGTATTTAGTAATTGAATGATGATTATTTAGGATGCCAAAACAAATTTTATGTTAAAATATTTTTTTTGTTAATTTTAATTCGAATGCCTAATACCATTATTTGTGTTTCTAAATATTTGCAGTATTTTTTTTTATATAGCAAGGTTCATTAATATTTTGAAAATTGCGCCTTTGGCTTCCATTGGTTGTTTAAGTCATAAACTCCGCCCCTCTGATTTCGTATACATTCAAACATAGAATTAAATTATAATTTCAACACTTCCCACTGATTATTAAATTTCCGCTTTAAAAAATTAAATGCAACATTTGCCAAAATATAACTAGAATTTTGACAAAATAATTTAAACAAAATAAAAATGCAAAAAAAAAACAGAACAAATAAAATTGACGGGAATCGAACAGTAGTTTGCAACTACGAAGCGAGAATGTTACGACTGGACTACGGACGTTCATCCGCTTACTATGTTGAATAGATACGATTATGTAAATACTATAGAAGGGCTAAGCGGAAGAATAGTATGTGATATTCAGGTATGTGTACAATGCTATTAATAAAATCTGATTAGTCCGAAAGAAAAAATCAGCTGTGGCCACCACAGGACCGACCGCCATTATAAAGTACTTGCATAAAATACATTCTAGCAGCAGAGTAGAAATAACTTGGCCTAATATTTTCTAACAGAGATATTATTTATCATGACAATAGAAACGTTACATATAAGTACGAAAAAATTGAGATTTTTTTTCAAAATTTTAAAAATATTACTAAAATTTTTCGTTTTATCAAAAAACGTCTCAAATAAAAGTTATTACTTATTGCAATTATAGCAACTTTTTTAAAATAAATTTTTTCGAAATATTTTTCTGTTGCTATATATTCGCAAAAATATTAAAATCGACACGAATAAAGTCCCATTTCTAGTCAACTGATTTTTACCAAAAGTTGATCAACTCGTGCCATTGATGTCAAAAGCTTAAATATGCAGTTTCATAAAAATCCTTTTAGCCGTATTTGCTCTGCACGTGTACACAGACAGACAGACGGACGGACGGACAGACAGACCGACAGACATCATGCTAAAAATAGTCAAAATGTTATGTAGGGACCTCAATTCGTGAAGATCCATCGAAATCTCGAAATATAAAAATCGGTATGATCACAATACCTCCCTTATATATGTTGGCGGTCGGTAAAAAATTAAAGGAACTTGTGATAATATGTAACAGAAATTACTTTAAGTATATACTTAAAGTATATACAGAAACTCCTATCCCATACCGATTCTTAAAATCGTTCTTCGATCAAAAACTAAAAATATTATTTTATATGCACAAAAAGATTAGAACTGTACGGAGAACGCGTACGTCGCGCGAAGAAAACAAACCCGTTTGAACTTCTAGCGATATCCATATATTCGCGCGACTGATAAGCTTATACTGTAACCACCCACGCGTACTTCAGTCGACCGAATACGGCCGAGTATGCGCGAAGTATAGTTCGGGCGAACAGCTTATTCGGGCATGTAGATAGATGGTGTCTGATTCTGGCAATATTCACGCAATTTTCTCTAGAAGTAAAGTAGGTGTAATAGAAAGTTTGCAATTATGGATATTGATGAAAAATTTCATTGCTATTAATTAAATTATATACGCGTCATGGGCGTACTAGCCATCTGACAAGTCCGGAAAATGCCTAGAATACATAAATATTTTTTTTGTCACCGGGCGTAAAGTCAGTAGTTTTAAGCACTAGTGCGTTAAATATTGCCATGGTAACCAACTGTCGATAAAACAAATATCAAATGTACACTTTCATATTATAAAATACGTAAGAACATCATGAGTAAATGAAATTACTTTTCTAAAATACATCATTTCAACTGACTTAAATCTAAGTAACCATATTAATACCATGAGTTCAAAAAGTAATTACATAAGGGTTGGCTATGGAAAAATAAAATAATGTCTACTGCAAACTTTAGAATTAATTAATTGTCATTACTGTTGTTTTTGTCATTAGTTATTTGTTGTTATATAAAGCTTGCAGTAAACATTATTTCCATAGCCAACCCTTACGTAATTACTTTTTGAACTAATGGTAGATTAAAACAAATAAATTACAAATAGTCAACAATATAGTTACTGGTTTGCAATATTATTTTGCCATGGTGATCAGATGTCCAAAATCTAAAAAATCATACATTATGGTTATTAGACTGCCATCTTGTGTGAAGATTTGATACTAAGGTTGGAACATGTAATTAATTTTTACAATTATTTTGAATTTATGTTTCGGTATTAGAATTTTTTTTTGCATGCAATACGTGTGTAAATGAGATCTTTTCAAGTGCAAATTTTCGCACGAGGCATCAGCCGAATGCCGAAAATGGTATAATGGTAGCACGTTCTTACACATTAACTGCATAAATAATTATGTATAAATTATTAAATATGTTATAAAATCTCGCGTAGACAAATTGTACCCATGCTATTTAGTTGATCAAAATCTCACAAAAGTATCTGTAAAGATCATTTGTTGATCAGTTGTATTACTTTATTTTATTAATTCGTTACTCTTTACGAATTATTTACAAATAGTGATTTCCTTGTGTTAACCGTACAAGATCCTCTTAACAACAATGTTGAAGATTTTATTCTTGATATTATTTTTAAAATATGCACTACCAACGTAATGTAGTTTTTATATTTTCGACAAATTATTGATATTTTTTTATGAATATATATGCGCATGACGTCATTCTATAGCGTGTGGAATCTTATCCCAAATAGTTGAAATATTTTTAGTTGGTAGAATTTTCCTTCTATTGCAATACTTACATTTTCAACTGGAAATGTAATTTGGCAATGTTCCTTTGTACAAATCCACATTTAAAATAATTTGAACAATACATTTCCCAAAGTGTATTCAATATGGCGGTACTGTTTCACATATTTGCATATAATATGGAAATAAGTTGAGAATGCATCTATCACAACAGTAACTATATTCACATATGGGTCTGACGTTAGCTAAGATAATGAATCACCATCATGCATATTCATCATTTCATTTCACTCTTCAGTTATTTAGCTTTGATCAAGCAAATAGCTTGAACTGTATAGTGTTTCTCAAAGTTTCTACATCCGAAAACCACTTCTAGCATAGCAGTAGCATAACAAACTCGCGGACCACTACAAAATTAATAATGGTTCTCTAGAGCAGTTTCCCAACATATGCATTACTACTATTTTAAAATTGTTCCCAGTACAAGGGGTGTTTAAAAAAGGGATGTGGGTATTTTAATAGTGTGCGAATGGCACAATATTATTTGGGGTTTGTCAGCGTCCACTTGTCGCAAACTTCAGTATCCTTGTGCCACGTCATACTAGAAAATAATGGCGCTAAATACACACCCAAACCCTGGCGCCATACAGATGCAGAAATTACGTCAGATCCAGTGCCCATACTATGCGGTGTGACAGGAGGTGTCGGATGATCTGCAGGCGGAAATGGATTTGATTTCCCTTCGGTAGAAGGCTTTCATACCACTTAAAACACCAACCATCAGGACTACAAGCTTAACTTTATACCCTGGATACCCAGGATAAGCTCGGACAAGAGATCCATATACTTGGACCTCGTTTTCTCCGCCTTGAGAGACATTCTTCTCAGCTGGATAATTCGATTACAAACATCTGTTTGGTCTCGATAGCCAGGAGGGTTGTGTCCGGCTTAGTGGCTGTCAGTAATCTCGAGGTGGGGAAGGAGTAATTCCAATAAATACGGCACTTTTTCACCCTCAATTCTATATCAGAAGGAACTTACGGCTTAACCGCTATTGGATCAATACCATAGGCATGTCTAAGATGGTAGTAGAGCATGCGAAGAGCAGCATTATGTCGAGACATGTATCTCGACACTGCAAGAGATGAACACGCAGAGAGAATGTGCATAACTGTTTCAGGATGGTGGTGGCACAATCTACAGAGTGTGGACTCCACCATTGGAATATGCGTGCCCTGTATGCCAAGGTATTTATAACACCATCCTGACACGCAAACACAAAACTTTCTGTTTTCGATTTTAAACCGGCCGACCTTAGCAACGAGAACGTGTGTTCGGTCGGCAACTCTAGACTTTTAATATGTTGGAAAAACACAGAATGCATATTTTTACTCATGTGTTCTTTTATCAACATGTGTATTTCCCCTCGTTTCATCAACTAGTATCTCTGTTGTCCTCCCGAGAGAGTTGTACTCCATCGTTTTCCCTGACTGGGATTATTATTATTAATCGAGTCTAAGAGCGGAAGCTTGAGGCTTGTATTGTTCAAATACAAAAATACCAAAAATATAGATAAATAGAACATTAAGTTGCAAGTTCACATAACCCTAAATAGCCAATTAGACTAATAACTGATTACATTATTTAATAGCTCTAATGTCCGGTGGCTTAAGTCAAAACTATATGTAAGCTAAAAGTTGGGATGGAAGGAATGGGAGATGATGGAAATGGTATATGAGATGGGTATATGATGGAAAGGCTATATGACATGGACCTTGGGGTTAGACAGAACGACACCAGGATATATTGTGAGAGAGGAAGTGAAGAGGGAAAATCTGAGAGTTGGTACTGGAGCAAGACGAGGGAAATATGAGGAGAAAGTCAGAAGGGACGAGAATAGGAAAATAAGAAGGGAATGCTGGGAAGAAAGAATGAGGGAAGAACAAAAAGACAAATTGTCGGCATGAGGAGAGACAAGAAAAGAGTACCAATTGGAGGTGTGGAATGGACATAAGAGAAACAGAGAGAAAGAGAAACGGAGGAACAAATATAGTAGAAGAATTGAGAAGAAGGGATAATGAGGTACAGGAACAGAAAAGAACAGACAGAATAAACAAATCACAAAGAGTTAAAAGATATAAAGAGATAAGAGTGATCAGAATACCGAGATAAGAGTGATCAGATACCAGAGAAGGGGTAAAGAGCAAAATCAGGGGGTAGAGTCAGGAGGATAGCGAGGCTAAGATGCGGTAACGAAGAGAGGAACAATAGGTACTGGGCAAAGCCAGAGGACAAGCTCTGCAGAATGTGCAAGGAAGAAGAGGAAACCTTGAAACATTTAGCTAAGAAGTGAAGGAGATGACAGTCTGGTAGGAAGAGATAAATAAACTGAAAAGTGAGGAATGCAAGGGAGAAAGATGGGCGCGAGAACTTGAAGAAAGAAGGAAGGAGATCGGAGAGGGAAACCGGGATGAGAATATGAAGAAAGAGAGGGACACTGCAGGATGAACAAATAAATAAGATAAAAAAATCAAATGTCAAATGTAAATATTCTACGTTATTTTATTATGTTATGTTGTAATTGTTAATATCCTAAACGCCGCAAGGCCCAGGGAAATGAATAATTATATAGCTAAAACTCAATGTAGGTAAAACACAAAATTAAAACGTAGCAACGCAAGGCGTTTTTTGTACCCGGACATAAAAAACTTATCGAAGTTATTCTTAAAACTATTTGAGACTGAGAGAACACCACACTTGACGGTAACCTGTTCCATAAATTGACAGTTTTGTTAGTTAGAAAATGAGCCCGCACATTATTATTAACAACTTCATTTTTGAGCCATGTCCACGTAATCGCAAGTCAATATAAAAATTGAGTAAAATCGATATATTGCACTTAAAATTACCCAGCACTAACCGAAAAATTGTTATTAAATTACCACGGAGTCGTCTCTGTTCAGTGTTGTGAGATTAAGCACAGAGAGTCTTCTTTCATATGGTATGTTTCTTAATTTACAACAGAGTTTGTTGGCATGGCGTTGAACATTTTCCATAAGGTTTAATATATCTGAGTAGAGACGGAGACAACACGGATATAGCGAACTCCAATTGCTGCCGAACATGACACCTAAAGCGACGAATAACAGAAGGATTAAAAATATCATAAAAGTAGCCATCTTAACTGCTGTAGTTATTTAACTGGACTACTGCAGTTTGGATGTAATTGATACTCCTAAGTCAATTTGCTCAGCAACTTCCTTTATCTCTACATCGTTCATCATATACTGATATCTAGGGTTATTCTAGCCGATGTGCAATACGGTGGTTTTATCAATTTTAAGGGCAAGGAGCCAAGTTTTTGTCCATTCAAATACGGCGTTGTCGCTCCGTATGGTAAGACAGTGGATTTCGTTGAATTTGGTGAATATGCCACCACTGTAAAAGGTCCACCACAAATATCAGAAATAATAAAGGTCCTAACACCGAACCCTATGGCACCCCGCTAAGTACTGGCCTTATGACAAATGAGTTACCAATCTTGACGTGGAAAACTAACTCAGATAAGCTTTAATCTATTTTAAAAGTTTACCGCGTATACCATAGTGTTCAAATCTTTTCATAAGAAATCTAATTTAGACTTTATCAAAAGCTCCTTTGAAATCAAGTAACTGCATCCTGATATTAGTGTACTATAACAAATTTGATGCTACTGACCTACCAGGAAGAAATTCATGTTGCCCATCAGGAACAACATTGTTCAAAAATTTTCGTACCGAAGAACTAACAGCAATTAGTGGGTGTGCGTGATTGTCTGGGTGTTAAATGCAACTTCATTGATAAAGTTAAGGAGATCTTTACCTATCTGTCTGTGAAAATGGTTGGTCGTTGTCTGTGCACGTTAATGAAATGAATTATTTTAACACATGCTTGATTTCCACGTACGTTATGGAATCTGAAATTTCGTTCGTCGTGTGGACGACTGTAGGGAACTACTAGCACATCAAAGGATTCTATTCCCTTAGCAAGATGTTAAGGTGTTAAGATCTTAACGTCCGAGATGACGTTAACGAAGTCTCATGGGGACTAATCTGGAGAATAGGGATAGATGAAGAAGTTCGTAGCGCAATTCGACCAATTTGGCTGTTGCAATTGTGGACAAGTAAGCTGATGCGCTATCATGGTGGAATAACAATTTTTTCTTCACCATGGAGCATTTTCATCAAATCAGCGTGTAATTAATCCAGTAAAGCGTACTGAGTTTACATACTATTTCAATCTCTTTAAAGAAAGCGCTTGTCCGTAAGAACGTTGATAAGATGCAGATGAAACCTTTTCTGCAATAAGACAATTCGAGGCCCCATAGATCTTGCCAAACCAAGGCTACTGTCAATGAACTAAACTGGGAAACGCTGTCCCATACTCACCATATTTAATAAATTTAAATAAAAAAAATCAGCTGTGGCCACCACAGGACTGACCGCCATCACATAGTACTTGTATAAAATACATTCTAGCAGCAGAGTAAACTATGAAACTTGGCCTAATATTTTCTAACAGAGATATTCAGACCAATTCTGTAACTCACTAACTATGATAATAGTTACTAAATATGCCACTATGAGCAAGGTCAGCTACTATCATGAATGAAAGTCATATACTTTTTATAATATTTTATCTTGTAGTAACGTTACTACACGGTAATTTTTTACAGAATTGATCTGTTTATTTATCATGACCATGGAAACGTTACATATAAGTATGAAAAAAGTAGATACTTAAAATATATAGATAGTAAAATAGAAAAAATTTTCAAAAATTTTTCGTTTTATCAAAAAATATCTCAAATAAAAGTTATTAGTTATTGCATTTATAGCAACTTTTGTTAAATACATTTTTTCGAAATATTTTTCTGTAGCTAAATATTCGCAAAAATTTTAAAATCGACACGAGTAAACTCCCCTTTCTAGTCAACCGATTTTTACCAAAAGCTGATCAACTCGTGCCATTGATGTCAAAAGCTTAAATATGCAGTTTCATAACAATCCTTTTAACCGAATTTGCTCTGCATGTGTACACAGACAGACATCATGGTAAAAATAGTCAAAACGTAATGTAGGGACCACAATTCGTGGAGATCCATCGAAATCTCGAAATGTCAAACTCGGTATGATCGCAATACGTCCCTTATATATGTTGACGATCGGTTAAAAGGAACAAAAAACTTCTTCGAGGGCAACGTTATAATTCTTTGGATGGGGCACTCCAAAAATGAATTCCGAAAATTCAGTGATAATTCTTTGAAGATGGTATTAAAAAATCAGCTGTGGCCACCACAGGACCGACCGCCATCATAAAGTACTTGTATAAAATACATTCTACCAACAGAGCTGAAATAACTTGGCATAATATTTTCTTAAGCGTGTTCTACATTATACAATTCTCGTCAAATTTTCATACTTATTTCTTTGACTAGAACTTGTACTAGAAATAAATCAGTGAAATTGTACAGTGTAGAACACTTTATGTAGTCAAGGTCAACTTTATTCAAAACTACATTTGGACAAACTTTTCTTGAAAATATTTTCAAGTTTAACAACAGTACCAACATTAAAATTACGTTTGTAAATATTTTGTATTACCACGTGTTTAATAGTGTTTTGTTGATCATTGGTTTGAATAGGAGAATATATAAATTGTGTTTTGTACGTAAATCAGTAATTTTGCAAATCTAATAGCTATAGTCTATTTCAAAGTAGAAAAATGTGTGTAAGAAGATAGGAGATGTTTGTCCTTGCTTCGGATTGGTTTAGATCGTCATCCCTATTACACTGTAAAAATATTGTTTTTAGTCCAAGTTGACAAATGTTCAGTGTCGTACATTGGAAATATATATTATGTATATTATTTAAATTTTCTCATATATTTTGTTATTATTTACATATTTAGACTTTTATTTATATCCTTGGCGTAGATTTTATGGAGAAAATTCTCCATGTAATTTGTTTTTACGCAGTTATATATTTTTTAGGTTATCTGACATATAAATATTTTTTGACAGTTGACAATTAACAGATCAAGAAAGAGGACTAATGTGAGGCCAAAAGACAGCCCAGCTGATTGTGCCCAAAGAAGAAGTTATTGATATAATTTTTAGACCTTCATATATACATATATTTTTAATTTTTATTTACAATAATTATTTAAATAAGAAACTTTAGCTCTGAAGAGATATTGTTTGTTTTATTGCTTGGTTTAAACTCTTTTAGCCAAATCTCTCTTTTTATATATAGTACATAATTTTTAAAATTAATATTTTTTTAACTTTTTCAAATTTCCCATTAAACTGAATTTATGTCGTATAAATAACGTAAGTGTATTATCTGCCTTGTTTATTTACATATCTTATCAACTTTTTATATTAAAAAAAAATCACTTGCTAACCCAGTTGCTACGCCCATGCCCTAGTTGTAACTTATTTTAAATTTCCCGCTATACTGTATTTGATCAGTGTAAATCGTACTCGGTTCGCAGCGCTATCTATTTTTTTCTACTTTGAAATAGACCATAGGTTATAAACACTTGACAAGATAAGAATTATATATTTATGTAGGTACTTTAAATGAACTGAAACACGTGTAAGAATTGCATTCTCTACCAAAAAATTGAAAAATAAATTGTATTAAAACTTTGACAACTTCTAGTTTGAAAGAAAAAAGTTTAGAAAATTGACGTATAAAGTATAATGTAGAACACGCTTAACAGAGATATTATATATCATGACCATGAAAACGTTACATAGAAGTATGAAAAAATTGAGACATTCGAAAAAAATTTCAAATTTTTTTCGTTTTATCAAAAAATGTCTCAAATAAAAGTTGTTAGTTATTGCTTTTATAGCAACTTTTGT
This sequence comes from Liopterus haemorrhoidalis, assembly GCA_963971575.1. NCBI lineage: Eukaryota > Metazoa > Arthropoda > Insecta > Coleoptera > Dytiscidae > Liopterus > Liopterus haemorrhoidalis. The sequence continues at coordinate 17,549,223 of OZ020616.1, read as the reverse complement.
TCAATAAATTTTTTCGAAATATTTTTCTGTTGTGAAATATTCGCAAAAATCCTAAAATCTACATGAGTAAACTCCCATTTTTAGTCAACCGATTTTTACTAAAAGTTGAACATCTCGTGTCATTGATGGCAGAAGCTTAAATATGAAGTTTCATAAAAATCCTTTGAGCCGAATTTGCTCTGCACGTGTACACAGACAGACAGACGGACGGACGGGCAGACGGACGGACGGGCAGACGGACGGACAGACAGACCGACAGACATCATGCTAAAAATAGTCAAAACGTTATGTAGGGACCTCAGTTCGTGGAGATCCATCGAAATCTCGAAATGTCAAAATCGGTATGATCACAATACCTCCCTTATATATGTTGGCGGTCGGTAAAAATTAATTTATAGGTGTCAATAAAAAAAAATATTTTGACAAAATTCTCAATATATTTAAACACCCCTCGTATATGACATACAATTAAATGTGTCGTGATGTAAAAATATAAAGAAACGTTATTTGAAAGGATGTTTTAACCGACTGTGTAACTTTACGAAGTCACTATTACAAACGAGGTTTGTAGAGTATTAAATGGAAGGTGGAAGCGACAGTTGTCATTTACGAGTTTATTTCCGTCGAGTTTGTTTTGCTATGTTTTTTCGTTCGACTTGTACAGCGGGTTTTGTAGTTCCTTTTCTCTTCGATTTGATCAAAAAGCAACATGTGTGAAATATTATTTTGTTGAAAATACAGCGACAAAAACACTTGAACTTTTGAAAGCAGCTTTTAGAAAATATACTAGGAGTCGAACTGCGTGTATTAAATTGTTCGGGGGCTTTAAAGATAGCATAAATCTATACTCTATCTCCGAAAGACTGATAGTAATATAATTTATTATTTGTAAAAAGTTATTGTATTATCACACAGAAGCGGTAAAACAAAAGCGACAAAATATGAATAGTTCGAAACGAAATATTGTTAAAAACAACCGAGTGTGCCGCACATAGTATATGGGAATACGAACTAGGGTTAAACACAATAGGCCATAAAAATTTGACCATAAAATTTTGAGGAAAAATATGGTCACAGGGGTGTGTTTAATGATATGATAAATATGGTCACAGGCGTGCGTTTAATAAAATGATAAATAGTAATATAGAAATACACAAAACCAATTTAAACGTGTTTAAAATGTGCACGCCACTGGTAACTGCCTGAAAAAATGATTTATTACTATCAGACTTTCAGAGATAGAGTATAATTAAAGATTTCTCTATTATACTTTGGGAGGATTTATTTCATCGACGCCCGCTAGAGAATAGATGATCATAAAAATTAAGAGATACTATTGGTACGGATGGTGAGAAGGAACTATCGTCTTGTTTCACTCGCTCTGGCACAGCTGCAATAGAAGCGCTTTATATACCATGTGTTCAAAAAGAAATTACATAAGGGTTGGCTGTGGAAAAATAAAATAATGTGTACTACAAGCTTTAACTGTAAATTAATTAACTGTAATCACTGTTGTTGTCATAAATGTCTATTGAAAATTCAATTAAGCTACAATTATAATGGTTTTTACAATAGAACACAAAAAATTTATGATTGAATCATATTTTCGAAATGGTGTTCGAGTGAACGGCGAATGGATTTACAGTGATATAAAGCTTGAAATAGACATAATTTTATTTTTCCACAGCCAACCCTTATGTAATTTCTGTTTGAACTCATGGTACAAAAATACACAGCATGTAAAGTCTCTTGAACTCTATACACAAACTTTTGTTTCTTGATGCACGAGGGTTATTTCATAAATAATGCACAGGTTGGCAACACTTCGGGTTGGATGACGCAACAACAGTGACAATGACGTCAATTGTAGTTAAGGCTCGAGGAAGAAACGTATGTTTTGTTTTCATTTATAACGTACTTTTTAACAAACGCAAGCTAGAAATGAAGTCTAGAGGTGTCTCGGAAATTGCAACTGTTGACGGACCAGAGGTCGTACATTTAAGTAGGGAACAGAATGCAACGAGTTCTACGGCGCGTTGACGGCGTTAAAATCTGTCAGAGGAAAGTTAAAATCAAGCTGGCGTACGCAAGTGCACAGAATGTGTAACGTCCTAGCGGCTTTCCAACGCCGTTGATACTGAATGTTCGTCAACTTCCAACTTTTGACACCGTTGAACGTTGACGTAGAACACCTAACTTCAGTTTTTACTGAATGGTAAAGTGTTTGTATGTATAAATCATCCATTATAATTTTAATAAAAGAAAGCACACGTATAAACACAAATATAGGTTGTCACGTGATACTTTGACGGCGTTAAAAATTATTGCATTGTGTGCAGGCGAAAATTCAACGCCGTTCTTAACGGCGCTAACGCAACGCCGTCGCAAATGACGGCGCGCTGACGGCATAGCGCGCTGTGCATTCTGTTCCAGGCTTAAGATCGAAACTTCACGTGGCAAAAACCCGACAGAAATCCACAGAGCTTTAAGAGAAATTTACGGTGACTGAATAGTAGACCGTAGTACAGTTTCTCGTTGTGGTTAATCGTTTTCGTGGTGGTCGTGTGAGCATAAACGATGATCCAAGACCAGGAAGGCCGAAAACATCAACAAATGAACGAAGTGTGAAACTTGTGACAGATGCTCTTAAAAAAGATCGTTTTGCGATATGTGAGGAACTTTCTGAAACCACAGGGATTCCACCAACGTCACTTTTCCGAAAACCGACAAATGATTTAAGCAAGAAAAAAAAATGTTGCGAGATGGGTTCCTCACTGCTTGACTGCTGAACATAAACATAAACGCTTAGACTTTACAACCTTGCTGAACCAAAGATTCGAAGTTGGAGGTCAAGCATTCTTACATCGAATTGTCGCTGTTGATGAAACATGGGTTAGAGATTTTCAGCCTAAGTTGAAATCACAGTCCAATGAGTGGACAAGTCCAGGTTCCCGACGGTCAAAAAAAATTCGGAGAGCTCAGTCAAAGGTCAAATAAATGATTTTTGCTTATGATTACCAAGGAATCATCATGGCAGACAGACTTCCATGTGGAATAAGTGTCACAGGTCACAGCAGTTTATTATCGTGAAAATTTATGCAAAAATTGCGTAGAAAAAAGCACGAAACCCGGCCTCAGTTGCTCGAAGTTGGGCCATTCATTGACAACGCTCGCCGTCACATCGGGAATGTGGCAACCGAAAGACTGTGTGAATATAGTTAGGAAGTCGGTAAGACTAGGGAATTGGTATCTACCCGACTGCGCATAACTCACACAACACGTAATTTGTTCAATGTACTGTGATTCTAAACAGTGGGCATTATTAATGTGGGTGATTTGATAGTGTTTAGTGATCAAAACTAGAAGATAGATATCTCGCTTCGCTCGGCTTCTACTAGCCTAAACTAACCTAAGATAGTGTTTTGTCATTAAACTAGAAGATAAATAGCTCGCGTGCGTTTAAAGACCAGAAACCGTTTTAGAACCACTGATAATCCGTGGATTATATCTTCTTCAAAGAAATTTTATAACCTGGTAGATACCTATTCCCTAATCCAGCAAGGAAATCGAAAATGGCGTTTCTCTCAACGAACTCTTTAGTTTTTGGGAACAAACAAAATCAAACAGGACCAAGTCAGGTAAGTACAAAGTTTTTCTTCGCCAAAAATTACCGAACCATATTGGGGGTGGATAACGCAGTAATCTTGATTATCTAACAGTCAATCACCAACTGATACGGAATAATTCATGTGAAATGACGTAAGCTGTTGCGTTGTTGTAAAGCAACATCCATGATCTATTTTTCCAGCTATCAGGCTGTTTCTTCCTTATGACGTTGATTGGTAAGGATTAATTCACGAACCTTATCGTATAACCTTATCGTCGGTTTTATAAATTGAAGAAGGCCTACCCCATCTCTCATAACTAAAGAGCGGAATATGTTAGGCCAAGCGGAATAAAGGTAATAAAAATAGTCAAATAATCAAACGTTCACAGCAAATAATCAAACGTTTTTATCGTAATTATTCCACTTGACTTAACAATTTTCGCTCTGTACCCATAAACACTAATACACAAATTAAAAATTGTGTCCAGAAGTATGATACGTCTTCTTAGACTATTTTTTTAATGCAAATTACAGATATATTTTCAGAAAATTTTACCCGCAATAAAAAAGAAACAAGCAATTAAAGATATGCTAAATATTTATACATTTAATAAAGAAGTTACATAAAAATATTAAGAAATATCAATTTTAAATCATTTTGGTAGTTGATTTATGTTTGTAATTAGCGTCAGGTATATTTTTAATAGTCTGCCAACATATTAGCGCTCCATTTCCCCGTGTACCGTTTTTTATTTTAAGTGGGCAATGTCTTGGTGAAAACACTCCCCGTGCATGACTAGCAAATTAACACCTACGAGATTTTCACTGTAAAAATCCAAATGGAAATGTAAAAAACTGAATATTTAGTGATATGTTACATCCCAGGGTTTCGTATAATAACAGAAGTCTTTCTACGATATTGTCACGGGGTGGATTCAAGAACGAACATCTTTTCTACAAAATTTATTATATAATAATAATTTTACATCAGAATACGTATGTATTGTATATGTAATACGAATTGTATTCTGATGTAAAATTATTATTATATAATACATTTTGTAGAAAAGATGTCCGTTCTTGAATCTACCCGGCGCCTCCACCATACTTGTCACGGGGTGGATTCAAGAATGGACATCTTTTCTACAAAATTTATTATATAATAATAATTTTACATCAGAATACAATTAACTGTCAGAATGGCTGCTGGTGTTGTCCGTTAGTAGCTGATGTAAGTCCCGTTCTTGCCCCGGCTTCTCTAGCGAGGCGAACACGTGGAGAAGCTCTGTAGACGGCACTCACATCTCGGGTTGGTGACTTGAACAGCTGGGCTGGTCCTTGGGTAGCGTGCTCACAAAAATGATCGAATGAATAACAACTGAATAACTGACTCCCGACTCTATTCCCTAAGACCATTTTATAACTGTTAACCAGAACAGTATAACGTCAGGTCCTACCTCAATTGTTTTGGAAAGAATATTAATTTGTGTAATTGTTGGCAGCAATTAAAGACCATAGTCGGCACAATTGAATAATGTTTATCAACACATTAGAAAGTAGTTCAAAACTTATGTTGACAAACACGCTACACTCTGCACATTCTTTAATTCCCAAAACCGCAAGTCAGCAACCGCGACCTACACCACCTAAAGGCCGCTCAAGGAATTGGGACATTAGCATACAATTATATCATAATTGTGACATTATCATGGTAGTTGTCTGTTTTCATATGTTCCAAGAAATTCCGGCAAACATTTTTAAATTCCGTCCAAGTAGCCATTTCAGCTCTATCTAAAGTGGAATCAAAAGTATTATCTCTCATAATTTCCTATATTTCGGGCCCAATAAAAATGCCTTCTTTAATTTTAGCGTCACTCATTCTAGGAATTTTTTGTCGCCAATATAAAAAAAACCGGGACTGTCCTTCGCTAGAGTTTTTACAGAGTTTTTTTTTAAACCAAGCTTAATATGGGGTGGCAGTATAACATTTCCATAGGATCAACACTTCCGTAGGGCTATGAATAACATTTTTTTTTTTACCCGGAAATAGTTTTCTTGTTTTTTCTAATATTTGATCGAGTAGTGTTGAACCCTTACTCGACTACGCCACTCACAAAGAAAACAACTCGTTTCGTAAATCCAAGTTGCATTTCCAACACAATTTATTATAAAAATAATAATTTAACAGTTTAAAATTATTTATATAAAATAAACAGAAACAAAATAGATTTTTCAACATTGGCTAGATTTATATCAAAACAATGTTTTTCGAAAATTTTTAAGACTTGGAGGGTGTTAGAGAAATTTTGATTTGAATTATGTTTTCATAAATACAAAAACAATTATAATCAGTTATAATACGAGGGCCATTTCATAAATAATGCACACGATTTTTTAGGTCTTTTACATGTTTATTTTTATAACAGTATTTGTTTTCAATCCTTCAATATAGTCTCCTTGCTTCTCCCAACGTTTCGGAAGCTTTACTATTCCATGCAAGACACCATCTCTGTTTATCTGTCGAATGGTTCGAATAACAGCAGCATTAAGCTCTCCCAGCGACCAATAATGATGTTCACACATAGGTTTTTTCAGCTTTGGGAATAAGTCCAAGTCCATATTGCCTTCGAATCCTGGTTTTACTCTACCATTATATAGTATTTCCAAAATGAAATTGCCACTCTTGTAAGGAAGCTTAACAATGCGGTAATGGGTTTATGGCAGTATCCCCGAGACTGTTGCAGTAAAAGAATATAAAAGGTATTAAGGGAATTTTAAATTTAAATCGAATAGATGTAACACTAGTTCAATTGAAGTTTCTTAAAAACCATTAAGGATATTTTCCAAATTAATAATCCTATTATTTCTAAATTTTAGGGGTTGTTATACTTGTTTGTTAGTTAATTTTCAACGTTCATAGCGTGCATACATTAACAGCATGGCTCTTTGGCGACCATTTGATTTTGAAGAAATTCCTCAAAATTTTTAATCTAAAGGGGTGTTTTGAGGTTAAAACTTGTATGTATGTGGGTAACGAAGAAACACCTTAAAGTAAACTTTTGAAATATCTTACATATTTTTGACTTAACAGAAAAAACGTGTGTGACAAAAATTGTTTATAATAGGAAAACCTTTTTTTGTTCCACACACTTTTTAGATTCGATAAATATTTAGAGACTTACAGGGGGTCATCCTAAACCAAAATCATATTATTTACTTACCATCAAAAATGCATATGAGAAAATATGTTTAGAATGAGGAAATAGTTCTTTTTCTATTTTGCATTCATAAGAGACCCATTATGAAACTGAATTGAGTGTTATTATGAGTTTCATTATGACACTAAATCTTTTATTTCATAAAATTGGTACTATTGGTGCAATAACCCGCAAATTTTACAAAGCAAAAATTGAGAACTACTCTTAAAAATATAAAATTGTTAAACCAGTCCGAACAACCGCTCTCGATTTCAAATTCTACGCGTGCGGCAAAATCATGTTTATTAAACGTGTTTTAATATACTATAGCTGTACAGTACAGTTTTTAGTAAAAAGATTATTTAGGGGTCAAAGGGGAGTGTTAGTTAAAAAGTAGAAATATCTTATTTATCATTTATTTAACAGCAAAAATTATTATAAGAAAAGTTTTTAAGAATGAAGAAATGATTCTTCTCTGTTAACTGCAGTTTTTAATAAGATATATTTGGGGAGATATAGGGAGCGCTACCTAGAAACTTGAAGGATCTCATTTATTGTGTACTTAATAGCAAAATTGTATATAAGAACATTTATTTGGAATGAAGACACGTTTCTTTTTTTTTCTATTTTCAATAAGACTTTTTTGGCGGGCTTATTTGGAGGGCTATGGGTATTAACTTAACGAAATATATTCCTTTTTTGTACAACAATTTTTAGAGTTTTGTAGGTATGACCACCAAAAAACCCTCAAAACGTCACTCATTATACAACTCTTTGACCCACGTATAGAAAAAATACGGAGAGTTTAAAAAAACGCATTATATTGTAACCGAGCTTAACCAAAAGATTAAACTCAGCTAAGCTTTCAGAAACCTACCCTTAATGCGTGGATTAACAAGCAAATTTTTATTTTTGAAAAATCATTTTTTTATCGGATTTTTGCCAAAAATGTGCTAAAAAAATTCTTGTCCTGCCCCCTTTTACCAAGAAGGTTTAAACTAAAAATCTGAAAATATTATAGGTAATGTAAATTGGTCTGAGCCGGAAACGTATACGAGAGAAATTTTTGATCCGATTGCGTTTTTGAAAAATATTGCAGTTTTTGTGTTTTGGCCAAATTATTATTTTTTAATTCATTGCTAAATTATGGCTAATGTTATGAATATTTTGTATGGGTTCTTACACATACACACAATCTTAGTATATATATTCTTTATTCCCTAGGCCTTGCGGCGTTCAGGGTAACCATTACAAAAAATAGAAAAATCAATCCAACAATTAATCACGTACAATACAATGCAATTTAAAATATTTTTTTAGTATGTGTCTTTTTGTGAAAATAAAAATATAATAAAAAAAAATTAACAGATGAGGACTAGGGTTGTACATCGAAGGCAAAACATCGATGTTTAACATCGATGTTAACATCGGCGCCTTACTATCGGTGTTGAAAAAACATCGAAGGAAAAACATCGACGTATCGGAAACATCGATGTTTTATTAATATTAAAAAAAGCTATTTGTTTATATTATACAGGTTTTATTTAATAATGTAAAGATAAAATACGAAAAAAGTAACATATAATACACAAAAAGCATTTATTAGATTTTGAAATAGAAATATTCCTTTTTAATAGTAATTAATTTCACATTAACATTATTATACCCAATATAATAATCCTAATTTGTACCTACAGTCTATTCCAAACGATTAGGCGGAACTAACCGCAATTTTCATTTTTGTAATTTGTCATTAGATATTTTTTTATATATTGAAGTTGACTTTTCCTTAACAAAATGATCAAAAGATTCAATCAATCGGTAAAAGTAAATAGAATTGAAAATCTAGTTCCGCTTAAACCAAAGGAACAGACCTTACTATTTTTACATTTCTAAAATGAAATATTGGATTTTATTACAATACTAATATAGTAATCTTAATGTTAATTTTATATTATTTAACATAAAAATAACACTGTCATACACAATTATTTTTATACTTTTTTAAGTGGAAATAAAGTCTGTTCCTTTGATTTAGACGGAACTAGATTTTCAATTCTAGTTACTTTTACCGATTAATTGAAGCTTTTGATCATTTTGTTCAGGAAAAGCCAACTTCAATATATAAAAAAATAGCTAATCACAACTTACAAAAATCCAGGGATTGGAGGAATAACAACTGGGAAAGTGTCAACAAGACTCAAAAAGAAAAAGTGTGTTGGCGGCGTTGGTCGTTCGCATTGTTTGTAAAAATTAGAAGTTTCTTCTTATTTTTTCGTATTCTGCTAACTGCTAAGAAGAATAAAAACTAACACTATTAGTATTGTTATATCACAATAGATGGCGCTTATGTTTTGTGTACTAATTTTAATAAAAATTAATATTTAAGATTCCAGCGCCTCTAGCGGTCGTTTCTGAATTTCAAGGTTTAAACATCGACATCGGTAGTAGACATCGATGTTTTATCGATACTATCGCCAGCTGACCATCGATGGTAAAAACATCGATGTTTTTAAAACAAACATCCATGTTTTCGATACATCGATGTTTTTTTCCCATCCCTAATGAGGACCGAGTTTTGAACTCTACACCAACAGATTGTTAATGTTAATAGAACAAATATTCGTAGACATCCAGTAATATATTGGCTTCTTTCACTTATTAAATACCTACAAAACCCTGAAATGTGTGAAACATCACTTCAAATCATTTTTTTTAAATTGCTTTACTAATTAGAGGAGATGGCCCCAGAAACCATTTTCGCTTCAGGCCTCGATGTAAGTAAATACGGCCCTGCGTAAAAGGGCAGTATTTCGAAGGTGATAATGTGATGTAAAACAGTTTTTCATTAATGAAGTTATACGACGCTTTTTTTTTTTAATATTATTTATTTTCAACTTCAATTATTTTTGCGTCGTTCCCTTATCGATTCGTCAAATAACAATATACTTTTCATTACTAAATCTATATATTTCATCTTTCACTGTATTGTAATTTTTTATGATGACCTATATCAGATAGTATTGTATTCGAAAATGTTAAATAACCTATTTATGATGAGAACAATCGATTAGATTGCGGCTTTCGGCATATTGCGGATAAAACATATTTATTCTTTTTTATGGCGGTGTTACGTAACACGACGCTGTAACTTTGCTTGCTGAGTGCTACTCAGAAATGTTACGCTCCATTGGGAGTTGATAAAGACCTGTTAGGGACCCTTCAAGACTACGTCACATCTCTGACAACATCTCAAAACAAAAAAAGTGCTTTCAAATATCTTAGTTAAACAAATATGTTCGGAAGGTTTTTCACTTTAAAATGAAAACAACAACTTGTTTACATTAAAAATATATATATACAGAATGTATCAAAATAGAGGAAACACGATTTTGCTTGAAAACTTCACGTGTGAGTAAATTGGGGAAAAAATATACAAAACCCCACCATATACAAAACTTTAATCCAAAGAAAATTCGTCCTAAGAAAATAGAAATACGTTGAATTTAACCTAAAAAGCTATGCACTACACACAATATCAAATGGAAATCTATAAGAAAATATATAACTAAATACAAAAATGCTAAATAAACAACAATCTAAATAAAAAAGGTTTTTAAAAATTACTATAAGATAGATATGTGAACACAAGTATCAAAACACATCAGAGCGTATTATAAAATGTCAAATGTAAACATCATTTTATTTAGCCATACCAATACAAATGTCCCTATGTTTAAACACACTTTTAAAATTTGTAAATCTTCAAAATGACTATCGAACACAAACTAAATGACTTTAAAAGGTATGTTTTAGTAAAATAAAAGAGTGAAGAGCAATATTAGTCTACAATTCACATGAAAAAAAAAAAAAACGATTTAGTTATTTTTTCGCCACTAAGTTTGTCATTGAAGCTATGATGCAAAAAGACCAACTGCATTGATTAAACGACTGACCTATAAGTACTTATTAATAAAGTTTTATGATCGTCTACGAATTTTTATATCAAACTTTGCAATTCCAAAGTATTGCAAGAATAGTTGATTCATACTTGTCGTTAGTCTATATGTGATGCTTAGTTCTTCCAAAACTGAGACATTTATACGGCGACCTATCCAGGGTGTTCGTAAAACGAGATGATAGACATTTTAAACGCATCTATTTGATTTTTATCGGGCTTTTTTATCGCCCACGTTTCATCAGTATATGTAAAACTGAACTGTACTATTGAGAATGTAAGGGAGCGAATGTCTTAAATTTGGTGTTTTTCGTAATTCTATATTCTTTACTCTAGCGATTTTTAAGCTGAACTTGACACTTGAACTTTTGGAGAATATGCTCCGAGTTGAACTGCGTGTTTTAAATCGTTAGGACGTTTTAAAGATGGTATAAATCCAATCAAAGATGATGAGATATTGGATAGGTCTTGAATTTCTAAAACCGATGAAATTATTATTCATGTTCGCAAATTAATCGGTACCTATCGATGACTTACTGTTAGAGAGGTTGCAGAAGTAGTATCTTATGTTTCGCTTTGTAATACGTAACTAAAGGGTGATCCAATTTGGACTCTATGACTTGTTTTTTGAATAAAATACATCCTACATATTACAAAAATCCTAATTCTATTGTTATTAGCGTAAAGTACAGACTTGGCAATTATTTATGAAATATGATGTCAGCCAAATGCCCCCCATGAAGTGGCGTAGCGAGGTATTTCTGCGCCCGGGGACAAGCAGGTAATCAGCGCCCCTAATTGAAAATCACCAGGACCGGGGCGAGAGTCTTTGGCGTCCTTATACAAACAAGGCAAAATTTCAAGAGAAGACCTAAAAAAAAGGTCCTCACTTCTAAATTTCAAGTAAATACCTAAAAAAAAAAAAACAAAAAAGGTCCTCCCTTTAACCTTGACGCTCCCCTGGCATCAAGCTCAGACTGTATACCTCCGGCCCTGAAAATAACCTTATCGTCCTTAATTTCGGCGTCCCCTGAATGCCGGCGCCCAAGTCATTTGTCCCCTCCTGCCCCCCATCGCTATGCCACTGCCTTCACGACCCCGCTGACATGATACCATTCTTTTAGCGAAGTTTTCCGTAATCGTTTCCAATAAATGCGGTTCGATTTCCACAATTGCACATCTGATGTTCTCTTGTACACCAAACAGTGCATTTTTGTGGATGCATTGGTTTTTCTTGAATAGCATGTGGATTTTCACTACCCCAGATGCGACATTTTGGCGATTAACAAACCCATTCAAAAGAAAATGAGCTTCATCGCTACATATGATTTTTTTGCAAAAATCAGCATCAACTTCTGTGTTTTCTAAAATCCAGTTCACAAATGTAAGGCGTTTCTGGTGGTCCGCTACTTTCAGTTCTTGCGTCAGTTGAATTTATACGCCTTTAAATGCAGATCTTTTTTTTAAATTTGTTGAGTAGTGCCACATGAAAGATTCAATTGCTGTGAACGGTAACGGATTGACGTGCTTGGTTCTTCTTGCACACTATCATGTATACGAGCAATATTTTCATTTGAACGACCTCTGCATTGATAGCGAACTCTTGGTGTATCAATAAGCTTATAACTAGAGCCCTGCGCGGATAAGCTTTTCTGTATCCGCATCCGATCCGCATCCGCACATCCATGATCCGCATCCGATCCGCATCCGCAGCTTTTGTAAATAACAAATCCGCATCCGATCCGCATCCGCAAAAATATCCGCACTATCCGCACTACAGGTTTTGCTGTCAGTTTGGAAAGAACTAACATATTTCGCCTGTTTAGGTAATCTCTGCTCTAAAACGCTACTGAAAATTTTTGGATTTACCAGCTTATTTATTACTAACCTAACCTAAGGGACCCCAAAAGTTTTAAGGCCTAGATGCGCTAATAACTTATTTAAATCTAGAGAGAGATAACAATTTTGGGGGGCCTAAGCGTTCTTTTTCGTAGGGAGTAAGTGGCGTGCTGCTTTTTTTAATATTGAATTTAAAAACAAAATCAGAAAAGTTACTTGTTAGAAGGTGCTTCATATTTTTAGGATCAAGTAATTCTCTTACGCCATTTCGCGCATAAGTTAGGCGTTGCAACTTTTTCAAATAGCAACATGTATCATTTTTAAAATTTTTGGGATCTGCAAGACTTTTTACTTCGGGTAGTATAAAAAAATTGGCAGGTTACATAATAAAATTTTCGAGAAAAAATTATGTAGGTAAATTTTGGTATTTAAATAAAACTTACTAATCAGTTTTATGTAAAAAAAAACCTTATCAGATTTAAAAGCCAGAATTAGAGCAGAGGTAGGAAGAATTACGTCGAAAGTGTACCAGGAAACTTTTGTCCAAAATATTATTTTCTATAATATATTCAATAATAAAAAGAAAGTTAAGTTGCTTGTCTTAACTCAGTCTTGATCATGGACAATTGTCTTAATAAAAATAACATAAAGTGAGATTGAATGCTACAAAATATCATGTATATACAGACAACCGAAAATAACCGAGGACTGCGTAGTCAGAACACAATTGCTTGTTTCTCCGAAAGTAACCGAAGATTTAATGTTCACGCGGATATTGCGGATAAGCGGATATGACATTTAATCCGCATCCGATCCGCATGGTTTAAATGATAATTTATCCGCATCCGCAGAAAAGTTGCGGATATCCGCGGATAATCCGCGGATACCCGCGGATTTGCAGGGCTCTACTTATAACTTATTTCAAATTTTTGCAATAGTTCACGAATTGCACGCTCACTTGGAACATTATTCCGTCCAAAAAGAGGTCGAAGTTTTCTTCGCGTAATCGTAACTGATCGCCTATTTTCATAATAAATTTGCACGATATTTATGCGTTGCTGCACAGTATACGGCGCCATGATGAATTTGCAATATGTTTAGATACCAACTGTAAAAATGCAAACTTCCAACATTTACTGAACGAAAATTGCGCGCAATTCTAATCCCTGAGTCCAATTTGGATCACTCTTTAGATCACCCCAAAAGTCACTAAAACCATCATAGATATGATGGTTTTAGTGACTTTTGCGATGTAAACGGACTTTGATGTATCCATGTGAACCAATACTATGATAATATTATAAATGTGTTTAAAATTACAAGCTAAAAAATTAACTATCCTTGTTAGTTATGTATTACAAAATGAAACATATAATAAAATATCCATACGTGTTTTATCAAGATTTAGTCTAAAATTTGTTGTTTTTCGTGACTGTCTTGTCTCTCCAAACATTTATTATAATAATCAGCACTGCAGGCCAAGCTGGCCCATGGCTTGTTTGACGATTTTTCGCCATTGCTCGAGATTCTTAGCTTTAACTTCCCATTTCTTTATCTCCAGTGTCTGCAGGTCTGTGCGAACGGCATCTAACCAACTGCCTTTTGGCCGGCATCTTCTTTTCTTGGCAATTATTCCTCCTTGTAACACTAAATTCGTTACTCTGTCGTCTGGAAGACGCGATACATGATCCAACCACCTAAGCCTCTGTGCTTTAATAACCCCAACTATGTTCGGTTCACCATAAAGGTCCATTAGTTCTCTGTTTGTTCTACGAATCACTATCCCATCTATCTTTTTTTCTTTATATATTTTCCTTCTCAAATATCTCTACTCTGTTCTTGCTATCATTGCTTCTTGCAATTAAGGATCTTGGAGTTTACTTCGACAGTAAGTTGATCTTTAATAAACATATAGACAACATTACTAGATCTGCGTATAAAATGCTTGGTTTCATAATGAGGTCTTGCAAAGATTTTAAACAACCAGAGAGTATAATATCGTTATACAAATCACTAGTCTGCAGCCGTTTGGAATACGCCACTGTTATATGGAACCCGCAATATAGCATATATATCCATAGAATTGAGTCGATTCAAAAGCGTTTTAGGTCATATTTAAATTACAAATTTTTCAAAATGTGTCACTATAAAAATAATTACAATATTAGCCTCCAAACCTTCAACCTAACTAGTCTTTCTAACCGCAGATTAAAAATAGATCTTAATACCGATTTAAAATTGTAAATAATCTGATTGACTGTCCCGCTGCTATTGAATTGATTAATTTTAACGTACCTCAAATAATAACTAGGAAAATCTCTACTTTCTACTGTAGTAACAGGTTAACAAGTTCTGGTCACAATTCTCCTTTCAATAGAATTATGTTATCTTTTAATTCATTTTTGATACCTCCGATATATTCTTCAAAGTGCAAAGATTTGGTCTGTAGTCGATCTATATCGCCTGAAACCAGCTTGATATTCCCCAATAATATTGTCTGTCATTTCACTCACTCTATTTCTGATACATATTGCTAAGATTTTATATGCAACGTCCAGCAGCGCAATTCCTCTGTAATTCTCACATCTTGTTTTGTCTCCCTTTTTAAGTATTGGGTATATCAAAGCCTCCTTCCATCTCCTCCAAACCTGTATCTTCGTTAATAATATACAACAATAGAAATATTTTTTTACCGTTCCGAAAATATAGCTTGCATGTATTTAAAACTTCAAAAGAATGACATGTTTATAAATTAATTTAACAAAATCAATATTTAGTTAGTCTTAAGAGTTTTTTTATATAAACTAATTTATTTCATGGTTTATTTATTTAATATACTGATATTTTTAAGTGAAAGTATGCCTGCCAAAAAATTCTTTTTGGCGCTTCATTTGTTACAGCGTGAGTTAACACATACGTCTGGTATGTGGCAATATAAATAACAATATTAAATATACGCAGAAATATTTTAAGAAGACAAAATTAAGGAATTATGAAACCTTTGCTAACTATTGTTCGAATTAAAATTAGAAATAGCAATTTACTGTAATAACAGCGGCGCCTTTGTGCAATAAGTTTAGTTGTGCCCCCCTGTTTTTTTTAGTAAAATGAATGAAATGCATTCATATGAAACTTATATTAATTAGTGGTGTCTCAGAACTCCGTATCCGAAAAAATCCGTATACGGGTCCGTTTCTCCAAGGCGGATCTTAAACGGATCTCATATAGATACATTTGAGACAATGAGTGAGTGATTTATTTGGAACTCAACTAAATTGTGTGTCTCTGTATGAACATATAAAAAGATTGTTTCCGGAGCTTATAAACAGGCGTTTAGATAGGTATGCTGTTGTCGGCGTTTGTTGACACCATTTAGTCGACACGTTGAAGCATTATTACCAGTGCCTGTTTACCAAAATTTCTTCAATAGTGGCCTGGTTTATAATAAATGTTTCTGTAGTTGCTTGGGGGAGTAATGTATCTACTAACACATGCCACTTATGCAGTATATACGTTGGAAATGGCACTGTCAAAATACTATGTACTGTCAAAATTTAACCAAACCAAAATATAGGCCAGTCGGTCAGTCAACGCACTTCGTCATTTTGCGTCATAACTTCAATGACAAACTTAGTGGTGAAAAAATAACTAAATCGATTTTTTTTTCGTTTGAATTATAGATTAATATTGCTCTTCATTTTTTTATTTTACTAAAACACACCTATTGAAGTTATATTTCGTTTGAGAGGTTTAGTTTGACCTTAGTTTTTTCGATAGTCATTTGGAAGATATACAATTTTTTTTTTTTTTTTGATTTAATATAGGGATATTTGTATTGGTATCGCTACTTGCAAAAGCGGGCGCGAGATCCCACCCCTGCTTCAAAGTGTTACTTTTCGAAAAGAATAAAATACCGCTATTGTTGCAAACATATTTATTTAAAAATCACTTAAAATTACAATACTTTAAAAAAATATCTCATATTTAATGATACACGAGCTTAGTGATTTTTGCAGATTTCAGCAATATTGGGAAGAATAAATGATAAAGCCACTCGCATCTCCTCTTCTAAATTTTACAGGCTCTCATGTTTTTTGTATTAATATTAACCATCGTTAAAAATCCTGCTACGCAAAGATATGACGTGGAAAATAATAACAATATGTTCAGTACCTTTTTTGCTAGACATCTTTATTATTAGTATTCATTCGGGTATTCATCTTTAACAGAGATCCAGAATTTTTCAGGAGTATTTTCAATGAACTTCAATTTTAATCTGCGATCTGAAGAGAGCGTCGTCAGTTTTTCTTCTTCATTCCGAGTAAAACTGGAGAAGTCGGAAGAAACAAACGGATTTCTTATCCAATTAAATTGTTCAGTTTAATAATGGAAAATATTTTTCAAAATTATTTTACATTGTATTGATTTTTCTTTTGCAACAATTTTTAATTGTGTATTTGATTTTTTCGCGGAGCACCAGAGATCCGCAGACCACGGATTAAGAACCACTGGTATAGATATTGGAGGTAATCCGCTTTATAATCTTTTATTCGCAGACCATCAAGTCCTCATAGCTCAAGACGAAGATGATTCCAGCTATATGGCGAGGAAGCTAAGAGAGGAATATAAAAAATGTATCTTGTTGTCGGTGAACAAGGAAGAGACCTAAAATTAGATGATGACCTCATCAGAAACTGCTAGTTTTTCAACTATCTAGGTGTCGCTCTATCAAGCAGAGGGAAGAATGAGGATGACATAAATAATAAAATAGTAAAAGGCAAGCGAGTCATCAGGCAGTTAAACCCGGTTTTGTGGAACGACAATATAAGAGCACCGTGGAAATGGACTTTTGGAGGAGTTGCGGTATCTCAAAAATTGACCACGTTCCTAATAATACCATAAGAGCAACTATGAACGTTGAAAACACTATCATAGAAACGATAGAGAACAAACGATTCTCATGGTATGGACACCTTCAGCGTATGCAAGATGATCGATGGCCGAATAATATCTGGGAGTAGATTCCTGCGCGCAGAAGAAGACCTGGGCGATCAGCAAGGAGTTAGGCTGAGGATGTTCGGAAGGCTATGGAGATTAGAGATCTCCAAGATGGCGACTGGATGGACAGTCACCTACGAAAAGGAAGCGAGAAACGGCGCCAGCCGTAAACCACTCGCTATATACATATTACGGCCAAAGCCCGAAATCGGCAAAAGTGGGAAGTGGCCGGCCAATTCGGGAACTGGCCAATATCGGCACACATTGACTGGCCAGTGTCCGATCTTTTCTTGATTTTAGGAGCTTACCACGTGCAGTCTTGCATCACTACCGAACAGTCTTGCATCAGCACATCGAATATTGGCCAGGGTTTATCCGGCACTTCGCGAAGTCGGCGGTCAAAGTAGCATATATACAGTACATCGGACATTGGCCACACGCTTCAGCCAAAGTGCGAAATGGCCGGCCAATTCGGGACCTGGCCGAACTTCGGGCTTTGGCCGTAACATATACATTACTACAATGGCGTTAGAAAAAAAAATGTTGTGAGTCATAACACGCCATGATTGGGCTCACGATACATTTTTACTAACACATTTAATTTTTATTCCTTCGTGATTACACGAGAAAAATATTAATATTAATCATGTTCACTCACGTTTTAATCGTGACCGGCCGTACCACGATGTGACACGGAAATATCACGGCACACGCCCATCACTAACTTGAACCTGGAAATAATTATTTTCAGTGCTGTACTGCTAAAATCAGCAGAAGGTATACGGTCCATTCATCGTAAAAATCAGCAAGTATACACTATAAACGGGGGGAAGGTGGTTACAGAATGGCCAAAATTTAATTTGAATTAAAACGTAGAACATAGTGTTATAACTTACTGTTATATTTCTTGAAATATATCCCAAAGGGCTTGGCGAGATGAAACAGCACTAGTCTCACTCGAACACTCTTTCGACTGCGTCTCGGTTGCTGAGCGGTGGTTTACTAACCAAGATCGTATATATTTTTTTGGTTGAAACTTTTCAACTGGAGGACCATTAGCATTAATGAACATTAGATTCGACACATTTGAAATAAGCAGAGACGCTCGCAAGTCAGTTATGGTATTATTCATTAAGCTGAAACCGCGTTCACACTCAGCTGTCGAACAAGGTTGATACTGTTGTTAAAAGAGGTTTTAATTTCTTCGGCACAGATTCTGTATTTTCTATAAAGTCTCTTAATCCTATAAGGGCTACTAGCTCATCGATATTAAATCGTCTACAAATTCTCGTTATTTCTGATTCTCCATAACGTAAATTATCAGTGTTTATATTAATTGGATTTAAAGCAGAAATATCCTTAAGAAATTGTACATTTTCAGTATTTGAATCAGAACAAAGCCTTGATTTCATCCTATCAACCATGCTTTGAATAAACTGGTTTTTATTAATCGGTATAATTTTGGTATTGCGAACCAAAGGGATATTTTTAAATGTTAATTCTGCGTTTGCTATTAAAGTTAGTTGTGTTTTTTCACCAGGATTTTCTTTGAAACTCCCTATAATTCGTATGATTCTTTTTATTAAATGTTCAGCTCTTGGTAGTGTTGTTGTTCGCGACTGTAGTTCTGTAGATAATACTGACAATTCTTGAAGGATGTCATACATGAGCACTAAATCTAATAGAAATTCAGGACTTTCAAGTTTTTTCTTTAAACCCAGAAATGTAGTTTTAGAATTTTGATCTTCACATGAGTTTTTGAAGTGGCGGTATAACGCTTCATATGAATTCCATATAGCTCGCACTGTTTTAAAACTACTCGCTACCCATCGAATTCCAAGAATTCGTCCTACCTTTTTAAATTTTAGTCCTAGTTTATGGCATATACACTCTAATACCCTTTTCACACTAGATCTTTAAGATCGGATGTTAAAGTGAATGTATCTTTAAACGCTAATGTGAAACCGTATGGCCTCGGTTAAATACAAGCGATGTTTAAGACAGAGATCTGCGTCTTAAACTTCGTCCGCATTGCCAACTTAATTTCTATTATAAAAAAATACCCCTTGAATTTGTGCTGTCAACATTTTATATTATCATAAACAAGAATACTGTATTATATCGACGTTATAAGAAGTTTATACTTATTGTTATAATAAAATTATTTATTTTAATAATGTGTTTAATAAAATACAGAGCTACAATAATTGAGATAAAATGTATCGACTTACATGTTAATACAGGTGTAATATATTCTTTATTGTAGAATGAAATGAAATATCCTTATTTGTTTATAATAATTCAAAATGTGCGTCTGCGCAGACAGTTCAAAACTGATAATTTCATGACGGTAACTTAAGGACAAAATTACTGTAGCTGATGACAGCACCAGAGATTTAAACATCAAGTGTGAAAGCATACCGATCTTAAACATCGGTGAACTTTAAGTTCACTCGTCTTAAAGATCTAGTGTGAAAAGGGTATAACGCATGAGAATTTTTAGGAGACTGGCTATATAACGTATATAGTTTGTCTAGAAAGTAATGTAGTAATGATTCACCGCCGCTCATATTATTGTATTTGATTATTACAGCTAAAGATAAAAATTTGAAAGCAAATATTAACAATTTAAAATATTTAAGTATTTGAAAATTTAATATCGTCGCATGTTTTGATTTTTCAATAAGCACAGAGTATACGCTATTTGTTAAGATCAAACCACAGGGTATACGCGTATACCCTCTAATAGCCCTGATTATTTTATAATAACAGTCGTTATTGTGACTATTACCTGTTTAGTGGGGCGCACGTTAAATTATTTCTTATATCTTGACTTGAATTTATTTTCGCCATTTACCTCAAAAATTACTCACATTAGAATTTTATCTTCGCATTATTTATTTGTTTAATAACAATAACACCTTGAACTAAGTAAAACAAAGCAGCAACAGATAAGGATAGTTCTAGACAAGTTCAGAGGATATATGTAATTTATGTGGCAGTTTGTGTCGGGCCGGTTTAGTTACAGTTCCAAATTTATGATTTTAATGGATTAGATACGTTTTAGTTGATTAGTGTTGAGGGTTTAATACTTAATTGTTACAGTGCAGTTTCTGTCATGGCCAATACCGCAATGATATCGATCGTAGCCTTCGCTTCTTATGCTTGTTAACTGCTGGAGAAAACTATAATTTTAGTTGATGAAAAAGTGACGAAAATGGATATTAAATCTAATAGACACAAAAGGAAATTAATAGACAAAAAAAAAATTGAAATAGATAGCTTGTTTCATTGGTTTAAGTGGAACTAGATTTTGAATTCTCGTAACTGTTAACGTTTGATTGAAGCTTTTGATCATTTTGTTTAGCAAATGCCAACTTCAAACATTAAAAAATTAGCTCGTGACATCTTAAGAAAATTAAAATTTCATTTGGTTCCGCTTAAAGGTTTGGAATAGCCCATACATATTCTAGGGCAGTGCTCTTAAAGTTATTGATATCGCGGCTCCTTGCAACTCAAACCGAAAACACACAGCCCCCTAAATTTTTTTTTTGAACCTACTTTGGTTAAAAAAAGTTTTTGTTTCATATACCTATACATATATTTTTTTAACGCTCAGATCATTCAATAATCTATGTATAATGAAGAATAATATTTATGTAGCATTGAAGTTAAAGCTACTTATCCATTTTAAATAATAAAACAATTACTTATCTATAATTATATTAGTCATATTTTTGGATAAGATGAATACCATCTATTCGTAGTGGAAGAGGTGAGTCCGTCGAAGGCAGCGAGGGAAAAACCGGTACTTTTTCCCTACCACTTAAGAGCAATTTTGTTGTTGTTTTTTTTTTTTTTGTAGCAGCTTCTGTTTTCATACAGAATTTCATTGTTTTTGATTTCACTATAAAAATTACTAGACGAGACGTTTTTAAAACACATATTCATTTAAAAAAACTCTAGTTGGCTTGGGAACTTTTATGAAATTACTCATAAACTAAAATGTAAAAGTAAATAAAATGCAAACAAATATTTAACAAGTAGAATTTTAAATAAACTTTTAAACTGATTACTGATTTAAACTGATATACAGGCTATTCCAAACGATTAGGAGGTACTAACTGGAATTTTCATTTTTGTAAGTTATCATTAGCTATTTTTTTTTATATAAAAGCTTCTATCAATCTGTAAAAATTACTAGATTTGAAAATCTAGTTCCGCCTAATCGTTTGGAATAGACTTTAGCAATAAACGCGATTTAGCCAAGTAGTGGAGGTTATATAAAACAACTTAAACACAACAAAACATGTGTTTCCCTCAGAAACCTACATACGATAATTTTCCATGCCTGCTGGGAGTTTTTTCTTTTTTAGGGTTTTGTAGGTATGACCAAAAAATCCTTATACCGTCATTTTGTCGTCTGTCTGTCTGTCTGTCTGTCTGTTCGGTAAAAATTGTAGCCAAACGGCTAAACCTAGAGAGTTGAAATTTTGCATGCTTATACAACTCTTTGATCTGCACATAGGAAAAATACTAAAACATCTAAAAAACATATCCCCCTAGAAATATAAACAAATATGTGCTGATCGAAAAAAAATATATTTTTTTATAATTCTGAGTAGGGTATCAAATGAAAGCCCTTGGTACGTGGATTAACGATCAAATTTTTATTTTTGCAAAATAAATTATTTTTAAGCGATTTTTGCCAATATTGTGCAAAAATTTTTTTGTCGCACACCCTGTAGCCCAGATGGTTTAAACTAAAAATCTGAAAAAATTCTAAGTAATGTACATTGGTGTGAACCGGAATAGTTCAACAGGAATTTTGGATCAGATTAGGTTTTTGGAAAAAAACGCATTTTTTGTGATTTTTGGCTAATAATGTACACAAATTATAGCTTTGTAACACGCCACACTGTAACGTGTATGCTGGTCTAGTGGTATTAGACGCTGATTTTTGACCCAAGTAACCCGATCCGTAAGGGATCGAACCCTGTGAGAAGAGACTATATTATTATTTTTTTTTTTTAATTTTTATATTGTGTAAATTATTAATTCAAAATTCTAGTTATATTTTGGCAAATGTTGCATTTAATTTTTAAAAGCGTAAATTTAATAGCCAGTGGAAATTGTTTAAATTATAATTTAATTCTGTTTCAATGTACACGAAATCAGAGGGGCGGAACTTATAACAACAAATGGAAGCCATAGGCGCAATTTTTAAAATTCTTAATAAGGTTCATTAAGAATTATTAAGCTATATAAAAAAAAAAAAAATACTGCACATATTTAAAAACCTAAATAATGGTATTAGGCGTTCGAAATAAAATTAACAAAAAAAATATTTTAATATAAAATTTGTTTTCGCATCCAAAATAATCATCATTCACTTACTAAATACCTGCAAAACCCTGAAATGTGTGAAAATTCACACTTCACATCAATTTTTCTTTTTAATGCACAATCGTAAATTCTTTCTCATATTTAATACAGATTTAACTGTTGACACATTTAATCTATTTCTTTTCTTGGCTCACAGTGCACCAATCATCGAAAATACACTTTCGATATTATGTCGATGAATCGTAAAGAAGTATCGACATATTTTTAATAATTTAGAATAAAATTCTGCATTATTGGGTTGATAACAAGTACGAAAACGATACCAAGATATAAAAAAAAGAAAAAGAAAGATCAGAACAAAAACGAAGAATATGTTGTCTTCAAAAGAGACCTTCTGGTCACTCTCTTCATGGATAAAGCTAAATATCACCTACCTTCACTAGTAGGGGTGAAGTCCGCCGAAGACCCTAACACAACAGAACAGCAAAAAATATTTCATCACAACTTAAAAAACTGAAGTTATAATGTACAGAGCTTTCATTAATGATAATCGATAGGCGTTTAAACTTAGCGAGCTGCCGTGTTATTAATTTTGATCCCTAGCTGTACATGACGCATTTTATCATAAACGTAGATACGGAAATAATTTGACGTTGAGAGTTGTCTGACAATTTCTAGTGTATTTATTATCAGAAAAGGCTCTTTTTATTGCTACTTTTGTACATTATTTCATTGGTAATACAAAAATAGACACGTAAACAATAGAAAATATATGTTCTTAATAAATTGCGTTGCCAATGAATCATAAATTTGCCTTTGTAAATTTTCCCATGTGCACCACTGGTAAGTACCAACCTATAAAATTAATCTGATCAGCGAGAAATTTAAACGCCTATCAATCATTTATGAACACACTGTATTAAACGTACGCCATTATTATGTCGACTAAAATATATACAATGTATGTATGTACACAAGTCTGTTTAAGATAACTATGAAATGATGTCACACTTGGTTAATTTAATTGCCAGTTAAATATAATGTATCTAACGTACAAGCATTACTCAGTGGTTACATTTGACTTCCACAGGTTGGTAGCTCTTTCCTACATTGCCACATTTTCTTAAACAGCACTTAGAATATTTCTATTTAACATGTGGACGAGTAAGGTTAAGCTCATGTTTTATTTTAAATTGTATCAAATATTATTATTATAAAAATGCCGAAAGCTCTAAGTAAGCCGCGCCCAAAGCATGATTTGTCTTTTATTAATTATTTTTAATGATTCTTGTAGACTTCGTTCAAGGTAAGAAAAATACAGGCGGAAGTTAGTTCCGCAGCGTAGAAACCAAATTTCGTCCATTACGTTATCAAGAGTTAGTTTAACACATTTCAGTGGCGTCACTTTTGATTTGTTTTTGACTATGCATATTGTGCGATATTTGTTTATTTCCGTTATTATTATTAATTTCTCGTACGTTTTAAGGTATACCGTGTACTAAAATGAGCAAAAATGTATTTAAAATACATAATTTTGTTTGTTTGGTATGCACAATAATTGTTTAAAACTCTTATGTGCGTCAATATTTAGTTGTTTACTTGTGCAGAATTGATGACGTAATTTATGACACCCTGTATCTTTCTTGTAATGAACGACCTCTGCACTGAAAATTTCATTTCATTTCATTTAGATTTGTACGATATTGATGTATTACATTATAGCATAATTTAAACCAGGCATATGCAAGCTACGGCCCGCGGGCCTAATCCGGCCATAAACATCCAAAATCTCATTGAATCTGGCTCGCGAGTATATCTTTGTTTTCAGAGATCAAATGCGGTTAAACGGTTGATGTTAATGTGGAACAAGCGCCACTTTCTCTGCAAATGGAACTACTTCAGCTACAGAGAGCTCAGATTTGAAGTCAAAATGAAGGACATTTCACTAATTGAGTTTTTAAGAAATATTTCCTTGCCATCTATCCGCATTATTCTGCAAAAACATTTGTTCATGATACCTTGGAGCCTTTTTGTAATGTCACAGATTGCATTTTATGTCTCAACCAAAAAGGAGAATATAGGGGAGAGTAGCCAAATTTGGACCACTTAAGAATTTTTTAATATATAGGGATGTACAAGTATTTTTAATAAAAAGGAAGTAGTGGAAAAAAAAGTTATTGTTTATATCTTCAAAATAATACAATTTATTTTAAATAAATAATTATATTGAACAATGAAAAATCAATACATAAAAATCGTGTCATCGGTCCAATTAAAGAAACTGGTTTCTTAGGATGGACCAGAGGTTTTCCAAGATGGACCATCGATATATTTAAACACAATTGAAGCAAAAGTACTTTTGATTTTTGCACTGACTCCAGCACACTGTGTATGGACCCAAGTGTGATATTTTATGCATTGTATCATCTCATCTTCCTTCATTTCCTCACATATAATACAAAACCATGTAGTCTTAGTTTTATTCTTTGTCTTTTTGGTCCAATATTTGGTAATTTTATTTTGTAAGTCTTTTTATCTTTGACTTTTTCTAATTCCTTTTTATGAGGACTACTTGTTATTACAATTGCTTTTTGGGCTATTCCTCCAGTTCGAGAAGACGATGGACCTTGCTGTGGATTTCGTTTTGGTGGAGGTAATACAAGGTGTCTCAAAAGAAATTTTATATTTAGTGGATCGATTAAAAAAAAAGTAAGCCGTGTATAGAAAAAATGTTTATTAATTATTAAAATACACTTTTTGGGGATTTATTTCTTAAAAATAATATCGTCTAAATGTAGACCCTCGCGTTCTCGGCACTCATTTAATCGAACAGTAATATTACTTATGACGTCGCGGCAGGTGGACTCAGGGATGGCTGCCATTTCGTGACGGATATTTTCTTTCAAATGCGCCAGTGAAGTCGGTTTATTGGCGTAAACTTTAGATTTAAGATAACCCCATAGGAAAAAGTCCATAGGGGTTAAATCTGGACTGCGTGGAGGCCAATTTATGTCACCTCTCCGGGAGATCAATTTGCCTGAGAAAATATCACGAACACGTGGCAGAGACATATTGGACGTGTGTGAAGTTGCTCCGTCCTGTTGGAACCATGTTCTTTGGTTAAAGCCAGGAAAGTTTTGCAGTTCAGGTACCAAGAAGTTGTCTAACATCTCCACATAACGCTCTGAATTCACTGTAACTGCACGCCCCCTTTCGTCTTCAAAAAAGTAAGGGCCGATAATTCCTCGCGCCGACATCGCAGCCCATACGGTCACTTTAGGCGAATGTAGGGGTTTCTGATGTTTGCGTTTCGGATTCGTTGCACTCCAGTAGCGGCAGTTCTGCTTATTTACGTGGCCATTAAGATGAAAATGAGCTTCATCCGAAAACAAAATGTTGGTAAACGTTGAAAATCGATTGAAACCTGATTTACGAAATTAAGCCTCTGACTGGCATCTTAGGGCTTTAATTCTTGCACCAATTGAATTTTATAGGGGTGCAGCTTTAGGTCTTTGTGCATAATGCGATGTAATGATGATCTATGCACATTTAAAGCACTTGCGCGCTTCCGAATTGAAAGGTTCGGGTCGTCACGAACAGACTGATTAACATTCTCCACGTTTTCTACCGTTCTTGATGACCTAGGTCGCCCGGATTTTGATTTATCCAGCGTTGTACCAGTCTCTACAAACTTTTTAACCCAATGTCGAATGAGAGGAATGCTTGGCGCATCATTTAAGTGGCGAAAACCTCGAATACTGCAGAATTTTCTACGCGCTACAGTCGCCGAATCACCGTTTTTGTAAAACTCTCGCACGCATAACGCGCGGTCTGCTCCCGAGAAACGCTCCATAGCGACTGGATTCCCAAGAGCCGGGCTACCGATTGACATAACCCCCGCGCCCCTCGGATACGTTACGTTCACGCAGTAAGCTAAATAAATATAAAAAATTTTTTGAGACACCTTATATATCGTAAAGAATATCCTTACACTTTTTAATTTTTTGTTTTTCTCCCGAGGTACATAATCAACAGCAGAATCACTATTATTACTTGTACTGTCACTTAAAGACATAGATGTTGGTGTATTAGGCCTACTTGTAGAATTTACTGCGATTTCAGCAGGGTTAGCAGAACACTGTAAAATATCGGATGCTGCAAACTGGTGGTCCTGAAAGATATGTCTATTTCCAGGCCAAATACCAGGGGCACGGAAGGCACTTTCAGCTATAGCTACAGTGGCTGCTCGGTCGTATGCTTCATTTAGCAATTTAGACATCTGAATTGGACCGGTCCAATTCAGGCGACTGCTTGTGGTCCAACTTGAGCTACTTTTATAAATATTTTAAAATGTTTCACCTAACCTTACATTTGAACTAGATTAATAAAACTAATATAGTAAATTGTAGCCAGATAAGTTTACTTTCTGCAGATATAAAAATATATTTTGTTACTTACTTTGAAACAGTCTAAAGACTATTGGCCTTATTGATAAAATATTTAATTGATGGTATGTAAATACTAATGTAAACACTTCACTAACTGCAACCATGAGGTGCGCTGTTATAAAAATGATTGCATCAGACAAGTTTACATCCATACCCTTTTAAATCACTGTTTTGCTGCGTAAATGCCTTATGCAGGTCAAGTTACGATAGTGGTCCAACCTAGGCGATGGTCCAAATTCGGCTACTCTCCCCTACTTGTTTGTGAGAAAAGTTTGTGTTAAATATTCGAAGTTTAGTGTAGCGTGATATCTTGGAGGAGTTCCATATTTTATTGAGCTGGGGCTTCTTAATTTTGCTTTGAATATCGCAGTGATCATTTTAATTTATAATTATTTTTTATTAACATAATTTTAAGACGCTAGTCGAATCTAGTACACGGGGTTTGATAAAAAAATGGCGGACAGGCTGAGTAAAACTTTCTTATTAAGAAATTTTTTTACATTTAAATTATCACCTTCGAAATACTGCCCTTGTAATAGCTATTCATAGCTGTCTTTTTCATTTCTGGAAACATATTATGTAGACACTTTTTGGAATCGCTTTCAAGTTAATTCATTTTTTTATCACTTGAATCGTTAGTAACAGGCGTGATTTTAACAAACTCAAACTCAAATTTAAAATAGCGGTTTTTGTAATTCTTCTCAGTTGTTTCCCGAACTTTGACAAATTTGTGTGTAGTATGAAGTCCTAAGCATCCTATTAAAATTAAATAAACATTTTATTATTATTTATGCATTACAAATTTTTTCTTGTGTTTTTATATTAACGTTATGAACTTAATTTTTGTATAGTATAGAAAATTTAGAATGTTTTATTTTTTTATAATATCTCCTTAAAAAGATCCTTAAAAAGTTCTGGCCCACGAATGTACTTCAGATCGCTATCCGGACCTCGGTATTTTGGAAGTTGCACATGCCTGATTTAAACAATAAATTTCGCGACAACAGACATCTTTAAAAAAGTCGCAACACCAATACTGACCTACGCATGTGAAGCATGGACTATGACGGAAAAACATAAAAGCAGAATTCGTAGCACCGAAATGAGGTTTCTGAGGAAAATTGAAGGCAAAACAAAGAAAGACCACATAAGAAACGAGACATTCCGGGAAAATTTACACACAAAGCCAATAGAAAACACAATCCAAGAAGGACAGCTAAGGTGGTTTGGACATGTTCAAAGAATGGGAGAAGAAAGAACAGCGAAGAGAGCATTTGAAGCAAGACCTGATGGCAAAAGACCCCGAGGCCGGCCAAGAAAAGCGTGGGAGACGGAAGTGGCACTAGCCATAAAGGTAGAAAGGCTTAGGGTTAAGTAAGTAAGTATTTCGCGACAACCTTACTACTGACTCGCGTCACACCGGTTGGAAAGCACTGCTCTACATCATAATTCACATTAGCCCCTTTAAGCCGCATTCAGAGCTCTTAAATCAATAGACTGTAGATTACGGCTTGTAGTCTGTTGGTTGTCACTAACAAGTTTGTCATATGGTAACGCGTTAAACCATTCAGACCTCTAAATTTAATACGTTGTTCTTTGTCGATCGTGGATAATTTTCTTAACTTATAGCTAGTAAGTTGTTTTAATGAGACATACATATAAACACATTAGCTATCTCAGTCTATCAGGGACACCGTAGTTATCGTAGGCCTTTACATAACCTAGCATAATGTCATCATTAACAAATCTTTGCTCAAAATTACAAAGACAGACAGTAAATATGATCAATTTAGGTAATTAGGTTAGGTTAAGTTATTTAAAATCTAAGACAACAGAATTACAAAAACGATTATACATAGAAAACATTTTACGAAGCCATGTAGTTGGTTTAAAGACACACAGATGACGGACTATTCGTAACCCATTAATTTCTAACTTGCTGTGAACGGTACGTAGAACATTAAAACAATGCATAAAAACATAACTTACAACGTGACAACGAACAGTCTACAACGTGTTAATTTAAAGGGCTTTGAATGCGGCTTTACTTCCTGGGAAATGTAGTTTTTAAATCTCGTTTTAGAAGTGGTTGGACATAACTTAACTTCTTTGTCATTTGTTATATAGGTAAAATATAAATTGTAACTGGCAACAAAGCACATTTCTCAATTGTGACGTCATTTCATATTTATCTTGAACAGACTATTGTAATAAATTTGTCGTTAATTATTTTCTATATATACACCAACTGAATTCTTAAAAACATTTTTTAATAACTATTTTTTATAATAGGGGGGACTAATGTGAGGCTTGGCGAATCCGCCTTTGCGAAAATACGCCACTCAAAGTGTTGAAAATGATTATTTTGAAACCTTTTTGAGATATTTATTTGAAAGAAATGTAATTCTATCCATTCTCCCATTGTACTTTGTTAAAAGATTTCTCAGGTTCGTGAAAATTACGACGTTCATTAAATTTTCCAGTTAAAAAGAATAATGTTCTTTTTCAAGGTAGCGTGTGGCGTGTATTGTTCTACTGTGAAGTTCCACAGGTCACCTTTGTCGTGGGTTAAAGTTCCCCTGTGTAGAATGAAAAGCTTATGTTTAATTCAAGTTTTCTGTTTCATTAACTTTCTTATTATTCTGATATTAAAGCTGAGTTAAGACAAAGGTCAACGTAAAATCCGTAAATAAAAATGAAAATCATTAAAATTAAATAGTAAATTTAGAATGATTATTCATTTATCACAGCAAACAATGAATAATTAACGTATGTCGATTTCTTACGGCAAGACATGTTTTGATGTGTTTACGTTTGTTTTACATAACCTCACCTAATCTAATACCCTTTTCACACTAGATCTTTAAGATCGGATGTTAAAGTGAATGTATCTTTAAACGCTAATGTGAAACCGTACGGCCTCGTCTAAACACGACCGATGTTTAAGACAGAGATCTGCGTCTTAAACTTCGCCCGCATTGCCAACTTAATTTCTATTATAAAAAAATACTCCTTGAATTTGTGCTGTCAACATTTTATATTATCATAAACAAGAATACTGTATTATATCGACGTTATAAGAAGTTTATACTTATTGTTATAATAAAATTATTTATTTTAATAATGCGTTTAATAAAATACAGAGGTACAATAATTGAGATAAAATGTATCGACTTACATGTTAATACAGGTGTAATATATTCTTTATTGTAGTCTCTTTATTGTAGAATGAAATGAAATATCCTTAATTGTTTATAATAATTCAAAATGTGCGTCTGCGCAGACAGTTCAAAACTGGTAATTTCATGACGGTAACTTAAGGACAAAATTACTGTAGTTGATGACAGCACCAGAGATTTAAACATCAAGTGTGAAAGCATACCGATCTTAAACATCGGTGAACTTTAAGTTCACTCGTCTTAAAGATCTAGTGTGAAAAGGGTAATAGGAACCGACATACCGGGTGAATTATTTAAGGAGCAACATGCATCATTTAATGTTTCACATTTAAGGTTAATTTTCACATTTAATGTTAATGAAGTGAGTTATTTCAAAAGCAACATAGCCATAAAACAAATGCTTATCGTATCCATAGAAAAAACAAAATATTATTTTTTTAAATATTTTTTGACTTAGCTACCAAGGACATTATTATTTTTGTTTGTATGTAAATATAAACAAACTAATAAAAATTCATTTATTGTTTCTAATTAACTATTTTTTAGCCGTCTAGGAACTTTATCATGTCAAATAACTTTTATATCTAATCACCATTGCATATCTGTTGCCCATGGATATGAGCTTTCTTTCATAGGTGAAATAACACACTTCATTAACATTATATGTGAAACATGTATGTTGCTCCTTAAATAATTCACCCGGTATGTTAATTTTTCATGCTGCGAGTTTTTTTTATGAATAAGCGTTTTAATTTTCGTCTTTATTTTTAATGATTTTCTTGTTATTACATATATTATTTATTAAATAATACGTTTAATAAAAAATACGCGAACAGCGTGCGCTGCGTAATACCTCATAAGCAAAGAAGGAGAATAGCGACTTGATATGATGTAGATGTGATTTTTAAGATAACTGCCGCAGAGTTTACTTCGCTTATTAGTGAATAAATTTAATTAGTTCGATTTTAAAATAGCGGTTTTTGTAATTCTTCTCCATTTTCTTTACTACGGCGATTTTTAAAATAGACCATGACGAAGATAAATTTTCGTATTCGCCATGGTCTATTTTAAAAATCGCCGTGGTAAAGAAAATTAAGAAGAATTACAAAAACCACGATTTTAAATTTGAGTTTGTTAAAATCACTCCTGTTACAAACAATTCAAGTGATAAAAAAATGAATTAACTTGAAAGCGATTCCAAAAAGTGTCTACATAATATGTTTCCAGAAATGGAAAAGGCACCGACAGCTATGAATAGCTATTACAAGGGCAGTATTTCGAAGGTGATAATTTAAATGTAAAATAATTTCTTAATAAGAAAGTTTTACTACTCCTGTCCGTCATTTTTTTATCAAACCCCGTGTACTAGATTCGACTAGCGTCTTAAAATTATATTAATAAAAAATTATTATAAATTAAAATTATCACTCAGATATTCAAAGCAAAATTAAGAAGCCCCAGCTGAATAAAATATGGAACTCCTCCAAGATATCACGCTACACTAAACTTCGAATATTTAACACAAACTTTTCTCACAAACAAGTATATTCTCCTTTTTGGTTGAGACATAAAATGCAATCTGTAACATTACAAAAAGGCTCCAAGGTATCATGAACAAATGTTTTTGCAGAGTAATGCGGATAGATGGCAAGAAAAAGTCTTCAACATAGATCTTTGGAACCAAACTCAAAGAAATAAAAACAGTAAAGTAGAAATAGATTGAGCATGTTTTGCGTAGACCAAACTGACATTCGAGTAGAAATCACGTACAAACCTTAGATTCACGGTAAGTTCATCGAAAATCAATTCATCGAAAATCAATTCATCGAAAATCAATTCATCGAATGATCAATTCATCGAATGATCAATTCATCGGAAAAAAAATATTTTGTAAATATTTGAGAGGAATGCCGAGGGGATCGGAAAGCCAAAAAAGCAGCGGTCAATAAAAGTTGACAGACTACACTTATTAAATAACTACAATGTACGGTGTTCAATGTACGGTGATTCTAAACAGGTGGCATTGTTATGTTAGTGTGAGTTTGTTTTGTCATTAAACTAGATGATGGGTAGCTCGCTTCGCTCGGCTTCTTCTAACCAAACCCTTACTAACCTAACCTAACCTAAGATAGTGTTTTGTCATTAAACTAGAAGATTGGTAGCTCGGTTCGCTCGGCTTCTTCTAACCAAACCCTTACTAACCTAACCTAACCTAAGATAGTGTTTTGTCATTAAACTAGAAGATGGGTAGCTCGCTTCGCTCGGCTTCTTCTAACAAAACCCTTACTAACCTAACCTAAAATAGTGCTTTGTCCTTAAACTAGAAGATGGGTAACTCGCCCCGCTCGGTTTTAGACTTTTACTAACTAAACCTAACCTAATTACCTTGTTTTTAGATGCATAGTACTTTATTTTCCCCCATATTAGCCCAATTAAAATGCGTATCATTGTGTATGAATTTATAAAAATTATTTGCGTGCAATTGCCCATAACCTGTCTTATTAAACCTTAAAAACAAAAAATTTATTTGTTTTATTATATAAGTTTTCTTATTATAATTCTTTATTTATATTCAAACACTATGTCACTTTATAACCATATAAAAAAATTTATGCAATTATTTCTTAGTCTGTCTACTTTTATTGACCACTGCTTTTTTGACGTTCCGATCCCCTCGGCATTCCTCTCAAATATTTACAAAATATTTTTTTTCGATGAATTGACGATTCGATGAATTGATCATTCGATGAATTGATTTTCGATGAATTGATCATTCGATGAATTGATTTTCGATGAACTCGTCGGTTACCAAACCTTAGCACCCAATTAAAAAAAAAAGCTCACAATAGACCGAAATTGAGAGAATTTGTTAAATTCTACAAATTAGAGTGCTGCAACAGTTTTGCACCGATGTCATTCTCGAAACACTCCTTATAATTACTTTTGCGAATCTCTTCGAATTTTCTCTTCGATTAATTCTGCTTAATACACACACCGGTAAATTTAAAGGAACAGGCATAAAAATCTAATTATTTTCCCTGTAGTGTACATATTGTTGATATCTCTCAGGTATTCTTCTAGTACGATGTTTTTTGGAATAATTGAAACTTGATTTACACCATGTGAAACCAGTTGATGAAGAAAAAAATCAAAGATGTCGGAGTCGAACAAAATATGGTTTTAAACAGAATAACTTTATTGTACATTTTGGACTTTGTTAATCATTTAACGCGCTTTTCTATTGCCTCAATAGCGTGCGTTTCCCTCACGAGCTCTTACGACTGCAGGTATTTTACTTCTTATGAGGTCATCAATCAGTTCTTAGGGCAATCTGCCCCATTCCTGAATCAGTGCGGCTCTTACCTCTTCTCTGTTTTGAACAGCTGGAATTCTTGACCGAAGTCTTCTGCCTACCAAGTTCCACACATATTCAATCGGGTTGAGGTCAGAGGAGCACGCTGGCCAACCCATTGTTGTTATACCCACTTGATTTAAAAAGTCTGTTATACATTGGGCGCGTGTTTTCCTGCATTAGGGTGAAATTTTCTCCGATATATGGAGCAAAAGGTACAACATGGTCTTGAAGAATATCTCTGATGTACCTATCTGTAGTTAACGCTCCGCCATCAATCACCACTAACTCAGTGCGAGCTCCCAAACATATTCCACCCCACACCATAATTGAACCTCCATCAAAAGATACAGTAGTAGCAAAATTAAATGGTGCATTTTGTTCTTCTTGGCGTCGATACAATCTTCGTTCATTATTTAGTAGAGATTTCAAAGCTATCTAGATATAGGCTACAAAATAATAAAAATTAAAAAAACATAATTTTCAATTTGTTCATTTAAATTTGCCGGTGTGTGTAATGATATGGTTAATAGTGGGTTTACATACACCGAACGACAGCTAAAAAACATAAAAGAGCAACGAACTATGTATGTGTAAACGGTAAAAAAAAAACAAGCGATCGAATTTCTTCGTCTTCATTGAAATTCTGACCCGAAGTTGTCGACACTTCAAAGGAAGTTCGAGTTCACCCGGAATCTGTATGAACACGTATTTAATATTTAGTGAATTAGTTTGCAAGACCGGGAAAGTTTTAAGGTTGGAATATTTTAAAAATGTAAACAAAATTTTAGGTAAGAACAAGTGAACATTTGGGCGAAGCTATTCTATGGGGGTTATTTGCTACTGCCAGCCTGCAATAACATTTCATTTGATAAAACAGAATTGACTAAATATTCTTATGGTAAAAAGAGGCATATCAATGCGAAAATAATCCAAACAAAAACGGATGAACAAGGTTGTTGTATGCAAATTATTACAAAAAATTGCTAACTGAAATTACAATTCTGTCAACCCGGATGCATAATTAATAATATAAAAAGGGAACAGTCGTGGTCTATAGTGTGACATATCGAAGAGAGAAAGAGAGGAATAGAGAGAGAGACAGCGAGTGAGAGAGAGAAGAAAAAACAGTGTGAAGTAAAAAAACAAATATTAAAGATTCGTAGTCGCCGTCAACTTCCAAATTTGTGAATTTTGCCTCTAGTTAAAAATTTACAATTTTTTTCATCGAAAATACCTACTCTGCGCACATTGTGAAATACCCAGATAGTGAAGATGGAAAACAGTTATTTGATATAATGCAGCTAGCGTTTGTGAGTTGACTGCTGTTCAGTTTGTTTTACTTCGAGTACTTCGAAGTTATTTCGTTGGAATTTTATAGCGGATTTTGTAAGAAGAGCAGTGTCTGTCAAAAGCGAGTTGTAAAATTTGGTTTCAAACTTGAAAAGACAACTTGATAAATTGGATAATTTTAAAAACATCTTTCTGGAGAAGTTGCTCGAATTGTCGAACTGCGTGTTTTAAGTGGTTCAGTCGTTATAAGATCATAAATAAGAGACATCTAATTTTATTATTAAAAACACGAACAAACAAATAATTAAGAATAAATTTTTGTCTAAAAAATACTAATAATTGCCTACTCAACGATTCGCCTCCAGAATGTACGATTTAAAGCCAGTCTGCGCTAGTTGTCCTTCCTTGTTTCTGGAGGTCTTTAAATGCACTATCCATCTATCTGGTACGCGATCTTCCCCTCGACCTAGTGGTACTTGGCATGCTCTCGAACACTCATTGCACATTATCTGTATTTGGCAATCTGATCATGTGCCGAAGTCAGCGTATTCTGGCGCTCTTGATAACATCATCTTCATACAGCCTTCGTATCTCTTAATTTCTCCAGATACTCATACACATTCTTGTATCGGATCAAATATTTGGCGCAATAATTACCTTTCGAAAATCCTAAGTTGTTCTTTTTGGTCTTCTCGGAGTGTCCAACACCATGTACCATGTACCGGTACCATACGTGAGTACTGGCCGAATTATCGTTTTGTAAAGTCATATCTTTGTATTCTTAGATAGAATTCTAGATTTGAAGAGGTCTCACAGTGAATAATAGGCTTTGCTTGTTGCGAATTCGCAAAATTCTAGCTTTAATTTCTACAGATAAGTCGTTGTTATAGTTGACTATACTACCTAGATTCATTAGCTTCTGCAATTTGTAGCTCTAAGATAGTATTTGGACAATTCCTTCTAGCCAATCTAGACATTTTTAGGTATTTAGTTCTATCTAGGTTAATTTCTAGACCTATTTCACTGGCTTTGCCCTGTGGCGATCTGTAGGAATCAACAAGCGTTTGTTCTGAGGTACTGACTATCATGATATCGTCAGCATATCCTAGTATTTAGCCTCTATTTCTGAAGATGTAGTGGCTGTGCTGGATCGCGTTTCTTTTAATTATTGTGACTAATACCATATTGAAAAGTATATGGGTGTTGTGGTCCTTTTGTCATAATCCAATATTTGATATTATTTCTTCAGACTTTTCCGTGCCAGTTTTAACTTTATAGACTGTGCTTACTATAGTTTGCATGATCTGGTTGCTTATCTTTGATGGAACATTGTAATTTATCAGTGCTTGCCAGACTGATTCATGTTTGACAGTATCATATGCTTTTTTAAAGTCGAAAAAAATATTGTGCATATCGATCCCGTACTCATTAACTGCCGTAGACAAAAAATTTGGTATGTCGTCGTATTTTCCAGGTCGAAAACCTGGCAGGTAGTTGCCTATACCTTATGCCTTATTGCCTATACATAAGGTATTAGTTTTTTCCGGAGAATGTGGGACAAAATCTTGTATGTTGTGTTGAGGAAATTAATATTTCTTAAATTGCTACATAACATACTGTCACCCTTTTTATAAATTGGACATATTATTCCTAATAAATACAATCAAAGATGTTGAGAATCGGGTAGGGGTCAGAGAACTTTAATTTCTAAAACTGATGAAAAAATTATCCAGGTGTGCGAATTAATCGGTACCAATATACGATTGCCTGTTACATGGGTTGCAGGAATATCATACGGGTCTGCTCAAATTTTGATAAATGGCGAAAATCCAATAGCACACACCAGCTTACACTTCCCTTATGATTCGCTAGTTCTTGACGAAGAACATTTACCACCAGATCACCTACCATCGTCATCATCCACCAGACTTGACCTCGTGTCATTTCTTTTTGTTTCCAAATACTGGCAGCGATGTGTAACCACAGTAGGGCAATATTTCGCAGATAATAATTTAAATGTAAAATGATTTCTTATTATTAAAGTTTTATGACGGTATCCCGCAATTTTTTTTATTATTTTGTATAAAAAGGCGTTTTCAGGTTAAGTTGGGCCATTTCGTGAGAGAGTCGAAACGAATGACGAAGTGGATGACGAAACTCGCAATCCTAATCAAAGACCCTGCCGTATTTGATGGTTATCTAGCTTGTTCTAGCTTAATTCGGCTTCTCCGGTATTTGCCTAGTATTAACTTTAATATAATAACACAATAACACTGTGAATATTTCATTTCGAATACACTTAAAATAATATCCATATAGTTTTTTTATTTAATTACTTTTTGTATTAAAACAAAATGACCTGTAACTACAAAATTAAGTTCCAAGATAACCAAACTGTTAGTCGGTAAGTAACAAAAACAAATCATTCAATTCACCTATCTTAATGTTGAACTCTGGGCTAATCCCACATCTAACCTAGAATTTGAATGCCTTCATTATAAATGTCACTTCAATCAAGAGTAGTTCAATCTTCATTCAAGAGTAGTTCAAAAAGTATAATGAATTTTGTCATAAAATCTTTATTCGACACTTATCTGACTTTTTTATACATGATCCTCTCAAGTCTATACCCCCTATAAATTAATTTGTTAACACCATCTTCAAATTGACAAGGAGTTTCCAGAATTAATTTTTCATGGTTGCTTTCGCCTCATTCAGTGAACTATAACGCTGTTTTCGAAGTATATATAAAAAAAAAAATATTAATACTTCTGAACTCTGGTGAGTATAGTGGACATAGACAGTTTTTCGTTCATTGAGAGTAGACTTGGACTGGCGAGCCGTGTGAGGCGTCGCCAATGCGCAAGTGATTTCATCTGTAGTAGCTTCTTAAGGCACTTACGGACTAGGGCACTTCCTTGGCACGGACTTAGGGGTCGGGGAACATTTTTATCAATTACCCAGAAATACGAGGGCATATTGAAAACTAATACCTCCATGGCCATAACTTTTGTAATGACGGGCCAGACCGTGTCAAAAGTGGTTTGCCATTTACCTTAAGTATCTGTACATAAGTCCTGCTAGCGGAGATTCTCAGCAACAACGCGTTTGCGCATGACAGTTCTAAACATGGCGACCGGATGTGCGGTTAAAACAACGAGCTGTCATTGAATTTCTTACTGCGGAGGGTGTAGCGCCCATTGATATCCATCGAAGGTTAAGTGCCGTCTACCGTGAGGCGTGTGTTGATGTGAGTACTGCTAGGAAGTGGGTAAGGACTGTGAAAAACGCAAGTCCTGCTGAAACGGATGTCCATGATCGGGAACGCAGTGGCCGACCAGTGTCTGCATGTGGTGAAAGGCAGGTGGCTCTCGTGGATGCACTGGTTCGTGAGAATCGACGGTGTAAACAAACTGACATAGCCAACAGGGTGGGTATTTCACAAGAAAGAGTACATCACATTATCTGCAATGTGCTGCAGTACAGGAGAGTATGCGCGCGTTGGGTGTCAGACTTTTTCCGTGACGGACTTGAAAAACTCGTACCACGTTGGCGTAAATGTATTACTGTAAATGGCGGTTATGTGGAAAAGTGAATATAACAGTGCGTAGAGGACAGTTTATACTATTATTTCACATTTATATGTAAACCATATATCAATTACTAATAAAGTTCTAGCCATGGAGGCATTAGTTTTCAATATGCCCTCGTATATTTCTTTACACCGAAGTTACCCAATTGGTTTGCAAAAAGAAAAAAATGATAGATTATTTACATTGAAGGATTTATTGAATTCTTTAGAATTTACATATTATCATAAAATATATAAAATAATGCTAAAAAATTATATATTTTTTTTCTATCGTATTACAAACGCACTTTTTATGATTTTTTGTATTTATATCATTTATGTCTATTAATATCTCATTATCCCCAAGAATTTCGTTTTTACCCCGTTTGGGGTAATTTACCCCTGTTCCCCGACCCTTGTTGTATTTCAACAGGAAGTATCGAAAAGGCAAAAACAAAAGACTCACTAGGCATATCTAATTTTGTCAGATACTTGGAAGGCAGTTTTTACACGTTCTTTGGAAAAGATAAGACCAGCACAGCCAACCGGCGTAGCGTAGTGGTAACACATGTGCTCTGCGTTGCGAAGGTCTCGGGTTCAAATCCCGTTCAGGCATGGAAATTTTCTCAAATAAAAAAATTGTCCTGGCTAATTGTCACAGCAGCAAAGGCCATAAAATTAAAAAAAAAAGAAAAAAAAAGACCAGCACAGGTTAAATTTTTCAATTACTGTTGTACTAATACATTTGATTTCCTCGTAGAATGATTAGAAAATAGTTTTAAGCACCAGTAGTAGACCTTGAATTTAATATTTTTAAATATTACAATGTAGTTTTTTAAAGAACTAAAGAAGAAGTTAGTTTTTTTAAGGCTAGTCAATGATAAATGAAATAAACAACAA
Source organism: Liopterus haemorrhoidalis (assembly GCA_963971575.1). Lineage (NCBI taxonomy): Eukaryota > Metazoa > Arthropoda > Insecta > Coleoptera > Dytiscidae > Liopterus > Liopterus haemorrhoidalis. Next base: position 17,509,535 of record OZ020616.1, on the reverse strand, counting down.
CCAAGCAAAACCTTGCTGGCAAAAAGGGACGCCAAAACCGATAAAAGCAATTTGAGATTGATCTTCATGAAATCAACACGAATTTTAAAAGATGGTAGAGGCCAACCGGCTACTTGCGGGTCCAGCTTCCATTTTAACAATTAAGAAATTATATAAAAAAATTCAAAATAAGATCGCATCAAAGTTTTTTTTTTTATGAGGGCGCCTTTATTATATTTTTTGCCTCAGGCGCCAAAATTGCTCGGCCCTGACAACAACAAATTTATTTATATACTTCTGCCTTGCAAGCATGAGAGAAAGAAATATGTAAATTAGATTGACGATTCGTTCATTTGTCATTGAGTAGACTGCCAACGAAGTGGGCGAGCTCGTTAAATCGTGCAGTTCTAGCTGGTTAAAACAGTCTGAATTGTGATATTGCTGATTCGATTCTTCCTTGGTGATATTATTCGGGCGAGAAAAATATGTTTACATTACTCCCATTTTCACAATCAATCACCCCTCATCCAGATTTAGGAGCTCACCCGCTGGCATCGGCAATAAGCCTCGTTTCAGAAATAAGCCGATGTAAAATAAATAAAATAATAATGATAATAATCATTGAGTAGACTTCTTTAAAATCCCGATTATTACATGAACAACTCGGTGCTAATTTAAAAATAAATGAATTCCATGGCTATCTAGACGCCTTTTTTCTCGATCATAGCAATGAGTTGCCGGACCAATTTGTCGAGATCAACACCGGCTACATTCGCTGGGCCCAGTGGTCGGCTCGGCAAATCTGCCAGGCCGGGCTATGTATGAAAACGTCCATTTGATTACATTGTATTCGCACCCGGTGGAGGTACCGGTTTTGTGAAAAAGGTCGAATAGTTCGCGGCATTTATTTCTTGACCTTGTGATAAGCAGTCTATCCAAATTGTTCGCGCCCCTCTTCTGGGCGACCTTTATTATTTAAGTGGAAGGTTTATATTTTTTTTGAAGATATTATCGAACGAGCGCTGACTGCTAGCGTTTGAGTCTAATATCGATAAGTCAGGCTATTAGAGCCTCGTGCTACCAACCAAACGACTCCGTTTGATGCTACTCATGAAGGTACGCTCCGTTTACATACGTCTCGTGTCTTATTGTTTGTTTGTTAATTCGTATACTCAGTTCTACCGACCAAACGACCCCGTTTGAGTCTATTCACGAAGGTACGTTCAGTTTACATTCGTCTAGTGTCTTATTGTTTATTTGTTAATTCGTGACTGTCTTGTGAACTTATTAAGTTTACCAACACGGCTGTGTGTCCCATTTTTTCGTACTCCAGAGTGGACCAGACTACAGCCGTTCAAAGGGCCCTTTGATACGATCACGCTTCAAGTACGAGGTAAGTCCATTAACCAGTGTATCTCCCATCCCATCTCCAGCGTTCTACAATCGCGTAAGATTGCGCGCAATACAGTCCATTTGCTTATTTTCGTGCTCCTCAGAGCTGGAACCTGGTCAGTGTATCCGTCCGGGAACACTGCAGGGTACCGCACTCAACATAAATAATGCTCTTTATTTCTCAAAAAACAATTATATTTCTTAATAATGGTACTATGTGAACACGTGAAGGTCGTTATGGTTTCTTCGCATTTTTACTGTGCCTTCGTCTGCAATTTGAAATAACGAATCCAGGGTTAATCTGAGGTTATGAATCGTTCTGAAACGATCTGAATAATTTAAAGTGCTAACACAGTTATGCTTCAGTGCTGACACAGTTCAGCTTACTTTATAGTTCCCTACAGTCGTCCACTCGATAAGCGAAAGTTCATAGTTCATCCAGTAATGTACGTGGAAACCAAGCATATTTTAAAATAATGCAGTTAATTGACGAGCACAGATAATGACTAACGATTTTCACTGACAGATAGTTAAAAAATTTCCTCAACTTAATCAATAAAGTTGCATTCTTTAACACTATTTATCCGCTGTTTAATACTCTTTGAACATCCCTGGTATTTATGGTTTACTGAAATTTCGCCCCCCACATTTCGCCCCTCCACATTTCGCCCCCTACACATTTCGCCTCCCGGATATTTCGCCCCCGAGATATAATTATAAGTAATTTAGCCGCACGTTCACTCTGACCAACTGGAGCAGTGGTTATTTGACTATCTGGAGAAGTGAACTGTGACAGGAAAATTTGAACTTGTACGAGGGTCAGCAATATTTACCCAACAAAAGCGAATAATTTGAATTTGTACAGTGTTTGCAACATATCCTCAACAAATTAGAATAAAAAAAAAAACTTGTAAAGTATTTGACAACATATCCTCAACAAATTCGAACAAATTGGACTTGTACAGTGTTTACCAGCATTTCCTCTACAAATCTGAAAAGTTTGATCTTGTACAGTGTTTACCAACATTACAACCACCTCAAGTGCTACTGTACTTACTTGTAAACTTGTAAACTGTGAGTCCAAGAATCTCAGTTCTTTCGATCCCTTTATAAGTTCAAATTATTCGCTTTTGTTGGGTAAATATTGCTGACCCTTGTACAAGTCCAAACTTCTCCACACAGTCAAGTAGCCAGTACTCTTGTTGGTCAGAGTGAACGTGCGGCTAACTTACTTATAATATATTTCGGGGGCGAAATGTGCAGGGGGCGAAATATCCGGGGGGCGAAATGTGCAGGGGGCGAAATGTGCAGGGGGCGAAATATCCGGGGGGCGAAATGTGCAGGGGGCGAAATGTGTAGGGGGCGAAATATCCGGGGGTGAAATATCTGGGGGGTGAAATGTAGAGGGGCGAAATGGGGGAGAGGGGGGCGAAGTATCCGGATAAGATATTAAAAATAAAATAAGATATTTTTAATTATATATAATTCTTTATTTCCCCTAGGCCTTGCGGCGTATAGGGTTTTAACTATTACATTGAGAAAAATAATCATAATAATATTGTTCGCGCTACTGCGAAACCTATTTCTAGTGGGGGGGTTTTTAGTTTTAATATATTTCTTTTATATATACGCTCGAACGGGCTTGCTCCGACAGCAGCTTGTATCAGTATAGTTAGTGTGACAACTCTGGCTATTGCAGCCTTATGTACCGTAAACCCCGTTTTTCGGTCTCTACAAAAGACGACCCCGTCTTCTATTTTTCGTGTGTGGACTTAATTGTGTTTGTGTATCAACGCGGCTGTGTGTCCCATCTCTTCTCTCTCCAGATCGGACCCACTACTTCAGTTCAAAGGGCCCTTTGATTCGACCACGCTTCAGTCCGAGGTAAGTCCAATTAACCGTTATTTCTCCAATCCTATCTTCCATATTCTACAATCGCGTAGATTTGCGCATGATACAGTCCAACCGCTTATTTTTAGTGCCCCTCAGAGCAGGGTTCTGGCCAGTGTCCCCATCCGGGAACACCACCAGATCACGCACTTAACATTTTGGTCCTTCGAGAGCCGGATGTTATTGTGCGTAGCGTCGCGACGGTAGAATCTTTAGAATCGTTAAAATTGCATTTTCTCGCGGTTTTTTCACTTATAAATTCATTCCTTTGTTAAAATTTGCTATTTTATTTCGTGGTTTTTGCAAGTTCGTTATTTTGTTAATCCTTCGCACTTGTATGTCAGTTAACATACGGGTATTGTTTCGTTTTGTCTTTGCGATAACCTTCCTTCGAGGTCACCTGTTGTGATTTCTTCTGTCAAAATCAGCTGTTAGTTTATTCAGGTCCGTATTTAGAAATTTTCCTTTTTCGCAATGGATACTTCGACATTAATGTTAGCACGCGATGCGATCAGGCGATCTATTAAATCCATGCTAAAAATCGCTAGAACCGCGAAAAAGGATATAAGCCATCATGAATCTTTGAAAACTAGGTTTCAAGACCTAGAGAGCCTTACGTCTGAATATAAAACCCTGCAACTTCAGATAGAAGCTGAAATTCAGAAGCTCAAAAAATCTGATGACTTAGAAGCTCAATTCCAAATCCGGGAGCAGAATGAAGATTACGTATACGAGATAAAGGGTATTTTTCGCAGTTTGTTTCCTAGTGAAGATGCTACTTCACCCCCTTTGTCTCACCCTAAACTTTCTGACGTTCGTATGCCTAAGCTAGCCATCCCTCAGTTTTCGGGTGATTATACGTCATGGTGCAGTTTCGCGGATCTCTTTCGCAGTCTAGTCCATGATAATGACCAGCTCACCCCCGTTACTAAATTCTACTATCTGAAACTTAACGTGAGCGGTGAAGCCCTTAACGTAATCAAAAGTCTAACAGTCACTGCTGAAAATTATCCTGTCGCCTGGGCGCTCTTGGAGGAGAAATATGAGCACAAACGACTCATAGCAACGCAACATCTGGAAAAACTTCTTTCATTACCCAATATTTCCACCCAATCACCGACGGCACTCAGAACCTTTCTGAATGAAGTTTGGGTGAATGTTGAAGCGCTGAGGGCATTAAAGTTACCCGTATCTACATGGGACTTTATTCTGTCATTCTCCTCAAAAAACTAGATGCTAAATCGCGTGAGGCTTATGAACTCTCGCTTGATGAGTGCAACCCCTTTCCGAAACTTACAAATCTCTTAGATTTTCTAGGAAAGAAATTGCGCTCAAAGGAGTCGTGTTCACCATCGGACAGCGTGACCAGCACGACTTCCAACCCCATTGTCACACCACGTCGTAAACATTCGGCGTCAGTGTCATTTGTGTCCAGCAAATACACTCCCCCTAACTGTGTTATCTGTCAGACACCTCATTTTGCTTATCAATGTCCAGTCTTTAAAAGTAAATCTCCTCGCGAACGGTTTACTATTGCTAAAGACAATCACTTGTGCATGAATTGTCTGAGCTCTTCTCACCAATTTAATTCATGTCCCTCGGTACGCTCTTGTACCATCTGCAACAAGCGTCACCATTCGCTCTTACATTTTAACGGTAGCAGTCCTGCTACCAGCAGTTTGACTACGCCCACGCAGCGCCCAGAATGCGACCATTCGGAGTCCGGCCCTGGGTCTGCTGGCACCACTACCCTTGTTAATTCGAGTTCGCAACCAAACTTTGTGTTGCTAGCTACAGCTCTTATTAACATCACCGACGTACATGGCCGACCGCATGCTTTAAGGGCCTTATTAGACTGCGCTAGCCAGTCTAGCTACATAACTGAACCATGCGTTCAGCGGCTTAGATTAAAGCGTCGTCGCCTGCACGTCCCTATACATGGACTTGGAGGAATTAGCGTGCCCAACGCTCGTGGCATCGCTACCTGTACTATTTCCCCTCTCGGTAAAACTACCCCTTCATTTGTCACTTCAGCTGTTGTGGTTCCATGCATAACTGGAGTCATGCCCAACCGGGCACTGCCACACAGTTCTACCTTCTCGCATCTCACTGCGTTGAAGCTCGCTGATCCGCATTATAATTCGCCCTCACGCATTGATATGCTTATCGGTGCGGATCTCTTCCCTCACATCTTGCAAGGCGGGCGGCTGCCCAGTATTCTAGGGTCACCCGCAGCCTTAGAAACAGTATTCGGTTGGGTTCTGATGGGAGAATTATCTGCACCTCAGATAAACCCAATCAATACTTTTCATCTTGCTACTGACTCGTCTAATGAATCTACTTCATTAGACACTGCCCTCAAACGATTTTGGGAAATCGAAGAGGTCGCATCTCCAGCACCTGTTCTCAGTTCTGAGGATAGACGCTGCGAGACTATATTTCGGGACACTGTGCGTCGCGACGCCACTGGTCGCTACAGTGTCGCCCTACCATTTCGAGCCTACCCACCTACCTTAGGTAACTCTAGCGCTCAAACGCTGCGCTGTTATTCCGCATTACAGCGGAGGCTTACAAAAAACCCTCAGTTAAAAACTGATTATCTTGCCTTTATGCAAGACTACATCGACACAGGCCATATGAGCCAACTCGCTAGGCCAAATATGGAAGAAAATAGCTATTTCATTCCACATCACTGTGTACTTAAACCAGACAGTACGACTACAAAACTCCGTGTCGTTTTTAATGCCTCCATGAAAACCTCTTCGGAGATGTCATTAAACGACGTCCTGTTGACAGGCCCTCCACTGCAACAGGATCTCTCAGCTATTCTGATACGGTTTCGGTTTTATAAATATGTTCTGACAGCTGACGTCCGTCAAATGTACAGACAAATCCTTGTTCATCCTGAACACAGACCATTTCAACGGATCTTATGGAATTCTGATTCTTTGCAACCCCCACATGTGTATGAGTTAAATACTGTCACTTATGGCATGAGCTGCGCGCCGTATCTTGCTCTACGCACCCTCCAGCAACTAGCTCACGATGAACAGCATAAGTACCCTTCTGCAGCCCAAGTTATTTCCACATGTACCTACGTGGACGATATTATAACTGGAAGTGACACCCTCGACGGTGCCATGCAGTTGCAGCAGGACTTATCCGCATTATTCGCGAGCGGAGGATTTGAATTAAGAAAATGGAGCACCAATAATCCGCGAACTTTGATCCACGTCCCTCCTACGTTTAAACAGGTCGTGGATACTCCTCTTCAGCTAGACCGTGACCTCTCTATTAAGATACTTGGCCTACGCTGGAACCCTCTTCTGGATCAGTTCTCTTATGAGACAGAATCCCTTGACCCCGTTTGTACCAAGCGGAAGATTTTATCCGAGATAGCTAAGATCTTTGATCCGCTGGGGTGGCTGGCCCCCGTGACTATGTTTGCTAAACGTATCATCCAATTGTTATGGACTCTTTCTGTTGATTGGGATCACGAGCCCCCTCCAGATATAATCAGTCGTTGGAAGCAATTCCAGACTGAGCTCAGCGCTCTCTCCGCGATTAGCATCCCGCGATATATCGCGGTGGGAGAGTATTTAGATCTAGTCGGATTTTGCGACGCGTCCGAGGCTGGCTATGCAGCCGTTATATACAGTCGGTCCTCTTCGCTCCACTCATCCTCCCAGATTACCTTATTGTGTTCTAAAACACGCGTTTCCCCCCTCAAACGAATATCGCTCCCGCGACTTGAACTTTGCGCTGCTGTACTCTTGGCACGCTTATTTAAGTCACTGTTAGACATGTTGTCTGTTTCTTTTCGTGACATCTACGCAAGGTCTGACTCAACTGTTGCTCTTACTTGGATCGGGTCTTCCCCGCACAGGTGGAAAACCTTTGTTAGCAACAGAGTAACGGAAATACAATCCGTTCTCTCTCCAAATCTCTGGCGGCACGTGCGTTCCGCTGATAATCCAGCTGATTGTGCCTCACGCGGAGTGCTTCCCCGCGAGTTGGTCAATCTTGAGCTCTGGTGGCATGGACCTAGCTGGCTCATGCTCCCAGTTACAGAGTGGCCTTCTCCACAATGCTTTAATAACTCTGTCGCGGTGGAGGAAATTAAGTCTGAGAAAACAACCCTTAATTTTCTCAGCACTAATCCACCGTCACTAGAGCTACTTGACAGATATTCCTCACTGTCGAAGCTACTCCGTATCACCGCGTACTGCCGTCGCTTCTTCACTCGAACTCGTACTGGCAGTTCCCCCGCATCCACCTGTCTCACCACCAATGAGATTGATACTGCTCTTACTACTTGGATAAGGACAGTTCAATCAGTGGTATTTTGTGCTGAATTATTAGCGGTGCGAAATAATCGCCCCTGTCCCAGATATTTACAAAAATTGAATCCATTTGTAGATAAAGATGGAATTCTCCGTGTCGGAGGCCGTCTTCGCCATGCGTCTATTGACTTCGAGCAAAAGTATCCTATTCTTTTGCCTCGCCGCAACCGTCTTACTAGTTTAATTATCAACCAGTATCACCAGCGGTATCTTCACCCCGGCCCACAAGCGTTACAGGCTATTTTAGGTCGCAGATACTGGATCATATCCGCTCGTAACGTTATACGACATGAACTTAGTAAGTGTCACCAGTGTTTTCGAGCTAACCCTATAGCTCACACCCCTTTCATGGGTGACTTACCCTTTACACGAGTCACCCGGATCAAACCCTTTCAAACTGTAGGCGTTGACTACGGTGGACCGTTCCCCGTATCGTTTTCACGCGCTCGCGGAATTCGCACCCATAAGGCGTATTTATGTCTCTTTGTTTGTTTTGCTACTAAAGCTGTTCACTTAGAGATCGCCTCTGACTTATCCGCGGACGTATTTCTTGCCGCCTTTCGACGCTTTTTTGCGCGTCGAGGCCGCTGCAATCACATTTATAGTGATTGCGGCACCAACTTTGTAGGCGCTAAGCGCAAACTCTCTGGATTGTATCGCCTGACTCAAGCTCAGGAATACAATAACCATTTAGCCACTGCACTGCTTACTGACGGTGTTCAGTGGCACTTTAACCCGCCTTCTGCTCCCCATTTTGGGGGCCTCTGGGAGGCAGGCATCAAATCGGTGAAGAAACACCTATCTCGAGTTGTAGGCGACCGGATCCTCACTTATGAGGAACTGTATACTGTTGTTGTTGAGATTGAAGCCGTTCTTAATTCTCGGCCCCTATGCCCGATAAGCTCCGATCCCAACGATCTATGCGCGCTCACTCCTGGTCACTTTTTGATACAGGAACCTCTGGTCGGTCTGCCCGATCCTGATGTCACCCCCATTAACCCTAACACTCTCTCGCGATGGCAACTCGTGCAACAAATTCAGCAACATTTTTGGAACCGCTGGCATCACGAGTATCTAAATACGCTGCAACAGCGGAGTAAATGGCTGTCTAATACCTCTCCGATCTCTGTTGATCAGCTGGTCATTATTAAGGACGAACTGTCACCGCCATTACGGTGGAGACTTGGCCGTGTCGTCGCCGCTACGCCTGGTCCTGATGGGATTATTCGAGTAGCAACCATTCGCACTCCCACGGGCACCTTTCTTCGTCCCGTGGTGAAACTATGTCCGTTGCCTAACGGACATACACCCCCTTAACTTTCCTTTCGTTTTCTTCCCTCGTTGAAAGATTTGTATCTTTCGGCGGGCGGAATGTTCGCGCTACTGCGAAACCTATTTCTAGTGGGGGGGTTTTTAGTTTTAATATATTTCTTTTATATATACGCTCGAACGGGCTTGCTCCGACAGCAGCTTGTATCAGTATAGTTAGTGTGACAACTCTGGCTATTGCAGCCTTATGTACCGTAAACCCCGTTTTTCGGTCTCTACAAAAGACGACCCCGTCTTCTATTTTTCGTGTGTGGACTTAATTGTGTTTGTGTATCAACGCGGCTGTGTGTCCCATCTCTTCTCTCTCCAGATCGGACCCACTACTTCAGTTCAAAGGGCCCTTTGATTCGACCACGCTTCAGTCCGAGGTAAGTCCAATTAACCGTTATTTCTCCAATCCTATCTTCCATATTCTACAATCGCGTAGATTTGCGCATGATACAGTCCAACCGCTTATTTTTAGTGCCCCTCAGAGCAGGGTTCTGGCCAGTGTCCCCATCCGGGAACACCACCAGATCACGCACTTAACAAATATAATAAAATAAAATAATATAATATAATTTTATGATTTTCTTTCTTCTTCTTTTTAATTCACTTGTAAATATCGACACCAAGAAAGGATGTGGTTCTGACAAAATTCACCCAAAATTTATTAAATATTGTGCTCATTATCTACTTTCCCCTTTATATATACTCTATAATAAATCGTTAGCAACCGGAATTTTCTCTCATTTATAGAAAATTTCATCTATAACACCCATACATAAATCTGGAGGCAAGAATAATATATCCAATTATAGACCGATATCTATCCTTCCTATTTTTGGTAAAATCTTTGAAGCTATTATTATCGTTAAAAACAAAATGGATTTTGTAGCAAAAAATCAGTTCTAAACTACTTAATTCGGCTATACATCTCGTCTGATTGAAGTAATTTCAGGTGTACCTCAAGGCACCCATTTAGGTCCAATCTTATTTAATATTTTTATCAACTCAATATTTAGTTGTTTTAAAAAATGCAAATTTGCACTTTTCGCCGACGACTTGAAGTTCTATACTACTGTAGATTCAATCGAAGATTGCATTTTAATGCAAGAAGATTTAAAAATGTTAAATAATAATAGTGAGTCTAAATACTTGTCATTAAATTTAAGCAAATGTTTTATTGTAAGCTTCAGCCGAAAGAAAACTAAAATTATGTTCAAGTACTCAATCAATAATAAACAATTTTCAAGAAAAGATTCAATACGTGACTTGGGTATCATATATGACTCAAAACTACTTTTCAATGAACACATTGATACAATTGTAAAAAAAAGCCTATAAGCTACTGGGCTTCGGTTTGAGAACTTCCAAATCATTTCAAAATATTAAATCAATTATTTTGCTTTATAATTCAATTGTAAGACCTCAACTAGAGTATGCTACTTCTATTTGGAATCCTCAATATTCAAAATACAGTGAACGAATAGAAAGTATTTAAAAAAATGTTAAACTTCCTTTGCTATAAATTTAATATTCAGCTGAACTGTTACTCCGATAAACTGGAATTTTTCAACTTAAAATCATTAGAACAAAGAACTAAATTTGATATCGTGCTATTGTTTAAAATCTTCAATAATATGATTGACACACAGACTTTTGTACATGAATTTACTTTTCTAATACCAAATAAGTCTACACGATCTCAAAATTTGTTTTATATCAATCAATTTAAAACCAACTGTTGTAAGAACTCACCAATTAATAGAATAATGATTTCTTATAACAATAATTTAAAAAATTTAGATATATTTTCCTTAACATTTAACAAACTAAAACAATGATTGTAATGAGATACTTTATAATTAATGTACTTTAATGTACTTTATAATATAATTTACGTACACAATCTGTAATTTATAATTTCTATAAGTTATTATTCACTATTTAATCGTATTCCGTGGAAGTTACTTGTGGGCAACCGTAAGCTTCCCCAATGTATATAAATAAATAAATAAATAAATAATAAATAAAACTGTCTATTGAATAAACTCGTGCCTCCAGTTGATAGTTCCACCCGTCCGGCACGAAGGCGGACAATCGTGTGGATTATGCCATATTGGAGGCTGGATTGAACATTATTATATAAACATTTTGATATGTTTATGTTGCCGCTTGGTACTTGTCAGTTATTCAATAACAGCAATAAATGCACAGCAATCAATAAGGTCTAAACTTTTTGTGACTTATTGACATGTCGAAATTGGTAAACTCTCTTGCGCAGAACCGAATACGACCATATCATTGAATGTGGATATGTCGTTAAACAATAGTAGGGCCCAGTTATTTTGTCCCCTAATGACAAACTTCTCTGTATTCAAAATAATTTTATTGTAATCCTACATTAATTTTGCTGAAAAAAATATCTGATAGCAACATATTACAAGAAATAGTATTTGCAAAGTCATTTACATAGTATAGTACAAAGTCATTTTATAGTCTTAACACCACAAAAACACCAATAACACATAAAAGCACAACACCAAATTGACAACACCGATCTAACTGTGTTATATCTATGTGAATGTGAGTGTGAAACAAGTGAAAACACAATAAGCATTTGTTTTAGTGTATTTTGTGCAACACGACACACCATAACCTCAAACCTTCATAATCCGGTGATGTACACGTGCTCCTTCCATGTGGACTGAAGAATATATGAGTCCTGTAGTGATAATCATCCATAGCTGTATAACCGTGTTCTCTAGACCTCCGTGGTGGTCGTGTTGTGCCTTTACCACCCCCTCCCTTGGCGCTACCACTTACTCCTCCTGACTTCTGCTCTTGGAAGTTCTTACGAAACATTAAATTCATTTTGACGGTATTGTTTTTTTTTTTAGGTTATGTTAAATGTCTTGTGTGTGATATTGTCTTTAACTTGATGGAATACGAATATTTGTTCGGGTTTCGTCGGTCTTTCACGACATTCTTTTGTCACAGCTAGGGTTCTGAAAAGCCAATTTTAAGCAGACGATATTTAGTATTTTGATGGGTTGTGAGACCTTTGTGGGCAAAAATGTACATATTGTACCCGAACAAAAATAGTTTTTGCGGATATATAATTTTTAAAAAGTTATTTCAAAATGTTGTTTTACTAAAATGACAATCGGAGATGATGCAAGATTATAGATGAACAACAAAAATGTTCGAACCACCTATAGATGGCCGGACAAAATTGCCAATTGGTTGTTGTTATCTTAAAGCAGAAAGGTTTGGAGAGGAATGAGGAGGATATATATGTTCAGCAGTGGTCAAATTCGACTGGTAGATGATATGATGGTATTTATTAGATAAGACAAAGGTAAAAGAGGACTGGATTATTGGATCTGATAGGGAAGACTATCAACCTTGGACCAGGGGTCGAACCAGACATGATTTAAGAACATCAATTAACATTCAATTAGTTTCATTCCAGTCATTCGTTTATCATCAAATATTAACGTTCAGTAACATCAGATATTACATTCCAGACCTTAGTACAGATAATTCAAACAGACAAGAGTACATCAATAAACTTGCGCAAAAATCTTTCATGTGGATACTAATTTACTTATCATAGTCATTATCGTAGATTCGTTGTTGGTTGTTGGGAGCTTTCAACCTGATCATTGTTTGGGTAGCAATTTTATTATATTTTTAATGGAATCTTTAAAAAAATTAAGATCACTATAAAAACTATTAAATACTATATAAAAAATAAGAATGCTACATGATAATATTAGCGTAGTAGCATCTGATTGGAATAGATCAAGTAATTTTTATTTAAATTTCAGCCGAAATTTATGCCAAAGATAGGGTCTATTAAATTTTAAGGTAGAAGAAATTTTTCATATTATATGCTGGTCGTCGTAAGTAACTAAATAGTGTTCCACCATGAATAAAGGTTTCTTAAAAATTTCAAGTGTGCAATAAAAAAATTTACAAATTTAACCAAAATCCAAGATTATTAAAGTAAAGGTTGTCTCATAACTGCTGACCAATCAGAGTATGAGAGGCAATTCGTCACATGTCGGCTTAGTTCAAACTAGCATACAAAATTAATATGAGAGATGCATGTTTTTAAATATTTTTATTGACTATATTCATAATAGATATTTATTTCAAGACAGTTCTACTGAATAAATTATAAATAAAAACCTAAGGAAATTTTATACTGATTTATATAAAATTTAAGGTGTATTTGTATTTGTATTATAGTTAATAAATAAAAATAAAATCGAATACAAATATAATTTTAGGTATATTTAAATAAAAATAGAAAAACAAATTGCTATAATAATATAGTAATTAATAAAATTGGAGGTTATATCAGTTTTTAAAAACGGCTGGACGTATTTTAACGAAATTTGGTACAATAAAGTAGAACCAGGATCAAATATAGGCATATCTCAAAATTTTCTTTCTTAGGGGTGTTTCTGAGTTAAAACTGGTACTAAAAAACTTAAAATATTTCATTTATAAACAGAACTATCTTAACAGAAAAAACTATACAATAAAAATTGTTTATAAGAAAACAAATCTTATTTGTTCTATGCATTTTTTCAATTTGATGAATATCAGGATAGTTACGAGGAGATATTTTATTTCACATCAGAAATGAATGTAAGAAAATTTATTTAGAACGAAGAAACATTCGTTTTTATAGCCAAAAATCAAACTTCACGTGTATATAACATATACGATAAACAAAGACTGACATCCCGTAAGCATACATATGACGCGTAGTTTCACTATTTACCCCCACTACTACAAGTTACGAGACAACTTTTACTTTAATAATCTTGACCAAAATCCAGTAAAGGGAACCAGTTAATCTTAATAAATATTTGTAACACAAGACATTCTGCCCTTTTTGTTACCTTCTTATGCACTCCTTACATAAATATTTGGGTTTTTATTCAGACATAATTAAATTCAATAGCATTTTCAGACAGCGTTTAGTTTAATTTATATAATATTTACTAGTATATTCTGTAACAAGGTTGGAATGAGAAAATTCGATGCAAGTGGAACATTCCGAACGAGAGCCGTAGGCGAGCGTGAGGAACCAAGAGCATCGAATTTTCTCTTCCAACCGAGTCACAGACCCTACTTTCTCCACGACCACCAGAAAGAAAAGAAATTAACAAATAATTATTTTAACAAACATTTTATCTTAAGAAATAATTTAGATTACAAAACAAATTAATCAATTAATTACACTTATTTTTTTATTTATTATTTGTTTAATTGTAATTTAATTTGCCGCACATCGGCCACTATTTTAGTACTTTTTAGGAAGTTATGTTGCATTTATTTAATGTAAACATTGCATATGTTTTAATGTAACCCTACGTAAACAAATGACATGGAATAGTTATTCCATAAAAAGTGATGGAATGAAATACACGCAAAATGCATAAGAAGATAAGTGCTTTAGAATAACATTCCAACTCTTGTGTTAGAATATTAACTTTCTGTAGTCAAAATTGGTTTTAGAATGAGTACATTTATAGTGATCGTGGAGAAAATTTTTTAAGTGATTCTTCTAAAAATGAACAAATGCTATATTTGTTCATTTTTATATAAGACTAAAAGTTTTTATATAGCATTTATATTTTAATACATAGCGGTTAAATCATACCGTAACCAATTGATTAAAAATTATTATTTAACTGTCCCATTTGGTTTAAAAATATTCTATTTGTCTCCGTCATTGGATTTATTTTGTTTGCGCATTTTGTCGTGTATTCTTCTCTGTTTGAATCATCTTTAAGAATTAATAAAGTGGACACGTAATGAGGATGAAAAAGGAAAGAATGATAAAGGGACCTGAGATACAAGCATATCTTAGTCATGGATGCAAAAGGATTATATGCTAGTGTCGGCAAATCAACGCACTTACATCACACGACGTAACAAACGATTGCATTGTTCCAGACAATACAGTCGTTTGTTACGTCGCGTGACGTAAGTGCGTTGATTCGCCGACGCTAGTATAGTGAGATCAGTTAACAGAAAAAGCAGGAACGGGCTATGCGAAAGAATGATAGAGAATGAAGGAAAGAAAGAAAGAAAGAAAGAGATAGAGAGACAAAAAGATATAAGTAGAGTAATTATAATTTTTAATATATTTACAGTTGAAAATGTCAATTTTAATTTAAGATATTAAATTTAAAATCTGAAACCTCCCCTCGCCATTAAAATAATTTTTAGAACCCGAGTTTTTATACCCAAGTTATTCAATATTTTTCGATAGCTTTTGAATATAGGAACCAGAAAAGTCAATTCGACGGTTGGACTACGAGGTTTGATAAAAAAATTACGCAAATAGCGACTTAATACAGCTGACATTTATGAGTTGCAATTAGATTTATTTTTGCTTGGCGATTTTTTAAGATGTATAATAATAATAATAACTTTACGTATCTGATCGGACAGCAGCGTGTCTGAAAAACTGGGAAAGAGAGCAATAGAATCATTTTTGAAAATAACTTTTGAAGAAGATGCTTTGAGTCGAACTGTGTGTTTTGACTGGTTCAGACATTTTATAGTAAAAATTTAGTCAAAGATGATGACAGATGGGTTAAACCTTAAATTTTTATCCCGACAAAAAGATTATCCAGGTTCATGAAATCGGTACCAATCAACGATTGACTGTTAGAGAAGTTATAAAAGAAATAGGAATATCGTATGAGTCATATCAACATTTTAATGTCGACAATCACAACGTACCAGCTCACCAAGAAAATTTCATAAAATTTGTAGGAAAAAGTATAAAAGTTTTAACAACACCAAAACAGTGTTTAAAGAGTAATTTTTAAATTAATGATGTAGCATAGTATTATCTTTATTTATTGGTTTCTAAAATAAACTATTCAAATGTAATAGTTATTTAAGTATCTAGGGAGTAAAGTAATGGTTTAATCCCGAGAATGTAAGTAATGCCCGAGATGACCGAAGGGAGTCGAGGGTATTTTCATTTGAGGGATTAATGTACTTTACTTCCGAGATGCATACAAATATTTTCCACGACGATCAGTTACAATTTATTTAATCAATTTGAAATTTGTTTTCATATAATTTTCAAACATAAATCAATACACCTATGTTATTGTTATGTTGCTACGGGGACAGCTTGTTTATATTATGAAAAACAGAATTTGTTTATGTCACGTTGAATGTGCCAATATTGAATAATGTTTCTAATTTAATATATATTGTGAAGATTTGTTAAAATGTATTCAAACAACACTGTTAATAATTTAAAAATGGAAATAAACAGTGATGATGATGACGCGAGAACAGTTGCAATGGAGGCAACTGCAGAATTATTGTCTGCAAATACAAAGAGATTGTATAAAAGGCATATACAGATTTCAGAAAATGGTATGATAAGAAGAGTGTAGGCAATTACACAGAACTACTACTATTTTTCTATTTTACTTGGAAATGAACCTTCAACAAACATAAATTTTAAGTCAATTAATAATGTAATTAGTAAAAAAACTAATTTGGAAAGTGAAAGTCACTATATTAATGTTGTAAATTCTAGTAATATTTCTATTACAATAAATAATTATGGAATTAGTCTTTTTACATCTGTCACTTTATTGAGGGAATAAAGTTTAAAAAAATCCTAGGGAATAAAGTGACACTTATGGCCGGTTGTTAAAGTAAGAATTATCCCTAACTCAAGTTAAAATCATTTGTTTTTGTATGTTGTAGCATAGGTACATAAAGTCAGTTTTACACACAGTAGTGAGAAAAATTATTTTTTATTAATAAGTTTTATAACGTTAGTTCGCTAAATTTTTGATCAAACCTCGCATACACTGCGATACACCCGGTATTATTAGCTCGGCATTATTAATGGTTCAGGTAGCACTACAGGTAAATGATAGTAAGGCAGATAACCCACTTACTCTAGTTAGCACTTGTAGTCTAACGATCTAAAATAATCGTTTTTATAAGGTAATATAAAGTTTATATTCGGTTGTTGGCGTCGTCTTCAGCACCTTGACTTGTTGTCAATCGATAATTTTAACTGTTAAATGTTACGGGGTTATCAGATAGTTCGTAAGTAATTACTCCATTAGAGTAACCATTCCATTTTACTTTCTTTTGTGTGCTTTTCCGTTCTTATCTTACTTTTTCTTCACAAATTGGGTTGAGGTTAGATTACGTTTCGGAAAATTGGATTTTTTGTTAATTCAGGAAAAATAAAATCACTGTTAATTAAGGTAGAATTAGGAAAAAGGTGATTTAAAAAAAAATCACTTGTTCATTACTTAACAATTTATTTTTTAAAGGTGAAATTTTGCAAAAAATGTAGTTATATCCAACAAATACAACGTATTACATCTACATATTTAGGATTTCGTAGGCATAACCAAGAAACCTATATACCACTTACTCTTAACCTTTTTAGTGTTTAGTATGTATGACCAAGAAATTTTTATACCGTCACTCATGTATCTGTGTACGGTAGATATTGTAACCAAACAGCTGGACCTGGTTAGTTCAAATTTAGCATGCACACTCAGAACTTTGACCCACATATAAGAAAAATACAGAAACTTCGAAAAACCCACATCGTCCGAAAAATATCATATAAAGTTTTTGGCGCACAACAGATGTTATTTGTGCCTAGCACAGTTCACCGAAAAATATAAACTAATATGTATCGAAAATTAACAACTTTTTTGGGTCGCCGAACACAAAATAGTTTTTTTGTGTACCATGGCCAAAAAGTGGATCTTTTTCGTCCGCATCTGAATTTGATGGCCGAGGCAGAGCCGATGTCTTCAAACAGATGAGGACGGAAAAGAACTTTTTGGCAAAGGTGCACATAATATTTTTTTGGGCGATCCAAAGTAATTTTCATTAAAAAATTAAACTTATTTATTTTAATTAGCTACATAATTTTAAACATTCGCTTGTTATTGAACAAACATCACTATCGTATATGGCGTTGGCAACCACCGGCCTAAAAAGTAAGCGAATCGGTCTAGGCCGAACAATATTTACATTTTGTCTAGTACTAAATGATAAAAAAGAACTGTTTTTAATATGGTCGCCTAAATAGTATTTTATTTAACAAGTATATAATGGAGGCTATATTGCACGGATGCAGTTTATCACCCGAACCATAGGCGAGGGTTGTAGTCATCCCAGTGTAATATAGCCATTATATACGAGTCAAATAGGATATTTTATCTACAACTATATAGTTTAATCAGTAGAAAAAACGTAGTTAATTTACAAACACTGAAATTTTGAGCGTCAATAGTAAAACTTCAGAACTGACGTCAACAAGATGGCTTAGCGTCAGCTGATTATAATTTACAACAATATTTAAAATACTATTATTTATTGTTTTATGTATATTATTCTAATTATAAAGATGGGCTATGTGAAATCCAAAAAGTCATCGTTTTAATTGCGCCAAACATTTTAACTAACTTACTAAAAACAAAACTTGCAGTGTATAAAACGTTCATTATTCACGGATGACCACGCATGCGCGTCCCATTATACACGGTATGCAATATGAGCAGCTTTATATCAGGTCGTCAAGGATGAAATTTGTAGTTAATAATATTTCCAACTTTAACAGCTTATTATTTGACATTGGCTTAGTATTTTACCGTTCTGTTTTTTTTTTTTTTTTTGTTGGAAAGCTACACATTTCGCCTGTTTTAAGAAATCATTGTATGCTCTAAAAAATATCAAAAACTTTTTTTTTAAATTAATTTTGTTGAAAATGGAACGGTCGGAAATTCGCACTATTATGAAGTATGAGTTCTTACGTGGAACTACGGCATCGCAGACCGCGCGAAACCGTACTAGAGTATTTGGCTCTAGTGTTACTACGCAGCAGACAATATCAAATTGGTTCGCCAAATTTCGTACAGGTAACTTAACACTCTATTGCATGAAATTTTTTTTAATAAGTGTTCCAAAAACTGCTTTTTTACAAAAGAATTGTTCATGTATTGAAAATATTTGTTACATAATATTTTTAAAAAAAATAATTACATTTTATTTTTCAAAAATGAATTGTGCCCAATTGGGAACATTATGAACAAAATCAAGTAATTATATATGTTTATAAAAACATATTTTGATGAAAATACAATTACAGTCACAGTATGATAGCCATGGATGGATACTGCATAAGAAACGTATATAAAAATTTAATCTTTTATCTTCCCAAATGGGAACAAAATGCAATAGAGGGTTAAAAACCAAACAAAAAAAAAAAAAACAAAAAAAACTGGCTCATCGATCACAGCAGAAATATACTGCAACCAACTGGACGAAATGATGCAAAAACTTAAAGAAAACAAACAAAAAGCCTAGATTGGTCAACAGATTGACTCCTATCTTATTGCATGATAACGTTAGACCACACACTGCACAAATGACTGTTGCAAAACTACAGGAATTGAAGTTGGAACTTCTGCATCATCCTTCATACTCACCAGACCTAGCCCCCCCACTGACTACCACTTCTTCCACAATTTGGTCAACTTTTTAATAGGCAAACAGTTTAGTTCCGCCAATGATGTCCGTCCAGGAATTCATTGACTCTCGTCCGCCAGGGTTTTATACCACCGGCCTGAACAACCTGCCGCTTTTTTTTTTTTTGGAACCGGTTCCGTCATGATTGATTTCTGACAGCACCAGTTAAAACCCTCTAAGGGTTGTAGAACTAGTGATTATTATGATGACGGTAGATTGCGACCAAAGAATGGACCTAGATAGTTGAAATTTGGTAGAAATATACAGTTCTTTAACCTTAAGGTGACCATACGTACTGGTTTTACCAGTACAGTACTGTTTTTTTGTCATTGGTCCTGGTTAGTCGTGAAATATAACCAGTACAGTTTAAGGACACAAAATATAAAATTTTCAATTTTTCAAAAGATCGAGTAATCGATCCATCTTTCAGTACGCGCGTAAATTAAAACAAAAAAACGGCACAGCAGTGGGCGGTTTTGTTCAAAATTACTTTCTTAACATACAATATAAATAAAAGAAGTACATTTAATTGCATTTTTTTACTTAAAGACAAAAACATAAGCTTATTTCCAAATATTTTTGAAACATATATTCAACAATAGCCACTATTATTCATACTGCCTGAGCAGGCGCGCACCTAGAAAAATGGATTGAATGGGAATCTATTACTAAGTAATATCCGTTAAATAATACATTATTATTATTGCCTCTTTACGGGGAGGGGTGGTTTTATATATTAATTACATTTTGACTATAATTTGTTTTTTATCAACGAAAAAGGAGATTTTATTTTCAGTAGCTTAGTTTTTATTGATTCAGTATATGATTTTATTATCCTGGGGGGGGGTCAGATCCAAGGACCCCCCCCCCTATAGTGCACGTTTGTGCTTGAGCTATTTTAAATGTCCTGGTTTTATCATTGAAAAAAATGGCCAGCTTATTTAACCTGCATATCTACGACGCGCCTCCTATCTGACATTTTTTGATAAAATGCGTTTATTATAAATCTGCATAAATAACATATGTAAATATCTATCTAGTGGCAAATTATGTTAGCTAGAAAAAAATTCTAAATGCCTTATATTTAATACTTTCAATAGTTCCTAAAAATGGGGCTAGTTTCTGTTTTGTGTATCGTACCTATATTATTTTCTAATAGTTAGTTAACATTTTTGGCACACACCAACGATGGCTATTTGCGCCTAACATATCCCATCTAAATAACTAGAGTATATTATAAAAAGAATAAATTAATTGGTATACAACTAAAACAATTTTTGTTGTTTTCTGGCAAACTATGTCTATGTCACTTAGGATATATTGCACGCGCGTCGTCGATATGTAAACTATTATAATAGATTTAATGAAAAACTTGTACTGGCTACATTTTTCAATATAAAAACTGAAATTAAATATACATTTTATGTTTCTGTCATTAATATACTGTTTAAGTGTTTTTTCTACAACAATGATGAATAAAAAAGATTTACATTTTAGATTAGAAACAAAATGGAAACATTTTGATTTGCAACAACATAATGGAAAAGTCCAAGTTTAAAACATGAATAAAAGAATTTAATCACCCCAAGGGGTGTCCGGAATATATGGTTGTCCAAGTATAAACGCATATTTTCACATTTCGCTTCGCTTACTTATTCTTTCTTTTTAGTAACTTATCTTTATAACTACAAGAAAAAAATATTACTTTTCTTCCAGGTTTCTCTGGACAAAAGTCTCTTTTGTATTCGCCAATGGAAATGTTTTATTTTGTCTGGTTTTATAGTGAAATTATAATAGGAAAAGTTTTATTTTGCAACAAGATTTTGTTTTAAGTTAGAAATGAATTTGTTTGCTACAATATTTTTACATGCGTATATAGCGAGTAAGCATCTATTTTATTTTTCCAAATGTGGAAAAGGCTCGTTTGACTTCTACAATTTACATATAGGGAAAATACTGGAAATAAAGATCGCTTGAAAATTATATGCATATATGTATGTGTGTATTTTTTTCCTTTTTATTGTATTATTATTTATATTGAGAAGGAAATGAAAGATGAAACGTGAAAATGTGGACGCGGGAAAAAGGCATTTTAAAAGAACTGTTTATTAATATCCAATTTTCAAGTTTTCGTTTACTACCTCCCCTCTGAAATGGCTTACCGTAGAGTGAAAACAATACAGAAAGATGAAGATCTGTCGATGTGTAAGGGTACGCGTACGAAAGCTTATTGCTGGTTGCCAACGCTGGCCAAGGTCAGCCTGCGAGCAGGAATATCCTTGTGTTATCAATGATATAGTATTTCCAAAATGAAATGGCCGGTCTTGTTAAGAAGCTTAACAATGCGCTAATAGATTTATGGCAGTAATCCTAGGACTTATTGCAGTAAAAAGAATATTAGGGGTATTAAGGGAATTTTAAATTTAAATCGAATAGATGTAACACTAGTTCAATTGAAGTTTCTTAAAATCCATTAAGGATATTTTCCAAATTTATAATCTTATTGTTTCTAAATTTTAGGGGTTGTTATACTTGTTTGTTAGTTAATTTGCAACGTTCATAGCGGTCACACATTAACAACATGGCTCTTTGGCGACCATTTAACTTTGAAGAAATTCCTATTTCTGTATATGTTATCTCATATTTCTGTAGTGAAAATAGTGAATTTTAGCAAGGTGATTTGGAGTGCGAAAATGTGGACGTTGACGTGGAATGCGAAAATGTGGACGTGACTACTAAAGAAAACTGTCATTTGTCAGAAGACTGCAAAGTTCTGATACTGAACGTTTATAAAAAAATAATTTCGGAAGGTAATTACAAACCTATACCTAGAACTGCGGAATTAACTAGTGTTCCATACAGAACAATTCAACGTATCAATGGGTGCGTTTTGTTGTGCCAATTCTGGTTTCGGTTTAATCAGAATACGCGTTTTGTTGCGACTATTGGGCTCAACAGCGCTATGAAGTGACGCCAAGCGGATAAAAACTGAACTAGGCGAAACGAGTAATAGTTTATTGTTTACATCTGGTTTACATGTGTTTTCTCGTGTAGTTTGTGTTGCTTTTAAACGTTAGTGTTGCAGTTTGTTTGTTATATTAACTTTTGATAGCAATTATTATTCTTTTTTATATTACTTTATATTATAATGAGTTATTACAACACAAATTGCTGTGTGTTTGGCTGTCACTCTAGAAAAGGAAGTAACAAAAATATTTACTTCCACTATTTTCCAAATGAGAAACAATTTGTGAATTGTTAATAAATTTGGTGTTGTGGAAGAGATAATAACAAACCAGTATTTATTAAACAAATTAAATAAGAAACAAACACTAAATTATAAAAATCCTTCTCGAACATAATTAAATATCTACCCGTGTAATTTTAATGCAGAATTAAGGCAAGCGGTCTTAAATTCTGTACGCAGCTTTTCTAATACATTTTCACTGAACCTTCAGTGCCTGCTTTTGTTTTTAATCAATTTATTAAGGCAAGGAGTTTCTAACAGGGTGCGGTTCATACTGTTGTAAGACAGGTTTTTTAAAAGTAGACCACAGGCATTTTAAATCTGTGCTGGTTAATATTTCCATACACAATATATTGTTTCTGGAACAAGAAGAAAAATCAAATATTACAATCAATCAATGCCCTGATCTTGGATTGTTTCATTTTGGTTTGTGAAATGTGTTTGCATGTAGTTCCTGCTTTACAGGTGCAGGACATATTTAAAACTTCAACATCATTACTAAATTTTAATTTCCCAGTGACTTCGTGAGGTGGTGATCTCAAACTGCTTGTAATAACATAACCCACATATGTTGACATGCTCATCATTTTTGTCCAAAATTCCGCACAACATAAGATGTCCGGCGTTTAACAACTCTTCTCCTTCAACTACACACATAGAAGAAGGTGTTGCACTTAAAAAATTAAAATAATTTAATAAGGATAGCTGTTTATTATCCATTGCAAATCGATGATTTAACATGTAAACAAATATGGACAACTTTCACATTACTCGTTTCAATCAGCTGTTCATAGCGCTTGTAGCGCCGCCATCGGGCATTGTTGTATCCAATATTCTTATTCTATTCATTCTACTCATTCGATGACTCGAGGTCGAACGACTGGAATGAATAAGTGTGGTGGGGATGAAAAGTAATATTTGAATGCAGTTGTTTTCATTTGGTTTTTAAATGTACATATTAGAAATGAATCTTGGTATTACTGCTTGAAAATAATCTTTACTTTTAGGTATTTTCTCATTTTGTGTCCTAAAATAAATATATACCTATTTGATTTTAATATAGTATTGATAAATCTAAACTTAAAATGTATGTACAATTCAATTACTCGTTCTAAAACATTCTTGAATATTTGCTTCAATTATAAAGTTTTTTTATTCTGCATTTATTATTTAGATTATCCATTTAGGTGAAATTTGTTCGTTATTTGTTCTAAGTATAACCATATGACTTAACCTCCAAGCAAATGTCATTCCATGTTTACTTCACGATCAAAATTGTCGTTTTCTTGCGCATCAATTCTAGTACTTCCAACCAGCCACCAACAAAACGCACCCATTGTCCGTGGCAAAAATCAGCAGCGAAAACGATCCGATTTACAAGTTTTCAATAAAATAGATAGTTTTATGTCTAAAACAATAATAAATTAAAATATACGACTTTTATTCGAAAAATATAGTGTCGACTGTGCATCTTTTAATAAAAAAGTTGGAAGAAGACGGAATAGAATTTCCTTACAAAGTTAGCCATATGTATAATTATTTGAAGTTGCTAAGATTTAGATATAGAACGTTAAATAAACGTTTATATATTATGGAATCAGATAGATAAGTAAACCCTATAGAACTAATATGGAGCCAATTAAAAGGTAATGTACGCCGGAAAAATACCGACAGAAAGTGACAATGTAGTTCGGTACAATTAATTAAAGACGAAACAAGTGCAATAAGTAGTGATTTGTGGAAAAAATGTGTAGAACATGTAAAGACAACGGAAACTGAAGTAAAAGCTCCAACTGTTTTTTGATATTTTAAACGAGAACTATTTCGCTGAACTACACGGCAGTCAGCAGCTGTGACGTCATGACGGCTCGATCCCGACAGCCGCGTCTCGATCGCTGTAGCTGTCCAGCAGGCGACGGCCAAGAAGAATCCATGCGTGATTTATTTTTACTAGTGTTTGTGAAATTGTAACTGATTCTTTCATAAAGTCGAGAAAAGGGTTCATCAATCATGACAATGAACAGCTTGTCGAATTGCACTGCATTAGTAACTTTCCGTGACACATCATCCCTCACCATACTCAAAACAAAATGAAACTACGAAGCGTTAAGCCTGAAGAATTTCGTGAAAATATCTTCATCATTTCTCAAGAGACTTTATCAAGAGAAAAATCATTTGCTTTCCCGACTTTCAAATAATTTATTTGGGATTGCTTTTAATAATATGCGTATAATTTCATCATCCTCTTCTTCCTCCTCTAATAAAACACAATAGTAATATCTAAACCCATCTTTCAAAATATCGCGGTGTTCACTTTCCCAAAACTAACAGCCAACTGACTACTTGCCCTCTTGTAGAGCAGTCGGACATTACGGAGGACAGTTTCAACGAAATACATTGCCAGACGTTACGGTTGGCTGTTACTGTCAAACGCCGTGGTGAGCAGTTCCAGCAAAATGTTACCTTAAGGTAGCTGGGTCACCTAAGGCTGCGGTTACAGTGGAAGCGCCTTCGCCCGAACTGTAAGTCGCGCGTACTCGACCGCATTCGGTAGACTGATTCAAGCGTGTAGAAGTACACATGTGTGGTTACTGTAGAAGCTTATCAATCGCGTGAAACTACGCTCGTACTCGACCACATTCGGGCAACTGATTCAAGCGTAAGTACACATGTGTGTACTATAAATCGCGCAATAGCTGATCGCCGCTTCAAGTTCAAACTTGTTTGTTTTCTTCGCGCGAGTATACATTCTACGTACAGTTCTAATCTCCGTACAGTCCATTTGTTTTACTTGCTCTGTGGTACAGTCTGTGTATACAAAATGAATATTGAGAAATTAATATTTTTAGTTTTTGATCGAAGATCGTTATGGAATCAAAAATGTAAATCTTATCATAACCGTGATCAATCACGTAAATTATGGGATGAAGTGGCGACTGAATTACTTAAAATGACTTTTGTTCAAAGATATTGTTTAATAAATTTAAACAATGACATACCCTTAGACAATTTTTAGACTTTAATTCTAGGAAATTCTATTCGATTTTATATATAAACTGCTGTCTACTTAATACGGGAATGAGCATTATTCGGTTCGCGAGAAGAACTAGAATTGTTGAATTTATAGAAGCTCTGAGTCGATAATCTGATGGTTTTCTCGATCCTGTTTTATATATTTTATTCTTGTAAATCTTATTTTAAATAAATCTGAAACTTAATTTGAAACGGTCATTTTGAAAGAATTTTAAGAACAAAAGTAATAATACGCGCGAATATGCCCATATACGCGCGAATATGCCCGAAGTGTACTTCGGGCGAACACGCTTTCACTGTAACCGCAGCCTTATTCACATGGGGTGCGTTTTGTTGGTGGCTGGTTAGAAGTACTAGAATTGATGCGCAAGAAAACGACAATTTTGATCGTGAAGTAAACATGGAAGTTTGCATGAACGTTAAGTCCTATGGTTGTAGAACAAATAACGAACATATTTCACCTAAATGGATAATCTAAATAATAAATTCAGAATAAGAAAACTTTATATTTGAAGCAAATATTCTAGAACGTAATGTTTTAGAACGAATAATTGAATTGTAAATACATTTTAAGTTTAGATTTAACAATACTATATTAAAATCATATAGGTATATATTTATTCTAGGACACAAAATGAGAAAATAGCTAATAGTAAAAATAATTTTGAAGCAGTAATACCAAGATTTAATTCTAATACATTTAAAAACCAAATGAAAACAACTGCATTCAAATACATATTACTTTTCATCCCCACCACACTTATTCATTCCAGTCGTTCCACCTCGAGTCATCGAATGAATAGAACGAGAATATTGTCGCAACAACACGCGTATTCCGATTAAACCGAAACCAGAATTGGCACAACAAAACGCACCCATTGATACAGCAAGAGCTACAAAAAGATTGTATGAGTACCGCCCAACTTTCAAAAAATCTAAAGAAAGACCGAAACTAAGATGGAAGAATAATGTGGAATAGCTGATAAAAACAGATGGAACCGTGCTGTGACGGAGGCAATTATCCAGCTTGGATAGTAAGTAGAACAGAGAATGATGATGATGAATGTAAATGTAAAATAATTTCGTATTACTCTAGTCAGTAATTTTTTCTCATCTAGAAGAAACAAGATTGACCGTGGAATGTTCCCAAAAGGTTATCGGTTATCGAGTGTTATTCATGAATGGAGAGTTTTATTATTGGACATAACATTTTGCTATTCTTTCGTTTCAGAACCATACCTACATTACAAAAGTCACACAATAGCAAAACGGAAATAGAAAGTATTTTAGTGGTGCTTAAAATGCTTTTAAATATATTTTATTTTTAATATTATGATCTAATAAATTCCACGTTTAAATGAACTCTTGAAACAAAAATAACTTCAAAATTTACTAATAAACACAAAAATGTATGTTAAATGTATTGTTATTCGTATAATGTAATGGTAACATTGGACTTTTTATTACTTATGATCTTTGACACACTATTCTAAAGTATTGGCGCCGCTGTTTCCAAAAATACACTTGTTTTTTTCTATTTTTACAACCACTTTGAAGTCATTCCAGTTGTTGTCGCACTAATTAGTTCGTTATTGTAACTGTCAATCACAACACAGTGCTGTCAACATAAACTAACTTTAAAAAATGTCCCTATCTGTACTGGTTACCTTTACCGTGTAACACTATTGTCTCACTGAGGCAGACAGAAGACTGAGTATTGTGCTCAGAAAGAGTGTGGTATATTTAGATGTCTACGTTAAACACAACCTAGGTTAGTTTCGGCAGAGTTGATTTTTTGACAGCGAGGGTCGGATGATTTTTTAAATATTGGTAGGTAGTAGCCAAAATTTATGAGTAACCAAATATAAAACGGGAACCGAAAGAAAAACAAACAATATGTAAAATAGTTTGAATTCTCCATAAGGGTCAATTACACTGAGTAAGTTTACTATACTCTATCTCAGAAAGACTGATAGTAATAAAATTTATTACTTGTAAAAAGTTATTGTTTTTTCACACAGAAGCGGCCCACAAAATAGAAACGAAATATTGTTAAAAACAACCGAGTGTACCGCATATATTATATGGGAATACGAACTAGGGTTAAACACAATAGATCATAAAAATGTTACCCTAAAATTTTGAGGAAAAATATGGTGACAGGGGTGCGTTTAATGATATGATAAATATGGTCACAGGCGTGCGTTTAATAAAATGATAAATAGTAATATAGAAATACACAAAACCAATTTAAACGTGTTTAAAATGTGCACGCCCCTGGTAACTGCCTGACAAAAGATTACTATCAAGCCTGGTTTATAATAGATATGTTATGGAACATAAGCATAAAAATTACACTACTCTCTTTGTTCTGTTTATTACAAACAGATGTTTTGAAGGGTCAAATCTATTGTTTAATGCATATGCAGTTATGCTATGGGCTTATTATAAACCAGGCTTCAGTCTTTCTGACATAGAGTATAGCTCTTTGCTTGTAAACACGCGCACTCGCGATTTTTTGTCGGTGGGGAGGATTTTAGATGTCAAATCTGTTCTTAGGGGGACTCAGAAATTGTTTCTTGGGACGTTCAATTACAAAAAAACCTGTATCCTTTAAAACCGTCTTTTTTTTAATATTTGGGGTGGGGCAAGACCGTGAAAAAATAAATTTTGATCGTCCACAGATGCGAAATTTTTTCCGTTAAGGGAATTTTGTAGAAAGCAGAACAAATGGTAGTCGGATGGTGCGATATCTGGACCATATGCTCC
Source organism: Liopterus haemorrhoidalis (assembly GCA_963971575.1). Lineage (NCBI taxonomy): Eukaryota > Metazoa > Arthropoda > Insecta > Coleoptera > Dytiscidae > Liopterus > Liopterus haemorrhoidalis. Next base: position 17,481,005 of record OZ020616.1, on the reverse strand, counting down.
GACTACCATTTGTTCCGCTCTTGAATCATGCAAAATGCAAACCATTCAGTTTGCTACAGACAGTTTTATTATAAAAGACAGATTGGAGCGAGGGAACTATCTTAATATTTGTGGAAGCAAAAAGAAAAAAGCAATGTTTATGTAATACCACTTATTTTCCTTCGAGATAACTATTTTCTGACCCATATACGTTTCCTTTTTACTCAAGATACTTATTATAGTCCGTTCAAACGTTAGAATACAGTATTGCTCTTATGGGAAATGGGAGCGGTGCTGCCAAATGTTGTAAAAGTGTCAAATATGTCAATGAATCCTAAGAATATTCAAATTAAATGTAAAAAGTTTTAGGGATAAATTAATAACCATTTGTACAGTGTTTTCAACGATCAGCACATTTTACAACTGACAACCTCGCCAAAGAAGAAAAGGATTGTGTTATTGGGATAACCCACTACAGCAGTGTTTCTCAACCAAAAAGGCACTGCGGACCAGTATAACATATAATTTTCTAACGCACACCACTAATAATAATTGTTGGTTAATTTTTTGCAAGAAAATATATTTAATGTGCTACTAAATACATTTATTTAATTTGTAGAAAATCACAGAAAGTTTATAGAAAATAAACAAAATATAATATATTTACATAAAAAAAGTGCATAAATTTTTTTAAAAATATGTAAAAAAGACATACAAAAACATTCGCGGACCACTAAAATTTTTCTGGGGACCGCCTGCGGTCCGCAGACCACCTGTTGAGAAACACTGCATTACAGAGTATGAAACAGAACTACTCCATTTACCCTGTACTGCATTCTAACCTTCTAATGGAATATAGTATTTACCTACAAAGCCGCGAAGCGAAGAATTTTCTAATCGACAAGTGAGGCAAAAAGCCTTATGTAACGAGTTTTTCATACTATTTTTTCTATTTTGTTTATTTATGTCATTTCATATCCATCTTCTTTCAATCTTCAGATAAAGTTCCAGGTAACTATCTGACAGATAGGGTTATAACTTCATCTGCTGAATAAATGTCAATACCAGTCAGTGAATCCAATACGTCAGTCTCATTATCCGTTAGATAACTATCAGATAGATACATTTGTATAGAAAGAAGGGATGACATTTATTCAGCAGATGAAGTTATAAATAACCTTACCTGTCAGATAGTTACCTGGAACTTTATCTGAAGGTGGAAAGACAGGGCCTTAGAATAATAAATTTGCATTATATATTTAAACAACATCTCTGATAAGGGAATTTGGTACGTGAATGTAGGGGTTGGCCCCTAGTTTTATATTTTTAAGATAGCTATCAACCATATTCTACAAAATGTACAGGTTATTGTAATACCAATTTAATGAAATAAAATGATAAGTGTCAATTGGGTGGTCATAACACCCATTTAGTTACATAATCAGTGCCGGCTCTAGGGGTTATAGCGCCCCGATGCAAAGCTTGTTTCGGCGCCCTTAAAAAAAAAGGTTGACCAGAAATTTGTTTATTCTCTAAAATAAAGAAGTCGCCCAAATTCGTTTGTTCTCTAAAATAAAAAAATAATAAGTCGACCAAAAGCTTTAAAAAAAAAGGCGACCAGAATTTGATTGTTCTCCCACCCCTATTTGCCAATATTTTCCCTACGACCTGCCGCCGGGGTTCTGTGCACCTCTAACACCCCCGCTTGCCACGGCCCAGTTTATTGTCACAATATAAGAGATGCAAATTTTTCTATAAATATATTGACATCTAATTTGTCGCAAATTTCGTTTTCAATTGATATTATTGCAAGTCCAACCAATCTTTCTTGAGAAATAGTTGATCTCAAGTATGACTCAATTAATTTTAATTTCGAAAAACGTCGTTTGCCAGTTGCTACTGAAACTGGGAATCTCGCCAGTATAAAAACGGCGCCGCTTAATCGTTCGTCGCGATGGCGCCCCTGGATCGTGGCGCCCCGATGCGACGCGTCCTTTGTGGAGCCGGCACTGTTTATAATAACTCTTATGAGAGCAAAATAGAAAAAACACTTTTTAAGACACGAATCCCTCGATTAGCGCAGGTTTACTTAGTAATTCAAATTTCGATAAGCGCGAAACAAAACCGATATAAGCGGGGGTTTAATTAGTAAATCAAATTTCGATTAGCGCGATAATAACCTAGATTAGCACGGTATTGGAACAGATTTTGGCTTTTATGAAGTCTTATACAGCTATGTTCAGAAATTATTGGAATCATATTCAGAACAATTAATTGATTCTGACCAATGAAGAAGAGTGAGCATATGCCGAGGCGGAAATTTACGAGGAAGAAAATGTTCATAAAAAGAAGTTAACATTACAAGAACTTGAATGAATATTTCAATCAGCAAAAATTTTTAAATTAATTATGGATGCAGATTTAGATACCAGAACAGTATGGAAATTCAAAGGAACAAGTTTTGTATTCGCGACTGAAACTAACGTTGGCGGCGCTGCGTACAACAGCTGATGGCGGACGAGAAGCGTATATGTCAGAAGTTTTTTCTTAATATTTATCTGTTCAAACAATATTTCGGCAAAAAAGCACTGTATTTAAGTCACTATATTTTAAAATACTTCTTAATTCACATAAACTGCAGCACAACACGCTACAAAAATTATCCAAATATACGCTTCTGTTTAATTTAGCCAGTCACCACCAGATGTCTCACTGTTATTTGCAGTCGCGAATACATGCAAGCAAATTTACGATGAAAAGAAGAAAGAAGTGTATATTGAGTAATCTGTAATATTTTCAAATAAATAACGCGAGTTATAAACTGCAATTTGTTATTTTCAATAAAATTTTGATTACCGAACTGCAAATAGTTTTTTCAATGGTGATTAGGAAAAAGGCCTCCTTACCTAACTCATTTCAGTCTGGTAATGAACTTCCTAAACTCACAACTGTGGCTAGGCAAGCAGCGTGATGGGCTCAAAGGTTTATTAAATTCTGGGTAGGTATTTTTAAGTCCCCCAAACATTTAAAAACCGTTTTTAAACAGTTTTTAGGGTTTTGTAGGTATGACCAAAAAACCCTTATACCGTCATTTTGTCGTCTGTCTGTCTGTCTGTCTGTCTGTTCGGTAAAAATTGTAGCCAAACGGCTAAACCTAGAGAGTTGAAATTTGGCATGCTTATACAACTCTTTGACCCGCACATAGGAAAAATACTAAAACATCTAAAAAACATACCCCCCTAAAAATATAAACAAATATGTGCTCATCAAAAACAAAAATATTTTTTTTAAATTCTGAGTAGGGTATCAAATGAAAGCCCTTAGTACGTGGATTAACGATCAAAATTTTATTTTTGCAAAATAAATTATTTTGAAGCGATTTTTGCCAAAATTATGCAAAAAAAAATTTGTCCCACACCCTGTAGCCCAGATGGTTTAAACTAAAAATTTGAAAAAATTCTAAGTAATGTACATTGGTGTGAACCGGAATAGTACAAAAGGAATTTTTGATCAGATTATGTTTTCGGAAAATGACGCTTTTTTTGTATTTTTAACTAAAATATGTTAAATATTTAATTCGCAATGTAACACACCAGATCAGTAGCGCTAGTGGCTCAGTTGGTTTTGTCATGCACTTTGTAATTTGCAGTTCGAACGTTTAATTTTATTTTTTTGTTTTTTTTTTGCATTTTTATTTTGTTTAAATTATTTTGTCAAAATTCTAGTTATATATTGGTAAATGTTGCATTTATTTTTTAAAAGCGTAAATTTAATAACCAGTAGGAAGTGTTGAAATTATAATTTAATTCTGTTTGACGAAATCAGAGGGCGGGGCTTATGATTTAAGCAAACAATGGAAGCCATAGGCGCAATTTTAAAAATCTTACTGAACCTTGCTATATAAATAAAATACTGCACATATTTAGAAACTTAAATAATGGTATTAGTCATTCGAATTAAAATCCATAAAAAAATATTTTGACATAAAATTTGTTTTGGCATCCCAAATAATCATCATTCAGTTACTAAGTCCCTGCAAAACCCACAAATGTGTGAAAATTCACACTTCACATAAATTTTTTATATTTGACGCGAAACCTCTCCATAAAAAAAATTTACTTCTGAGCCCCACAAAAAAAATTAAATAAATCTGGGTACGCGCCTGATTGTGGTTATATTTTTCATATTTTTACTTGCCCGACCATAATATATAAGGGGCAAGTATTGTAATCGCGAAAATGTTCGATGTCGAGATTTTGACTGATGACCACGTTTCATGGTCCAGGGAATCCAAAAAAACCTATTTTCGAAGTGCCGTCCGTATGTGTGTGTGTATACACGATAACTCAAGAACGGTTCAACTTAGAGAATTCGTTCTGGTACTAAAAAATTCTCCTATTAAATGGGAAGAACCCTATTGTTTTTTATGAGGATCGGTCGACTAGAAATGGGAGTTTACTCGTGTCGATTTTAAGATTTTTGCGAATATTTAGCATCAGAAAAATATTTCGAAAAAATTTATTGAACAAAAGTTACAATAAATGAAATTACTAATAACTTTTATTTGAGACGTTTTTTGATAAAACGAAAAATTTTGAATTTTTTTTGTAAAATTATTTAAAATTTCTCAATTCAAAAAGTCTCAATTTTTTCATACTTATATGTAACGTTTCCATGGTTATGATAATTAATTCGTAACTAGTAAACCAATCCTTGGACAAAAATTTGTATAGAACATAATTTGATGTATTTTTGAAGATTTATCTAAATATTCTACTCATGTGATTTATAGAACTTGGTTACCTCGTTTTGTAAATTTAACCTTCATTTACTTACTTGCATAAATAACTAAAAATTATCCTGTGCTTTTATACTATTGTTTGTTAGTCCTTCTACTCAGTACAATACGTGGTGATTTCCCAACATACACCTGAGTAATGCGTGTTGCATGTATTACAAATCAGGAAACCTACTGTTTTAACGTGCGTTCTGAACCCATTGTTTTTGGGGATATTCTTGCAGGCAAAATTGCTTCGGTAGCGAAGCCTCCGCTTTCCGAGTATAAACAACTAGGAAACTATTTGAAAAACATTTGACGGGACTGAGTTGTAAGTGATACCTTTTACACAGGTAACCACCACTGACTAACTGCAATCAGTGTTGCCAACTCTTTGTGAAGAAAATTCCCACAGCAAACTACAAAATTTCCCACAAACGGACAAAAATTCCCACAATGTAAAATTATGCAATTTTAAGTATAGCGTAAAAAAGCGAATAGCAAATAAAAGTTGTCACAACTATTTTGAAAGTGTAAAGGCAAAAATAAAATTACGGTAACGAAAAAAAATTCTAAACATTCTTTACTGGTATAAAGTGTGTGTCTTGTGAAGGTATAGGTGTCGGTGTTTCACACGAAATTTTGCAGTTAATATCTTTAGACTGGAAACTCGACCTAAAAATTAAAATTGCACTGAGAACTTCGTCGCCCATCATGTTTCTTTTCTTTATTTTGACGTCATTTATCAATGAAAATATTACAACTCCCGATTGAGAACTCCCAAAATATTGCATAAACAGTGTTGCCATAAGAAAACACCTACACAGGACTCTATTACAAGTTCAAAAGTTATAAGACATAGAAATTTCATGTATTTTTTTTTTTTACTGTATTTCCTGTTGTCGTTATTTTTATTAATATCAGAGAAAATTCTGAAATTTCCCACAATTTTTAGATTTGTTACTTTCTTTCCCCTTTTTTTCCCACAACACAAGAAATAGTGCCTATTTTTCCCTCGTTATGGGAAATTTCCCACGAGTTGGCAACACTGACTGCACTACAGTCGTTCTCGCTTTTATATAGTGATTCAAAATGACTGACCATCACGTGACTTGACGTTCGTATTATGATCAAAATTATCTTCCACGAAATAAAATTAATATTAACTTATCGGCAAATGCAAATAATTATATTATACTAGCGTCGGCGAATCAACGCAGTTACGTCACACGACGTAACAAACAATTGCATTGTTCCAGACAATACAGTCGTTTGTTACGTCGTGTGACGTGTAATGGTTGGTTTATACATATACGGAACAAGAATAAGGAATAGGAAATAAGAATAGTACACAAGATGTTAAGACATGGCTGCGCCGTATATCGGTTTATGTAGGAATGAAATTTAACTTAAACATAAGAATAGTTGGTAACATTCAACATTTTATTCTTATTCCAAGAATAAGATACGATAAGCCTGCGCACAGCAATCAAAATGTCTGCCCTAATAAAGTTGGTTCAACAGATGTTTTCCAGTTGTGATCAGAGGGTTGTAAACAACAATAAAATGTTTTTTTTAAAACCAACAATAAATTTTTTTTAAGGTTATATGAATCAGAACCTGTCAAGTGACAAACGTTAAACACAGGCCAACGCAAGTACGCAGGCGCAGCGACGAAATGTTATGTCCTATATAAACGGTTTAATATTTTTTATTCTTGTGTACTATTCTTATTTCCTATTCCTTATTCTTGTTCCTTATATAAACCAACCATGACTGCGTTGATTCGCTGGCGCTAGTATACCTAAGAGGTTACAGACATTAAATCTCATACGTTGTGTGTTTTCTTTTTGATACATTTGTATTTTGATAGATCAATTTTGGATTTGATACATATTTTGAATTAATTATTAATGATTTTTTTATTTTAATTTTTTAAATAAACTGATTCAATAACACCAAATACATACGTTTCTTTCATAAATTCACTATACGCCAATACGATCTGTCAGTTGTAGTTCACTATTACAATTATGTGGCAAACAAAAAATCAGAAAAAGACGGCACGGTCACTCAAATTAAGGCCATATCACACTAGAGTTATTATTCAAGTCTAAACTTGGAAAACTAAAGTCTTGGCATTCGAATCGAAGTCTTGTGTGTGTGATAGCATGACAAAAAACCTAGGTCTTTAAGTCTGAGCAAATACATCGAGATATATTTCCCCCGTCTTTAGAAGACAGACGCAATCCAAGTCTTCAAATGCGCGTGTGCGGTCTCGACCTCTCAGTCAGATCAAGTGAGATGGGTCTATTGTTAACGTTATGTACGCAGAAGTAAGTCACTTTTCCCTGTTTCGCGTGTGATAGCTGAAGACGAGAAGACTTGAATACTCGAAAAAGACTTACAAAATAAAACTTGGATAGCGTTCTAGTGTGATACGCCCTTTAGATCACCTGTACTACTGTACATTAGGCGTTTACGTTTAGTCAGTTATATTACTCCGAGCGATCCGAATATTCTCGATCCGTTCGTAAAGTCAGTCGGAGCGTACACATTAGCTTATATTTAGTTAATCCGATTGACCCGCCGGAGCAATCCGAGATTGCTGGTGGTGGGGGTTAGCGCGGGTAAATTGAATTTTACAACTAATTGGAATGTGTTGAAAACATAACTTAACAAATAACCAAATATACGAGATAAGTGCCATTTGTGATAGAATTCTATTATTAGTAATAAACTCATATTTATAAAACAAAATGCGGTAGCAGTTGTAATCAACAACAGAAATTTGACAGTTGTAGTTAGCGCCACCTTCACCAGGCGTCACTACTTCAGACAAATATTACTTACGAAAATGTTAACAAAATCCGAGCAATCCGACTAATCTTGTGACGTCACCAGATCAATCTGAGCAGTTTTGTGGATTGAATAAACGTAAACGCCTAACGCTTTTAGATTGAACTAGATTTAATATTCTTCACAGGCGTAGTGTTTTACTGCATCAAAATCTTTTAAATTAATTTTTCAATCGATAATGTGTAAAATATTGATACGAAATTTAATAATCCATCTCATTAAAATTTTATCCCTGTATTTAATTTAGATTTGTAGACACTTTTCAAAACATTTATTTGAGTGATTGCATCACAATCATTTTAAGGAAGAGATTATATACATAATATTTAATTAAACAAATTTGCCGCTTAACCGCTTAAGGACTACGCCCGAGCAAACTCGGGCGGCTTATGTGCGAAAATTCCCACACCCGAGATAACTCGGGCAAGCTTTACCTGCCGAAAAGATCACTCCCGAATGTACTCAGGGGAAAATAAATACGATTCATGGTATGTTAATTAATTCTTTGCATTAATAAGGCATAATTATTAATTATGATGAATAAAAATGAATATTTTTTTACGAATTTCTTTTATTTCTCGACCCACCCTATGCACCATAATATCAACTTTCAATCCCATTTTGGGCCCGAAATAGATTTTATGAAGGATATACAGAGTGTTTGTTTGAAACGGGGCACCCCGAAAATCTCATTTTATTTGTAAAGATACAAAAAATCTTCAGAACAAAAGTTAAACCAGACAAAAAAAACACATCTAAAGGTTACTATAAGAATTCTGAAGCACTTCCGGTTTCACCGGAAATGATGTCAACTTTTGATCTAACATAGGGAATCGATAATTTTATATTTTTTCCTAAAAGTACATTAAATTAGCTTTACAATGACACCAAAAAGTCATATTTTTATGTTCACCATTTCAAAATGGCGGCCATTTATTAACAAAATAATAATCAACATAAGTTTTACAAAGTTGAACGTAGCAAGCTTTGAAAACAATAAAAAAGAAACAAAATATCTCTAAAATAAACTGTTATAACTAGTTATTAAGAATGAGAAAATGTGTAGACAATAATGGTGGTTTGATCGAATATTTGTATTTTGTTTTTTTTTTGTAAAATAATTAAGTAGTAAAGTAAAGTAAAGTAAAGTAAAAAGTAATAGTTTTTTTTTTCTAAATAGTCAAATAGTTTATTTTAGAGATATTTTGTTTCTTTTTTATTGTTTAAAAAGATTGCTACGTTCAACTTTGTAAAATTTATGTTGATTATTATTTTGTAAATAAATGGCCGCCATTTTGAATGTAAAACTTATGTTAATTATTATTTTGTAAATAAATGGTCGCCATTTTGAAATGGTTAAGATAAAAATATGATTTTTTGGTGTCATTGTAAAGCTAATTTAATGTACTTTTAGGAAAAAAATATAAAATTATCGATTCCCTATGCTAGATCAAAAGTTGACATCATTTCCGGTGAAACCGGAAGCGCCTCAGAATTCTTATAGTAATCTTTAGATGGGCCTTTTTGTCTAGTTTAACTTTTGTTCTGAAGATTTTTTGTACCTTTACAAATAAAGGAGATTTTCGGGGTGCCCCGTTTAAAGTAATTTAAGCTAATTTAAAGTAATATGTTAAGAAAGTGTAAAATATTTGTGTCCCTACCCTAGATATAACTTAAGAGTATATAAATATGGCTATAAAAAACAAGAAACACGACTTCCATCTAATATGTGGAACCATATACAAAAACCTAAGGTACAAAATACGATCAGAAACCAGCCTGAAGTTTTATAGATCAATGACATTTCCTATGCGCCTACGTAGCAAATCTTTGCTACTAAACCGAATAAAAGCAAGGGTACGTTCCAAAACCTATGGAGTTTACTCTAAACTTAAATCTAAGTTTAGTAAGATCGTTCCAAAACATTCGAGTTTCCGGTTTGAGTTAACCCTAGAGTTTACTCTTTTAACTCTGCTTGCAAGGTGGGTAATAATTACTCCCATGCACAGAATGCGTACGCAGGTAATGCAAGTTTTGACATATCGAAATTAATAATGAGGTTTCGACATCTTCAATGTCTGAATCATCAGATGTTTCATCATTCTGAAATAAAAATTAAATCTTTTACTTAATTTTAAATAGGTATTTAGTATACAATAATTTGTAAATATTTATTAAAATTACCGTTAATAGATATACGTTGTTGAACAGTTGTTGATTCAAATCAGCAGCAATAACACATACTTCCCTCTTCTTTTTATCCATCACTATTTAAAGATATTAATAATTATTTAAAATAATATGTCGTGTTGACAATATTTTAGCGGGAATTTTCATATAAGCACTCCTAAGCTTAACATCGCCGTTCCAAAACCTAATCACATGACCCCGTTATCTTTGAGTAAACTCGAACTCCAAGACTTATGTTTTGGAACGTACCCCTGAATTCAGGCAGTGGATGTGAAAGGAAACAGCAGACTTGCCCATATTCGCAATGAAGATATAAAAGAGAACTGAACATCTCTCTCGTACCTGATATAATAAGAACAGGAGAGCGAGGCCGAGGAAGACCAAGGTTGAACCGTCTAATTCAGGGGCCTCAAATTTAATTTATTAGGGCTACACTTTTCGAAACGTTCAATTTCGTAAAATTTTAGAGCAAGAAGGTTAGTAATAGATATTAAAAAAAGTGTTTTGTAGATCTTACTGAAATATTTTTATTGCTATAAGCCGCGCACACAAAAAAATTGGTATGGGTGGGGGTCCATTTCAAAAAAAAAAATATCCGTATAATAATACAAATTTATTATTGTTCCTTTACGGAGAAGGGTGTGCTTATTTATTAATTTAATTTTTATTAGTAAAAAAGGTGATTTTTATTTTCAATTACTTAGTTTTAAAAAAATTAGAATGACTATTGGTTGGCTAGCATTCGAAGCGACTGCAAAGCGCGCGTTTATGGAGGGAAGTGAGCTAGATTACGTTCAAGTTAACTTCATCACAGGCGAATATTACCAATCACTTGCGCAGAAACCAAATTTCGTGCATTACATTACCAACAACTAGCTTAACACATTTCAGTGGCGTCACGTACTTTGATTTGTGTTTAACTACGCGCATTGTGCGCTGTTGTCTGTTTATTTCCGTTATTATTATTTATTTCTCGTACGTTTCAAGGTATACCGTGTACTAAAATGAGTAAAAATGTATTTGAAATACATGATTTTGTGTGTTTGGTTTCCACAACAATTGTTTAAACCCTTAATGTACGTCAATATGATCAGTTGTTTTCTCGCGCAAAATTGGTGACGTAATTTATGATACCCTGTGATGAAGTTAAGATGAACGTACTCTAAATAAGGGGTGTATTCTGTAAGTTTTTCGACAATCTGTTTTACAGTATCCTGTTGAAAGTTCCGGTATTTAACGTCTCGTGTTGGTATTTTGTAACTTATCGATAGTGGTCTTTTAACAGTGTTGTCTCGCTCTTGAGAGGAGACGTAGGAACGTGCTTTCATTGAAAAGTGATATTGTTCTTGTGACATTTATACTTGACCAGACGTACTCTTTTTTTAAGTCTCTATACTCATACTCTTTATAAAAAACCCTGAATATACTCTTTTTTGCTCGTCACTTGCGTTTGAGAGATTGAGGACCTTTTTTTGCTAATTACTTCTATTTTTGGATTGAGGACCTTTTTTTTGCTCATCATTCTATTTTGGGAGTGAAGACATTTTTTGTTTTTGTTAATCATTCTATTTTGGGAATGAGGACATTTTTTTGCTCATTACTTGTATTTTTGAAGTGAAGACCTTTTTTTAGTATACTCTTTGTCTGTAAAAGAAATCTGGTCAGCCTAGGTTAGTGTGCTTTAAAATAAGTTTTATATATGAAACTATATATTTTTGTTGTTATTTTACGTTAAATGTTTGTTATATTGTTAGATATTGGAAGTGTAGAAAACAAGACGGCTCGGTAATTTAATAAAAATATCAATTATCTATAATTGAGACCAGGGCATAACTAGGGTTCGGCAGTAGGTACAGGACGCGCAATTTTGGAGGGCGATTGGTACCTGATAAAAAATTTCCTTTAAATTAGGTTTGCCATATGCAGTGGTGAATTACGTTGCTTGGGAGCCCTAAAATTAAAATGGGCCCTCTATTATTTTAAATAGAATGGAAATATTTGTATATATGCTTCGACAGGCTCCCCGGCTTCGTGGACCCGGGCGGCCGCCCACCGCTTATTTCGCCTCTGGCCATATGTCTGGGAGATTGACTATCACCTTCTGCTCAACAACTGTTTGGAATTAAATATCACCCTGCTCAACAACTGTTTGGAATTAAATATCACCCTGCTCAACAATCGTCCGGTAATTGGTTAATGGAAATTATGGCACGCCTACTGAAAATACTTTCCGTTAATTCCCTACTTGGCTGGGTGAGGGAGATTAGGGAGAGTAAATTTTGTACTTTGCGCAGGGTGCCAAAAACTCACGGTTCCGGCATGGTCGATTTCAGACAGCACTACTAAAGATCATTTTGGAAATTCAAAATTTTATTACTCACCTTTAGAAAATATATTTTAACATATAAAAAAAAAATTGAACCAATTTGAGTATTGTTAATTGAATAAAACGCTAAAATTAGACTCTTTCAAAGTATAGCACGCCCCATAACCCACTATACAGGCTCGCCCAAAAATATTGAGATTACTAGGTCATCGCCAACTGTCAAATTAATTTTACCCCTTGTTAGAGTTGTATGTTTATAATATATTTTTAGATTCGTTTGGCGTCATATGTCATACGAAGTTAGTTTAAACATTTAAGCACAGAGGAGCTAGAGCTACCTTATTGTGTTTAAATAAATTAAAACATCATTTTACGGTTCACAACTGCCGTATGAACGAAATGTAGAAAAGTAAATCGTCGCAAAACGGGTAACGAGCCTAATTAGAGAACGTTTCCGTCTATTTAGTCTGACCACAAGTCCCGTTTTCACCGGGGGAGTCCTTTTTTTTCGTATGTATTGATCGTCCCGTTTTTTCGCAAATATTCTAGGTTTGTCCCGGATTTTGAAAAACGAAAGCATTAATAAACCCACACAATGGTTATTATTTTATTACCTATTACGATTAAAGAAAATGATCAAACGACAGGTTTTAGGTATTATGATTCATAATACATAGGACTCCTCAACAATGTACATTTTTACGTTGTACATTGTTGAACAATCGCCCATCAGGAAAATATTCATGGAACAAGAATGAAGAATCTCCCTCTACTTCCAACTAATCTTTTTTGTAATAATAATAATTTTGTTTAATATAATTTGTATTAATAATATGAAATTTGTATTAATATATATTTATATATACATAATGTATTTCTAAAGGAAATATTGTTTGAACAATATTCTTTTATAGTGCGTTCAAAGGTGAGTTTGCAGTACAGGGCATATGGAGTAGTTTTTTCATACTCTCTAATGGGTTTACACAATGACGCTATCCTTTTCTTGCTTGTCGACGTTGCCAGCTCTAAAACGCGCTGATCTGTGAAGACGCAGTATTCTACAAATGACCATTTGTTTTTGTTGAGTGTTATTTTGAGTTTTATAAGAGTTGATTTTTGTAAATCATACGAGTTTTTCATATTATTATAATAGAAACATTTGACACTTTTACAACATTTGGCAACACCGCTCCCCTTTACCATAAGAGCTATACTGCAAGCTCACTTTTGAACGTACTATAGAATACATTACTCCCAAACAAAAAAAGTCCCGTTTTTGCCCTAATAAATTATGGTCAACCTACGTCTACGTCACTAGGTACAGAGCTCATCAGTAGAGCCCTGCACATATACGGATATACGCCATTTTGCTGCGGATGCGGATAAATTATCATTTAACATCTAAATATATTCAAATTTAAAAAAATTAAAAGATCTTAAAATTGTTAAATCGTCTTACAACTTTCATCTTTTAATAAAAGGTTGATTTTAAGAATTAAGTTTTATTATTAAGAATTTATTTTTTTAAATTTACAATACGGCTAAAAATTTTAGTATTTCCAAACTGACAGTAAATCCTGTTGTGCGGATACAGATATTTTTATTTACTAAATCTGCGAATACGCCTTTTTTGACGTAGAATACGCCCTTGTCCGCAGCTGGTATAGGGGATTGCTCCTGGAAATCGAGCGTAACGAACCTGCGGTTTTCGGGTAAAACTGGGTTCGTAATTTTCGGGTAACCCGATTCCCGAAACCTAGTTCTTTTTTGGAAGCGGTTCCGGCATGGTCGATTTCTAACAGCACTACTAAAAATCATTTTGGAAATTCAAAATTTTATCACTCACCTTTAGAAAATATATTTTTACATGTTAAAAAAAAAATTAAATTCAAAATTTTATATCAAATTTATTACTCACTTTTAGAAAATATATTTTTACATATAAAAATTATTTTTTTTTTTTTTTGTTTTGTTAGGAATTTATTTCAATGTAGGTGTTCTGGCTCTTTTTTAAATCTTATTAGAGTGGGTTCGGGAAGCAATCTCGAAGTATTCAGAGTCACTCTGTTTAACTCCAGACCTGTCGAGGAAACGCGTTTAGGCCTTTTCTCGAACGCTCTGAAATTAAAGAGAGCGACTCGGAGCATCCCGAGCTTGCTTCCCGACCCCATCTTTAATATTATTGTTTAGAACAGTGTTTTTCAATCAAAAGCGCATCGTGAACCACAACAATAATTGTTGGTTCATTTTTTGCAAGAAAACAAATATATTTAATGTGCTACTAAATACATTTATTTTATTTGCAGAAAATCACAGAAATATTACAGAAAATAACCAAAATATAAATAAGAATAATAAAAAAATAAGCATACAAATTTTAAAAAAGCGCAAAAACACATAAGTTCAAAAACTTTCGCGGACCACTAAAATTTTTCCGCAGACCACCTGTTGAGAAACACTGGTTTAGAGCTAACAATTTATACATAGACTATTCCAAACGTTTTAACCGATTTTATTTTTGAAAGGTGTTACGAGCTTACTTTTTAACTATTGAAGTGGGCTTTTGCTAAACAAAAAGATCACAAAAGCCTCATTTAAACGTTTAAAATTACTAATTCCACTTAAATAAAACAGACTCTATAGCAAATGAAATTTAATTTAATAACAAAAAATTCAATTAATATTCAATTTAATAAATTTAAAAAAGTATTTAATGTTGTTTAACCGTTCAGGACTACGCCCGAGTATACTAGGGCGGCTATTATGTGCGAAAATTCCCACACACGAGATAACTCGGGTAAGCTTTACCTGCAGAAAAGATTACTCCTGAATGTACTCGGGCGAAAATAAATACGATTCATGGTTTGTGGAAGCGAGACAAAAGACAGCTACGGTCAGTGGCGGATTAAGCCTTCGCCGGGCCCAAGACATTTTTGATTTACGGGCCCTCAATCTATGTTTTTTGAAAAAAAAACAAAAAAAGGTCCTCACCTCCCAAATCCAAGTGAAGAGCAAAAAAAAAGGTCCTCACCTCCCAAATCCAAGTGAAGAGCAAAAAAAAAGGTCCTCACCTCCTAAATCCAAGTGAAGAGCAAAAAAAAGAGGTCCTCACCTCCCAAATCCGGGCCCTTGAAAATTACGGGGCCAAGACAAATGTCTTTTTTGTCTAAGGCGAAAGTCCGTCACTGGCTACGGTGATTCAAAGGAGGTACGAGAGAAAATAAATATTTTTTTATGAATTTCTTTTATTTCTCGACCCACACTACACACTATGCACCATAATATCAACCCGAAATGGCTTTTATGAAGGATATATATGTTCAGTAAATAAAATTCAATCATACATAAAATTGCGTTTTTTTTTTTTTATTTTTAAATTTTTTAATAATTACTGAAAGGGTTAATCTACGCGTCAATATATTTTATAGCCTACATTTTTAAATTTCTTTTCGAAATATTTCTGCTTCTTTATACAATCAAAAAACTTTATATGCAACAGTGGCATAGTCAATTTTTTTGGCTCCATGGTCAAGGTATAATAATTAAGAAAAAAGATATACTTTTTTCTTAATTGTTTTCAAACTTTTATTGAAGGAAAGATCTACTTTTTTCTTAATTTCAACAATTTAATATTATGAAGGTATGATAATTTTTGCTGCCAGTATTTAAAATAAATAATATAATTGGTCAAGTTTTTGGCACCACCCAAAAGCTTAAGCTGGGTGGGAGCTCATACCTCCCTAATTTGCAAATTTCAACTTTCTAGGTCCAGCCGTCCATTCTAAATTTCTACCAGATTTCAAGTTATAAAATTTGGAATTATAGGTACAGGAATGTATATACATTTTTTACCTACCCGCAGGTCGTTCAGGATTGTCCATCTCTGGTTATACATACGAAATCCTAAAAAGGTGTGATTCGTTTTACGACAATAATCAGGAAAGTAACCTGTCGTATAAGCGTGGTATATTTGTATTCAGAAGAGCTAAGTGAGGTGGGTTTAGCCCAAAAGTCCCCCACCTCTTAGCTAAGCCTCTAATTAAGTTTTAAATAAATCATAATAAAAAACTTTTAAAAATATTTTCAACTTACTTTTTTGTCACTTTATTTAAACCCCATACGGAGTTTTAAAAATACTATATAGATTACATTTTGTTTATAATCCAAGGCACTATATTTTATTTAAAATGTTTGTTTTTTATATATCGGAAAATAATTACGAGCATACATGAATATCTCGAATATATTTCCCAGAAACGATCAATTTTTTCCATTTATTATTCCGCATTTCCCCTTTTCCCAACTTAAATCGACGGCAGTTTTGAAATTATTTTAGGAACCTACTACATGATATTAAGTTTAAAATTAAAATGTTCGCTATAATAAAATCACTTTCCTTTTCACGTGTAGATTACTGTAATTGTAAGACTCGTAAAAAAAAACTGGTGTGGTATGTTACAAAATTATTCTGTATATAAATATCGTCCAGGTTTAGACGCTATTTAAAACTCAAAATAGCTACATGCAAAAATTAATGCGTACAGACAATACGAAAAAAAGCGTAATTTGAACTGTAAACATTTAAAAAATAGGATATTTTGATATTACAAGCAGCTACGTCATGTAAACTCGACTAAATCCAAAATATAATACAAGGCCACTCAGCAGGTATGTAAAAAAACCCTCAAAATATAAAAATCGATCCTTTTCATATCATGACATATAAATCCACTGGCACAAATGTCAAAACACATGGTCAACAATCCGACAAATCCACACAAATCGTTGTTAGATACATTGTTGCAACAATAATAGTGTTATCCTCACCGGTGTTGCCACATCTCCGTTAATTCAACCTTCTTATAATCCACAACTGCACAACACGCTAATTGATTGAAATCTGGACAGCTAATCACAACACCAACCAACGACTACCTAATTAAAAAAAAATGCCCGGTCTCAAAAGTAGATGGTGCCAAATGCGAGTTTTAAACGTATAGGCGCGAGAAGCGCTTTAAACAATGCATGATTTTGTCCGCACTGCAGATGATTTCGGGACTCACGTGGCTCCCGCTTCGGTTATTCGTGAGCTACACTACACGTTTATCCAGTGACTAAGTGCCAGTTTGTACTGCCAGTACGGTTTATGTGTGCATTCATTAAATTACAAACACTTCCATACTTTCTCTGTACTTTTTGTGAGATTGGACTTTTTACCTGGCAGTGGTATTATATTTGTCATCATGAAATTCTCTTCCGCCTCGGCGAATAAAAAGTCCCAATAATTCTTCGCATCTTTTTTAGTAGGCGTAGAATTGACACTAACACGCGAATATTTCACAGACATTTTAATAAAAAAAAAAAACACACTTAGAAACACATGATTCACAAACTACAACCTAAATACCGGGACGGTGTATTCACTCCGAGGATTTCACTTGAAATAAGTTGCCGCGTTTTGTTGCTAACATCCCCACCACATATTATTTGACACCTCCACACATGCGCATTGCGGAACACCGCATTCTTGTACGCATGCGCGCGCTACAATCAATGTTTAACAGTGACTGTATGCATATAAAATGACGTCACAGAAAGAAAAAAAATTAAAATTAAACCCATTTAAAGAATGAAGGTTGTGGAATCAGTAAAATGTTTCGACCTAAAAATGAAGAAACATTTATTCAAAGATGTCTTTTAGCTGTGGCGGTTGGATAGACCACACGCCGTGTTTTTTAGGTCACCATACGTCCAAAGGACAAAACAGCCAAATCTATACACATATGACAAGACGAGCGTGCAACCCTCGGACGCGGAGGGCGAGGGTATATCGTTAACAGGGGGGGGGGGGGAGGCAACAAGAAGACAGAACACACAGCAGGAAGCGGGGAGGAACAGTGTTCATGGAACACATCGGCGAGACACTGCAGCAGCGAGACAACAGGACGAAAGACGAGACGGGGGGGAGACACAGAGAGCAGTGTTCATGGAACACATCAAAGAGCGCTTGGTTTGTTTCGGAACATTGGCTGGTGGACAACGAGACAGAGGGAACGAAGCAGACGGACAAGGGCAGGCAAGAGAGATCGTAGCAATCGTGGTGTGGCATGCTCGTCTGACAAGTGTCGATCAAAGTATCTATGTTGCTCAGACTGTAACACTGAACGCTGGGTACATCGCACAGTATAAACATTAGATACTATATCTAATTTAATATTTAACATGTAGTATAAATAACATAATATTATTACATAATAAATAGTAATAGGGAATATAATGTGGCCGCACACTACAAAGTACACACTACAGACAGCATCGTAAGACTAAACGGAGTGTGTACGACTGATGGTTTGATGTAAGTGCACAATAGCGACGCCAGCCACAGTCACAAAGTATGAGAAGCGCACGACACCCGGACCGGCACCGGCACGCGCCACCCCGTCTCTCCTACCCTACATCTTACGCATAGTAATTATAACAAATGGGAGACGATCGGTGGTAAACACTGGAACATTCTTAACTTAACGTATTATATATTTAATATGTATGTAACGTATATAACGATAGAGAGAGAGAGTGAGTGCTCGATTCTAGAGAGTTAAATTGATAGAGAGATATCATAAGTAGTCATAACACATCTATGTATATGATCATTCATGTTCGAATTGCAGTTAAGTACGAGTACGCGAGTACTTTGGCCGTTGGCCCCGAGGGCCCAGCCTTTGCGGAGCGGAACGCCGGCTTGGTCCGAATCCAGATTCTCATACTCTGTGAGACGCAGCGGACGTCTTCGATTCACTTAAAAAGAACTGAATACTTCTAAAACACGCAGCACAATTATCTGTTTACTTTGGTAATAGAGAAATTTGGTGTTGCACCATAAATTTTAGCTACACTAACGTCAAATCAAATAAAAAAATAATCCAAATAAAAAAATCAATTGAAAATCAAATATTTTACAAAAATGTACACAATTATATTAATGTATTTAAATCATTGAATTATTTTACTTTTCTTTTTTTATTCTTTTTAGTTAAAACTTGTCTTGGTAAATCAATTAAAAGTAATCATTTAGTTATTCACTTTAGAAGCCCGGCCGCAACCGTAATACATTAAATGTCCATGATGTTTGTTTGGTGATAGGTGCAAGAAACGTCGCCGGGCTAGATGACAAGAGGAAAGCAGAAATGCACAGGTCACGCGGCGCTCACTTTGAAGTCATCATGGTCACGAATTCTGAAACACAAAGAAAACAACAAATCAGTCAACGCTGCAGCAAATTTTCAAACACAACATCGGTACACACAGTCGGTTAAGAACAGAGTCTTTAGACACTACGATACAAACATCCTAACAATATAAAATAGTGAAAAGAGACAAACTCATGAAAAATTAGTCCAATTGGATTAATAATAGGTTCCCAACATGTAACTACCGGCACTATAGCACGTGATCGAAATGTTTCATCTTATCCTGTATATATAATAGGAAATACTACTCGGATCAGATGCCTTTCATGTAGTGCCAACGAAGAAGAGAATGTACCTTCTTAGCCTGATGCTTTTTTAGACGCTGTGAACTTATTAATAATATTAAGTTTACATCGTCCAGCTGGTACATAGGCACTATATGAAATCATGTGAGCAGCACATATTTCGACTGGTCCTACAGTTTCATTTGAATCGTTACAGACTCGATGTTGAGTCGTTCTCTGTGTGCATAATATCAGAAGATGAAAATTTCATGGTGCTAACCGGGATTTGAACCCATGTGCTTGGTAGGCAATGTCTTACCACGAAACCCAACTGGTCTCCGAATGTTAATTTTTAAATATATTTTATTATATTTTTAAGTATTAATTAATACTTAATCGAGCCGAGTCGACACAGTAAGCGATAATACTTAAACATCAGACTAATTTTTGTCGTTGTTTCTCTTTAATTCACTATTTCGTTGTAAGGAATGTACATCAGAGGGTCGTTGAACTCTAGTCTTAAGGGATAGAGCCAAGGGCGAGGAATCTTCCAAATATTATCAGAGATCTAAATCACTTAATTGCTGTTAAAAATTAATAAAACAACCCTATATGCATTAATTTAGGATGAAATAAAAAACATTATATTGTTATTGAATTACAGCCTTAATATTAAATTTACTTTTAAATTAGATTAATTTGAATATGTTAAATATTTTTCTATTTTTAATGTAAATTCTAAAATATTTTTAATTATAATGCAGAAAAATTTTAAGGAATTCAATTAAAAATGTTACGCAAGTCTAATTCTAAAAATTTTCAAAATTCTTAGAATATACATTTTTTTCGGTATTCCAAAAATGTTTCACTTTCAAGCTTCACGTCTTGTGTACATTGTATGCGGGTTCTTACATGGTCAATAATTTTGTTAATATCAAGAAATACTGACAATAATATTGATAAATGTCTGGGAAAACATTTTTTTTTTTTTTTTTGTTATAATCACGTTAAAATAAACAATATTTTTAAAAACATTTGTCGTCTCTTAATCTAAGAACTAAGAACTTTCATTTAATACCTAAGTTTACAAAAACTAAAAAAAAATATTTTTCGTAAAAATAAACTAAACAAAAATGCCGATAGTACTACTTCGATTCACATCAATGTGTCTTATTAATTTTTTTTTTTTTTAAGGCAATTCCACTTGGATTAATGGTTGGTAGTAGCATTAATTTGGATATATTTTTGACTAAAATTACTTTTAGTTCCTTAAACTATGTTTAAAGATCTTATTTGATGTTTATATTGATACCCCATAACAATCTTAAATATATCAATCAAAATATAATAAATTTTTTACGTTTTTGCCACATACATTTACTACGAACCAAAAAAGTCGATGTATTTCAAAACCATACTCCGATCAAAAATTCCTATTTTACTCTTATGGTTCATATTAATTACGGGTTATACAGTATGGAATAAAAATATAACTTAGCATATTAACTATTGAAAAAAACTGAAGTTTAGTGTGAATTGTTACACATTTCATAGATAACTAATAAGTAAGGGCGACCAACATCACAATCATTTTTGGTCACATTTTTACTCTAATCCTGTCAAAATAAACAATTTTTTAAAACTATTTTTCTTCTATTAATCTACGTATAAATTGCTTTCATTTAGTACACTACATTAGGGGTCGGCAACCCGGCTGTAGGATTTTTAGGCGCCCTCGCTATCGAGACACGCATATACTGAGCCCCCAATATCCACACGAGGACCGAGGACCTTTTTTTTGCTCATCACTTGGATTTTGAGAGGCGAGGACCTTTTTTAGATTAGACGACCTTGCCAACCACGAGTGTTTACATATTTTACGTTTTTATGCGCCCTCAATATCATTTTAATTTATATTGCGCCCTGATTGACAAAAAGGTTGCCGACCCCTGCACTACATAAAATTAAAAAACAGTCTTTGGCTCTAAACTAGTACGTAAATAGCTGGTTCACGACTATACTGAGTAAATACAGACAGAGATATTAATTTAATGTATCTCAATACAAATTTTCATTGTCATTTCGAGCTATTTCACGGTTGTACTGTACATATTTTATCTATCCGATCATTTTGAAGAAGATGCTTGCATAGACAGTGATGTGGAATGTGAAACTGAAAACAATTATGCCGGCTATACACATGTTTAGTAGCTAAATCAAGCTGCTAAACTAAATACTTTTTCTGTTTAGTGTTGCCTACACA
Source organism: Liopterus haemorrhoidalis (assembly GCA_963971575.1). Classification (NCBI taxonomy): domain Eukaryota; kingdom Metazoa; phylum Arthropoda; class Insecta; order Coleoptera; family Dytiscidae; genus Liopterus; species Liopterus haemorrhoidalis. The sequence goes on along the minus strand of OZ020616.1, from coordinate 17,459,137 downwards.
CTGTTTAGTAAAATGTATTGGTACGCAAAAAATATCGCGTCATTGTGAACATGACATAAACAATTCAAGCTTACAAACATGTATTTTGCATTTATGGGACGAAGTAGGTAAATACTAATAAGAATCTCGAGTAAAAGGGACGCGTATATGGGTCAGAAAATGATTATCCCGAAGGAAAATAAGTGGCATTACACAAACATTCCCTTCTCTACTGCTCCCACAAATATTAACGTAGTTTCCTCGCTCCAATCTGTCATCTATAATAAAAATGCCGGTTGAAACAAGTTTACTAAATACTGGACCAAAATCTAACCTGTTTACACTTGTTTAGAAGATGGACGCGTCCACTGAACACAGTGATGGGGCTACGCACTTGCTCAAGTGAATAAAAATGCATTCTATTCACCTGACTTGACTTGCTACTAACTAAAGTGCTTGATCAAGTACTAAACTGAATTGTTTATATCAGGGGGTCCAACCTTTTAGTTTCCCTAGGCCACATATAAGGAGACAAGTAGTTTTGGGCCACACATAAAATACACTAATATTAATTAATATGTTATATAGTTTGAGAATGATTTTATGTTTATCTCATTTTTATGGTTCTCTATAAAGAACGCATTGAATTAAAAAATACATCGCTTATAAATTAAAAGCAAGTTGAAACTTTATTTGTAGTGTTATTAATGGTACTTATAATCGCACTCTTATAAAGTTTGTAAGTTTTCGATTTTTCGTTGGGCCGCGGGTTGGACAAGCCTGGTTTATATAATGCAAGTTACTAAATTTTTAGTTGCTTGACACTTTAGTTACTCAACATGTGTAAACTCGGCATTAAAACCATTGCAGACGGTCGCAAGTTGATAGCAATATATTAACACTTTTTTGAAAACGGTGACACAAAATCAGAGACTTTTAAAAGCATCGAGTGTATTAAGGGAAAACTTAAGGTATATTAATGTAAAATTATTAAAACAATTATCCATTTTAAAACTCGTAAAGACAACTCATAACTTTAATTTTTCTAATGTGATGTATTACGTGCGAATTAAAATAATTACAGGTAGTTTAACATATCACTGATAAAGTAAGTGACAATTATAACGAACAAATGTTCCTAGTTCCCTGACGCTCATTACAACCAAGCTTGACTGTACATACTTTTTTCAAAAATACAAAATCTGTTATATATAATATTAATTGTCTAATATATAATATTAATTAAATCATTCTGACGATGGCCTAGAAAGCCGAAATGCGTATCATACATTTTAGTAAATAGCTAGGAGTAGAAATAACTAGGCCTAATATTTTCTAACAGAGATATTATTTATCATGACCTTGGAAACGTTACATATAAGTATGAAAAAATTGAGAAAAATTTCGAAATTTACAAAAATTATTCGAAATTTTTCGTTTTATCAAAAAACGTCTCAAATAAAAGTTATTAATTATTGCTTTTACAGCAACTTTTGTTCAATAAATTTTTTCGAAATATTTTTCTGTTGTGAAATATTCATAAAAATCTTAAAATCGAAACGAGTAAACTCCCATTTTTAGTCAACCGATTTTTACCAAAAGTTGATCAACTCGTGCCATTGATGACAGAAGCTTAAATATGAAGTTTCATAAAAATCCTTTCAGTCGAATTTGCTCTGCACGTGTACACAGACAGACGGACAGACAGACGGACAGACAGACCGACAGACATCATACTAAAAATAGTCAAAACGTTATGTAGGGACCTCAATTCGTGGAGATCCATTGAAATCGCGAAATGTCAAAATCGGTATGATCACAATACCTCCCTTATACATGTTGGCGGTCGGTAAAAAAAAATGAAACAATAACCGAGAATTTTTATTATTTCATTATATCTCTAAAATTATTTCTTTAAATAAAAATTCCGTTGGTACTAATTCAGTTGACATCAATATGCATTACTTAGATCTTTTTAAGATTCCTAGTTCAATCCCTCTGGGCTACAATTTCCTGATTTATCTGAATTCATGCTTTACCTGTTATATATTTTCTAAAGTATTCAGTTAATGTACGGTTATATAAACATGGATATTTCCAAACATCTGATACAAATTTTTGTTTTCAGTTTCACACATATTTCCAATGAGAAAAAATTAAACCATACAACAAATAGCTGAAATGTCGTGCACTAAGCGACTGACAGGTCAGTATAAATGATTCATTATATAAAATATAAAAATCGTCATGACGCTTGCGTGTTGTGACAAATACGCTGCGATATAGTTTCGTGTACAGATAAACTTTTATAGACAATTGACACGAGTTTAAAATGCGCAGGTACGCTTATACGCATTTTTTCCCTTCAATATATTGGAATTTTTGCTTGGAGTTCCGCGAGATTTGAAATGAGTCTCAGACAAACCACGTAGCCTACAAATATCGACAAAATTAAGAAAAAGTAAGGTATTTTGCGAAAATCTCAATTAAACATATAAATTGGATTGTAAAATCTATTTATATCTTTTTTAAATCTAATAATATTGATTAATGGACGTAAAAGTTCCACAAAATTAATTTTGTGTTTTCTGTATTTTTCTAAAATCAATTTTATACCTTTTGAATTACTTTTATTTTCAGTGAACTGGAAAACATATTTTTATATTAATTACGGACTTGAAATTAAATTATAATTAAATATGGATTTAGCACTACATTTAACTTCATTGTTCAAAATGTGGACTTAGTTGATTTTTTTTATACGCTTACGAATATGTATATACAAGTCTATTTTATCATTTACTAGCATAAATTATACACAAATCCATTATAAAGTTAAAATTTGTAATTCTTTTTTTTTTTTCATGTAACAATGTTTCCCATACTCTATTCTGAATGCGAATGTTAAGTCTGTTTACGTTAAAATTATAGTAGCACAATAATTAGTAATTAAATCTAAGCAACAGAACAGTATCAGTCCCCTAGATATATCTCGGTAAAAGTAATTAGAACGTAGCGTCTGTTACAAATTGACTTTGGCAACAATGTCCAATGTTGCGTAGTTGTTCTGACATTTCGGTTTTCATTAAATATATATTTAATGCTATTATAATTCATTTCGCTTCGTGCGGAACTAGATTTTGAAATCTAATGAAGATTGAATGGGAGTTTGTGATCGATTATTTTTAACATAGTAAATCGGGCTTTATAAGACAATTTAGATTAAAATATCAGTTTTATAAGAGCTTGATTTTTAATTAATAAATGAAATATTACCTTGGCAATTGTACTACGTGACGATATATGACAATTCAAATTCTAATGTGTCATTTGAACCAGTCATATTTTAAGCAAATTAGCAAACATTAAAAAAAATACACTTACTATTTGATATTCACGCATGTAACATTAAAAAGAAATTAGTATCTAATTCCGCACGAAGCTAAGAAATGAATTATAGCTCATTCCAAACGTTTAAGCGAAACTCATGGTGTAGTTTTATTTTCTTAAGTTATCACGAGAATTGGAGCTTGCCTACATTATTTTATGTTTCAAAATTCATATAAAAATATAAAATGACAAGTGAGATTTATCAGAAAAAGGAGATTATATATTTTTACATTTTTGGAAGACGAAAAAAAAAAAAAAATAAGAAATGGGAAAGTTATATTAAGAATAGCACAAAAAATCAAAATGTAATGAAAATGACATTTTGTAATAATATGCCAATTTAACCTATAGTCGGTTTACGCGGAATTAGATTTTCAAATCTTTTAACGATTGAATGAAGCTATTGATCATTTTTTACCAATTTTTTTATCGGTTGAAATGAACAAAAGCTCACTTCAACCGTTAAAAAGCGAGCTGCTGACAACTTAAGAAATTGTTAAAATTGCATTTAGTTCCGCTTAAACGTTTAGAATAGCTTATAAAATATTCAATGTATGATTTACAAAGCTTTATAAAAATAGCCAAAGACCCGATTCATCGATAAATTCCACTCACAAAAAAATAAATAAATAAAATAAAACTATCTATATTTATAAAAATTAATATTTGTGGCTATGTCCGGAAATTCTTACCCACCTCCAGATATGCTACCGAGTTGAAATTTTGCATACAGGTAGGAAATGCCTTCATTATAACTAGAAAGATCGAAAATCTCAAAAAAGTCCCATCAGAAACGATAAATTATTAATTTTGTTTTTAATTATATTGGACCATTGAAACCTTTATGAGACTTTCAGCGAGAACGCGAAAATTTCTCTTCAATACTTGACTGTATGACTATACTGACTTCGTCGAGCGTTCGACCAATATCGGAAATGGTGCGACCGTAAACATTAATGTCAGTGGATGGATGCTTTGTTAGAACTGATTAGAGTTATCGTTATTCAATTATTTCGCAAAACTTAAGATCATAGTTTTTGATTAGTGTATGCAGAGGCAACACCTATTTTCTGGTTTTTTTATTTTTGCGGATATTTATGAATTTTGTTATTTTATTTATTTATTTTTTTTTTTTTGACGAAGGTCCATTTTATTGCGATTGGTCCATATGAAATTTTGTATATATGGTTATAATATTGTCAGTTCCATGATAGGATACTTTTTATCGGCGTACCTCGCTTAACGAATTCCCACTTTAACGAACTTTTTTGAAAATCTGATATTTAAGAACCAATATCCATCTGTATTTGCGTCAGTCTATTTCTCTCTAATACAAGACCAAATCGAAGTTTCTTTTTATGTGACCTTGGTGAACGAATTTCTGTTTTAAATGTTTGTATATTTGCAAACCGCTTAAAAAAACAGTGTGTTTCTGTCTTCTGATAACTTTGATTGCGACATAAACCCGGTCTAAACTGGCTACGGCTGTTTTTTTCCGGTAGCGAAGCATCGGGTACACTGCTAGTACCATATAAATTATACTTTATACCATACAATTATATATTTTTATATCATCCCCGCTGAACACATACATATGTGTTGAGTTCTACTGCCCGGTAAGAGGCACTTTTATACTTAAATAAACGTGGCAGCGTTAAATCACGTGATATTATTACACAATTATAATTTTAACGTATACGGACTATTATACTGTGCCATAAAATTTTTATAACGACTCATTTTTTACTATCCAGGCTAGGCTACCATGAAGCAATTATATCGATTACGTATCTTCGATATCAACGCATGAATCGTTTTTCTGTAAATACATTTTAATTTCTATTTCCAATTATCATTTAATTTTTGATATCTAATGATAGTAATACGTATAACATCTACAGTGTTATATATTATGTAAGACAGGGGTGTCAAATTGGCGGCCCGCAACGTCTTCTTATTCTGTAATAAATTTTTATATTATATATCTTCTATAATGTAAAAAAAAATTGAACGAATATACCTCGAGGCAGAAACTGTTCGGGTAGCGGTGTCTAGACTTAAAGGCGGTAAAGGGTGGAAAACCAATAGTCAGGCAGTAACTGTTGCAGTTAGCCAAGGCTGTGCGTTTGTCGGTAGGTCGGTGTTTCCCCGTGATTTTAAATAATATATTCGTAAGCAGAGCTTCTAAATAGCACTTTTCTATTGGGCTCAACAGCACTATGAAGTAACGCTAAGCGGACCAAATCTGAACTAATGAGACGAGTAACTGTTTATTGTTTACATGTGATTATCTCGTGATGTTTATATCGCGTTTAAACTTAAGTGTTGCAGTAATATTAATTTTTGATAGCAATAATTACTATTTTTTATATTGGTTGTCTTGTGTGACTTTGTGAGGTGATGATTATAGACTGCTTGTTTGTAAACATAACCCACATATGTCGACATGCTAATGATTTTTTTCCGAAATTCCGCATAATATAACATGACCGGCGTTTAACAACTTCTCTCCTTCAACTACACACTTAGAAGAAGGTGTTGTACTCAAGAAATTAAAATAATTTAGTAAGGATAGCTGTTTATTATTCATTGTAAGTCGATGATTTAACATGTAAACAAATAAGGGCAACTTTCACATTACTCGTTTCGATCAGCTGATTTACAGCGATCGCAGTGCGGCTATCAGTCATTGTTGAGCCCAACAGATGCAACTGCTGTGTACAATACCAGTATTGTACCAGCTGATTTCGACCAGTTCTTGTTTTGTTGTTCGATAAAGATAATATTCTGGCAAAATTTAATTATTATTTAAATGGTATTTCTTTACCTCCTTATATATATTCAGAAAAATGGTGGAATGAGTAATATTATAAATACATCGTGCGGCCCGTGTGAATTTTACTTGTTAGAAAAATGCCCCGGGGCTGAAATGAGTTTGACACCCCTGATGTAAGACAGTATTGAAGTAAGTATTGGTAGACAGACGATTCCGCGCCCTAACCCCCCGTGTTTTTCAATAAAATGACTCTACAGTTCTATTGCGTTTTCACTTTTATCAATGAAACATGTTCTTAAATTCGACATATTATTTTACATTTTGACTTTGGTCGAATATTCCGGAATGTCCCATAATCGGGACTCTACTGTACAAATATTGTGGTGACTATATGGTGTACTACAAGTTATCGTACAATTTAACTACATCGCCTCTAATAGGCCTCTATGACGATACGCTTCATATACAGAAGACCTAAAGATAGTCCTAACTTCAAACTAATACTGTATTTTATCCCAATAATGTTCCCAGAAGCGGCGTGAAGGTCACCAAAAAACGGTAATCGTTGTTCCCTGCATACAATGTAACAAGTTCTCTTATTTTATTATTATTTTTTTCTGTTGCAGACTCCTTTTATTTCATTCTGAAACATAATGAAATATTAGTATAACAGTTAATAAGTTAGTATTTTTGTATAGATCTCTAATATTTGGAAGAAATTTAAACATTCCCGTTAGGTAAAGCACAATTAGGTAATTTATCTTCGATAACACTCAAAGCATGTTTATGTGTGCCCTAAACGATTGCCTCATACTCGGTTATTTGCAAATACCATTCGCTGGCAAAGGAAAACGGTGAGATTTTGCTAACGCACAGAGTTTTAGGCTATCGTGTTTGATATGGTTTCGGGATATGGACATACGATTCTCTCCCACACTCTGCTACCACATAACTAAACTTTACGACATAAATCAATAAACATACAATGTTATTATACAGTTTTTTGTTTGTAGAGTGGAAAAACAGTATTTTTTGTTAGCCTTAGTATCTTACGATAGATTTCTCATAAAATACTTGAAAATGATAAATAAAAATGTTAATTATATTAAAGAAATATATATATGGAAATTAAACACATACATACAAACAGACACACAGATATTTTGATATTTTTTTAGGAATGAATTAGTAAGAAAAAACATAAAACAAGGAATAAATTTTCAAAACAAATAACAATAATGCATGTAAAAAAGGAATACACTAAAAAAAAATTATAACGTGAAAATATATTATTATTTTTATTAAAATCTTTTTAGGAAATATGTTAAAAACATACATTCAAGCGGCAAATATATTCTAAATGTGGTTAATTAAATATTATGTATATATCGCTTCCTTAAAATTATGAATATGGTTGTGGTACAATTGTCCAAACAAGTAACAAACCAGTACTGGTCCGCGGACAACAATAGATCATATTAGTCACATACTGTGCTGCAAAAAATTTGGGAAACTCTGCTTTATACTATAGAATGCTTTTATAAACACGCAAATAAGCATTCGAAGATATATTTGAATCGGTTATTTCGAAAAGGCTACAACTCTAAAAAATTAAATTTTACAGGAGAACAAAAAAACGTTATTTTGGTATTAGTGGAAAGAAATGAAAGGGGCCTCGCAAAGCTAATTTCGCCGACGTCCACGATTTGTCTAGCGCCTCCGCTGATTACAGCCATATTCATAATTATAATTTTTTTCGTTTTCTAAAAGATGAAAAACAATAATGGATAAAATAAGAACAACATATTGTTCCTTCAAACCGTTTAGAAATGGCAGGCAGACTTATTTCTATGTTACTTGCAATACGATTATTAACGTAAATTTTTCAAAATTAACCTGCAAAGTAATATTGTTTTGCAAAAATAATGACTTATTAAATTCTTATGTATAAAATAACAATTTTAATAAATAAATATCTACTTGTAGATTTGAGGTGAAGCATTTTCTTACTTTGAAAACTTAATTTATATTTCCAAAATAATTTTAAAAAAAAATCTTTTATTGTAACGACATGCTCAATTCAAATAAAATGAAGTAAACCGCTAGACGGCAGCACGAAAGCCCATTTTGTGACGTATCTACTAATATGGTCTGTTTGAGTAGCACTGATCTATGTGAAGATGTTTAATATATTTTAAGTTATTAATTTTTTACTATAAACAATAAATCTCACGGTCACATCTAGTATATTCCCCGAACCTGGTATTAATATTTTACTGTGTCAGGCAGTTCGTCTATTTCATCGCGTGTGTTTTTTTTTTATCATTTCCCGCTGTCGGTTTGGTTCTTGACCTTCAACTGTGGTGCGTGTTTTAAATAATGAAATACGGAAAAAAATATTTTTAATGATAATCGATTAGAACTAGTATATACAAATCTAATTCTAATCTAATGTTTATATTTTTATTAAAAATATGGTATAAGCTATTTTAAGCATATTTACTTATTTTTATATTTGCCATGAAGCAATGCGGTATGTGAAATACTTGCAAAATTATTTTGTCCGCTTTTTATAAATACAATTTCTTTTTCAATTTTGGATATCATATTTAACTTTCTTAAAAATAATGTCTATAAATGGTTAAACATGTTTCTCACGAAATTTTTAGATATTGATTATAAAATTCGATTGGGTCATAAGTATTGAATCATTCTAACGGTGTTTTACCAAAAATTTCGTAAGACAACATAACTTTAAAATGTATCCTTGAAAACGAAAAAAAGTGAAAGAGGTCAATGAAATTCTGGATGTCAATATTTTTTGCCATAATCGCTTCAAAATCAACAAATGAAAATAATTCGTACTATTTCGTGCATTTTGACACATTTTCGTATATTAATTTAAAAAAATATTTTTTCCATTTTAATTTCATTTTTTGCAATTTAAAAAATAAATTTTGTTCATTAATCTACAATCCAAAACCTTTAATTTGATGCACTGCATAAAAATTTTAATAATTAATTTTTTGAATACAACAAATTTTCGAAAAAATAACCTGATCAAAATTTTTAACTATTCCGGTTCACATTTAATATAAGTTATAATTCATTTCTTAGCTTCGTGCGGACTAGATTTTGAAATTTAGACTTTTTAATGAATGAAGGGGACCTTATAGGGGGCTTTATAAGACAATTTAGGTTAAAAATTCCGAACAATTCAAATAAAAAAACTGACATCATAAATATAAATTGACATCTTGATTAGATGAGTTACGTCCGTAAGTTAGTAATTATAGTTGATAGATAATGGGATTTGGACCAGTCAGAAAATAAAACCAATTTATTAACTTCCCTTACGTTTTGATTTAAATTAAATCTTCATCAGAGCTACAAAAATGTATAGAAATATAGAATTAATAACTTAGTAAGTTTACATGAATAAAAATAGTTAGCCCCGTTATCCATTCGTTCTAATGTTATTTAAATTAATACTTTAGTACTTTAAAGTTGACTATAATTTTAATATTTTTTTATCCTCTACAATATTTTCAACATTAAAAAAGATATATATAGACGATTCCGCTTAATTGGGCCACCGCTTAATTGGGGCAGCCGCTTATTTGGGCCAAATCTCAAAGAACAGAAACCAAACCAAGGAACCAACAGTAAATTTACATGTTTAATTGGGACAACATTCCGCTTAATTGGGACAGTAAATTTAAGATCACAGTACATATTATGTTACACATATTCTCAAGAAAAAATATGTACAAAGAATTTAATATTACAGCGTTATTTTATGCAGGAAAGAAATGAAGGGAGCCCTACATCCGCACTGAATACCTGTGCTGATTTTGTAGAAGTGAAATGTTACAAAAACAAAAGACAGACTACACTAGACGCATTTTTGCATTGAATTAAATTGTATGTACCTATTTATTATTTTATTTTGGAATTTATTATTATTTTTTCTTAAAAGTTTATATTTTTTGGTTATATGTAATTTATAGTTTTGTCCAAGAGTTTATAAAATAAAATTATTGAAAGAAAAATATGCATATTTTATGTGAAATTCGCTTAATTGGGGCAGCCGCTTAATTGGGTCAAAATGCCTAAGTCCCGATGTGTCCCAATTAAGCGGAATCGACTGTATTCTAATAATTATTTTTCTCGAGTATTCTCGAGAAAATAAGTCTAATTTTTTATTTCTCGAGAAATGAAAAATGTCGAGAAATCAGAAACTAGTTACTACTACACTACGCAAGTGAAATGATTTAATAACAAATTTAACAAAAAAAAAAAAATAAATAAACGAATAAATTAATAAAAATCATGGCCTACTTCAGATGAGGAAACATAATGAACTATGTATATTTTATCACTTTCTGTTAATTTTGTTTATTCATTTGGATTATATCCGCATCTTTCCAATTTGAATTGAATGTTTTGCGGCAGTGATGACTCAAGAATCTTCTAAGAATGTTCAAGGCCAAGTTCATAATTGTACATTTACCATTCAAATTTATAATGTAAAAAAAAAGTAATTAAACATGTTTAGCTGGAGAATTGTACAGTATTTGCTTTACGTAAATTTTAAATAACTAAATTCCGTCAGCTGAATTTAAAAATATTTTTTAGAGTTCCTCTGGGAGTCAATTTGTCTGAAATTGTCCCTCTCGGGACGATCGTAAATTAAATAATATAGATAAAATGACACTCTTGACTTTAATACAAATTTACACATCAAATTGGCTGGATTTTTCACGCATATTTTATGACCGGTTAATAAAGAAATTTATTGGGAGATCGTGAATTTTTTATGAAAACGCTGAGATAATTGTTTATTTTAGTGGTCAGGGCCGGCACAGTGATGACCTAAAAAAAGGTCCTCACTTCTAAATTTCAACTGATGACAAAAAAAAAGGTTCTCGTTACAAACTTTTACATTAATTTCGCGCCCTTTTGAGTCTCACGACAGCATACCCCTCGCGGCGGCCCTGTCAATGGTTTTTCAATTTTAATGCGCGACCCAAAACTGAGTCGCATTTTATTTTAGGTCGCAACAAATATTGAAACTAATAAATTTGTTGTTTATTTAGTTATGCCAGAAATTAATATTTTATTCACATTACAGGCAATTTTTTGTGATGATATTTGAGTTTTAATTAATAATTAACAAGTCTGGTGCCTAGTTGTTTTACGGTCAGTAGATATTGTACTGGCGGCTATACGTGCAATAAATGTTTGCATGTGTCTCACAGCACAAGGTGTCTCAGGAAAAAATTTGCAAGGTTCATTCCCTTCATTAATTTTAAGCAAAAAATATTATTTAACAAGGTACGATTCGAAAAAGTTGCAGGGTTATGGCTAAGGACGTCTTTTATATAAGGGCAAATGGGCAATGCCACCCCCGTCCCCAAGAAAAATATTCCTTTTTAATTTTTAAATCTTAACAATTTAAAATTTTATTCAATAATTATAACCCATTTATTATAAATACAAAGATATAAAAATGTTTAGATTGCCATTTAATTTTTAATTTAAATCTTTAAATCCTAACAGCTTGGTACTACGCTACACTCAATTTGATTTCGCGTGATTGTTCAGACAGCAGAACTCCCACTTTTCACGCACGCAACTATTTTGTCCCAGACACTAGGTCTGTTCTTTTCGCTACCTTGCGTCTTACTGCAAAACGCGGCTATATTGACGCGGCGATATATGCTGCCAATTCAAACGAACAGAAAATATTGACGCCGCCGTAAACCGTAGACGCAAGGTAGCGAAAAGAACAGACCTACAGTCTATATCTATATGTAAACTCCCCTTGCGTCGAAACGTAACGGATAACATACTTCTAATTTCTAAAGAATACATTGAGACAATGCCCGAAGCTGTAAAATAAGCTACACTATGACACAAGTGTAGCATCTCACCGAGAATGCGCCAATTACTGGAATGTGAATAATTTCACAGTATTTACATTTGTTTAGTTAATTTAAATTTCTATTATTGTGACAGATAACACATGAAAATCTAAATATGGATAAAACTGAAGATATAGTTTTATAGCTTGTTTCTTTCATTGTTAAACGAAATTAGATTCTTAATTATGGAAACTTTTACCAATTAAGTAAGGCTTTTGATCATTTTGTTTAGCGAAAGCCCACTTTTAACCTTAAAAAGAGAACTCATGACAATTTAGAAACTGATTTCAACCACTAAACTGCACGGTTTGTTAAAACTTTTGACGCACTTCATCAAAGGCTATTTGCGTCTACACAGCCCAATAAAATATCACATGGTTGATCTGAACAATCTTAAATATGAAAACAAAACTGTTTAACTGGTAAGTTTTTGTATTTTTTTATTTAAACTTTGATTGCCCCTCCAACTGGTTAGTCTTAGGACCGCCCCTTATTTAATGAAAAATTCAAGACATTAAATATTTACAGAAATTGCGCATCTTGGTCACATTTTAATGAGTAAGCCTTGGAAACAATTGCTACGACATATGAAAGAACTGGTCTATGCTAAGAACACCAATAATCGAGACAAATTACTTTTTAATTCTGTAGTTTTTAATGCTGTAACTGAAATTCGTCTGTATCTTCAAATTTTAGACAATGCGATAAACACCCTATTTGACCCTGTTCAGTTGTATATTCAAGTAGCAAATGGTCGTTTTGAACAGTTATTGTGATTTATTTAGTTATTACTTCGTTATTATTTGAATTACTCAAATAAAAAAAAAAAGTTATTTATGAAATATCTTGCAAACTTATTTCTTTCAATGAGCCATAACTTTTTTGAATCGGAAATATGTTGATATAACTTTTTTGCTTAAAATTAATGATGGCACATACCCTTGAAGTTTAGTAGATTCTTCCTATAACATTTTGTAGTTGACTTCATTTACAAAAATATACAATTTTGTTTCAAAGTGTGTTTGTTTTTCTTTTAATGACGAAATTAATAAATGTCATGGATGGTTAATATTATAATTGTTAAGAAATAAATTTTGTTGGGTCGCAAAAATTTGTTGGATTGGAAAGTGGGTGTCGAAGAAAAATGTTTAAAAATCACTGGTTTACTTCAATCTAATTATGGCAATAAGAAACGCGATTTTAAATAAGTAATTTTAAAGTATTACATAGACGAGACTGAGTCGACCCCTGAGCTGACTACACAGTATTTCTTAAAGTATCATTTCGAAGCCGAAGGTTGGATAATAATACTGTTTTTGGAGAAAAATGCTCAGTTGACTTGGCCCCATTTGAAAAAAACTGAAGAGTTCGTGAAAATGACGTTTAAAAAAGTGGTTACAAAATGTGTTTCCAAAAGCGAAAATCACACCGATGTATAGCTACAGAAGGGCTAAATTGTTAACCAAATTAGTTTGATCCCCGAGAAAAATTGGAAATACATTAAAAAATTTGTACTGCAAACATGACAAATGATATTAACGATGTATAATCAATTCAGCAATTTCATTAAAACAGTGACGCACACCTGTTAAATAATAGGCGTTTACGTTTAGTCAGTCAGATTAATCAGAGCGATTCGAATGATCCCGATCCGTTCGTTAAGTCAGTCGGAGTGTACACATTAATTTATTTTTAGTCAATCCGATTGATCCGCCGGAGTAATCCGAGCGTTTCCAAGCAATCCGATGATCTGGCAGGAATCTGCTGCAGTGCAAAACGCAGTTTCTGTTTTCCAACCAGTGGTATCGTGCCATTTAATCTAGATGCTATACCTTCCTACGTATTTTTAATTGACGAAAACGCCTATAATGTCGAAAACAACGAGTATCACAACAAGCGACGACTTTAGCAGCCGAAAAAGAAAAAATAAATTCTATCTTGGTTGAGCTACAATTTAAATCTAAAATATTTTTTTAATAAAGTTTTATGACGCTAGTCCGCGAATTTATTATCAATCCACCATCAACTACCAACCCAATTCATCCATTACTGGACATACGTCTGCACATTACTTCTCGAAACCTGTCTTGGGCGAACAATAGCTTTCCGATACAATATCCGATATTAACTTTGTAAAACAATATTAACGTCCATATCGCAGCGTTTTTACTTTCAAAATTAAAAATGTGAGTAATAACTAAAGTATTAAGCAGTAATTAGAAACATAAACGCTCGTAATTGTAAGCATGATTACAAATAATTTTGCCACGAGTTGTAAAAATAATGTAAACATCTTATCTAGTCTTAAACAAAAATTATTTTTTGTATTATTACATTCTGTATGTCAAAATAAGGCGGTTTAAGAATATTTAAAACAGTTTAAATATATGTATAAATAGTAAATACATGCAAAAGATATGGAAAAACCACAATAACACTTAAAATAAATTATTATTGGAGTAATAAATAAACTTCAAGACTTTAAAAATTACGGGTTTAGAAATATAGCTGATCCTTAAACAAGTTTGAACTGTTTTGAACTAAAAAATCTACCCATACGCGAATTTTTTTCAATATATTGAAAATTTACGACAATTTGAAAAATTCGCATGAATTGTTTTCTAGATTTTAATAATCTAAAACCTTTTGTATTATATAAGAAAGACAGTTCATCATATTGTAAAGAAACGACGTAAACTTACGGTATCAACATAATAATAAATAATAGGTTCCCAATGCCTAGATAGGCGTATAGGGACAGAGAAGGTAAGTACTCTGCTTCTACACCGCCGGCCATGGATATGAAAACCACTGGTCAGTGTGACGTTCCGACGGTTCCTATTATGAGGTATTCATTTAAAGTATTAAATACTTGAGGCTGAGTCGATCTCAGAACTGACTGCACAATATCGGAAAATAACAATCCGGAGGACGTTGGTGAATTTGAACCCGCGTCCCTGTGCTCCGAAGTCAACAGATTTACCACGGAGCCACGGCAACTCTTCATATGAAACGTTTAATAAACAAAACGCGTTAATCGAACAATGATATCGGAATAACTTCCAGTCCTCGGTAGACTATCAGCAGTTTTTGGCGAGTCAATAGCTGTAGGCCAGCTCTGTCCAACTGGCGGCCCGCGAAATATAATACATTTTACATCAAATTTTAAATAAATATCAAATTGAGCTGAGTATTAATTTATTCAGCGATCCATTCAATATCGATATTAGCTTCGTTGATCCTAAATATCAAATGGAATTATGCGACCTGCAGGCTGGCCCATTTATTGCATCCAGTGGAGCAACTGGAATAGAAGTTTTCAAACTTTTGTATAAAGAAAAATATTAAAAAATGAGAGACTTTGGACTTTCTATGTCATCTATGTCAAATCATTTCTATGTTCGGAAGGGTAACCAGACAACTGGGGCCGTAAGACAATTCCGGCCGTTCATAATTGGGGCTTTTCACAACTGGGGTCATTAACAACTGGGGCGATGGACAATTCGGGCCGTACACAATTGGGGCTTTTCACAACTGGGGCGATGAACAATTCGGGCCGTTCACAATTGGGGCTTTTGACAACTGGGGCCATAACTATAAGAGCTAGAGTCTTCTTTTGTTTAAAATAAAAAATTATTATTTTACAAGTTTGCATAAATTAAATTGTCTGTTCTTTTGGAAAATAAAAATTAATGGTTTGATTAAGTACATTTTGGTGGGAATTAACCCGAGACCTTAGCAACGCAGGGCTACGAAGTACGTGTTACCAGTACGCTACGCCGGTCGGCAAGAAAATAATTATTATTTACAATTAATAGTTATTAACTATCCCCCGCCCCCACTGAACTCTCCCAAGGGAAAATTCTTCCCACTCCTTTGATAATACAATCTCTAATGAAAACAGACTTACATTTTTTTACAATTTAATATTAAAATTACATGCAGTTTGAAAACCACTATGCTATAATTAAAAATATATAGTTTTTAGATCAAACATTTCTCATGTTTATGCTAATCAACTTTTGAAATATCAAATAACAAACATGTAATTGTTGTATTTTATTATTTCTACTAAATAACTTGATATTGATATCAAATTTCTATACAGAAACATATCTGATATTTTACTAAGAATGATATCGAATAATACTTTCCATAACCCGTAGACAGAAAGTAACTATGATCAGTGTTTCTCAAAGTATGGTCTGCTAACCATAGTTTATCGCTTATTATTCAGCATTAAGGGTCGTCTCCAAAACTACGACCCGAAAGATTTCATCCGGCCCGTAGTTATTTGTTCGTTATGAAAAAAGTTTTAGTTATAAAGTTATATAAAATCAGCAAGATTTAAGCGGAGGTACATCAAATAAGGAGTGTGCGTGTGTTTTTTATGATGAGGGTACTGTGTTCGCCATTTTTAGACTCTATTGATCGACGTATATTAATTTTTGTTATTGCACAATACATTGATACACTGTTTTCTATTTTTTTTTCCCCCATTACATCGAGTTGCATCTTTATATTATTTATTTTAAGTGTTGTAATTTTCATCTCGCAATGTTTATAGCCTAGTTCTACATGACGCATTTGACCAAAAGTGTACATATGGATACTGTCACAAGTTTGCATATCAAGTTTTGCGTTTTTAACAATTTTCAGTGTATATATTATCAGAAAAGGTTTTTTTATTGGTAAAAATCAGCATAAACAATAGCAAATGTATACAATGTGATTTTAGGTTAATGATGGTTTTAACAGATCTGCACAATAAATCTATTGATATGTGTTAATGTTACGAACAAATAATTTGAGATTAATCATCATTGGCACGATGGCCTGAGTTGAGCCTACGCCTCCCGTTTCCAGGTTTCATGGCCATGTTTTAAATCTATGTACATTCAGGAGTAATATGGTCAGTATTACGTCCATTTTTTAGCGTACTCAGAAAGGCACCTACAGTTTATGGCCGGTTGCGAACGGCTAAGCAGAACCTGTAATTTGCATAAATATTTTTACACAAATTATTTGAAATTTGCAGGAGATGAACTCACGTCCGTGCCCTTGCTTAGCCGACAAACAGCAGATACAAGCGGTTTAACGCTTGCAGCCACAGGTTTGCTTGAATTTGAGATTGTTCCTCATTAATTTGCTTATGTAAGTTTTCACATGGTTCATACTAACTACCAACCTTTAAAATTAATCTAATGGGGGAATTTCAAACGCCTTTCAGTGTATATTAATATATAAATTAGTTCATTTAGTCACTCACTTGTACTTTTGGAAGTGAGGACCTTTTTTGTGCTCATCACTTGTTTTTTGTATGTGATGACCTTTTTTTTTAGGTTATCAGTTGTATTTTCACCTTTATTATAATAAAAATTTCCGAATATAGAATTGATCATTACCCGGGGCAAAGAAAGTTTCTCCCCGGGGTCCCAGAAGTAGTCTCGGTGGCCCTGGGTACCATAGGTATATTTTTATGACTCTCGGAGTCCCTGAATTTTTTAAAATAATTTGAAATATCAAGCCAATGTTTCAAAAATGTATAGAAATAAAACTACTAAAAACATTAACGGTAAAAAACTCGTGTTCAGAAAATCTTCCCGCAAACTTCAATCTTTTTTATGCCTTAAAACTTCACAATTTTTATAAACAAAAAAATACTGATGCGTTCAGTTGTCTGTGTTGTAAAGTAGATATTTAGTTCATTTGTAGCGGGTATAAAATGCGCCGTTGATTTACCTTTTATGGTATAATAGGTTTGTTTTTATGACTAGGTTCCTCGTTTTTTTTTTTTTTTTTTTAATATTAAAATCAAGCAAAATATTTAAAATTATATGATAATTCCATATAATGCTGTAACTATTTATCGTATGAAAATCTGGTTTGCACCAAAATATTCAGAATATCTTTCCGTAGGTTAAAGCCTCATTTTTATGCCTCAAAACTTTTAGAAACAAACTAAAAAAGACTCTGGTAGAGCGCCTAAGATTAGTGCATTGTTCACGCAGCGCAGACAGTATGTTGATAGCTTTGGGATGTAGATACGCAAAGGGAGATGAAGCTTTGCTGACACAACGGACATTTATAAACGCTCTGTACAAAAAAATCACATCACTAGCAGATTCCAAACTTTGAAAAACATAGTACATTATAAGTTCATATTATTTATTGTTTAATTTATTGATTTTTATATATACTGTAGTCATTTAGATAACGCAGCCTAGGCGCAAATAGCCATCGTTGCTGTGCGCAAAAAAAATTTAACTAGCCAACTAACTATAAAGTCCATTCTACATTATACTTTATTCATCAATTTTCTAAACTTTTTTCTTTGAACTAGAAGTTGTCAAAGTTTTAATACAATTTATTTTTCAGTTTTTTGGTAGAGAATGAAATTCTTACACGTGTTTCAGTTCATTTAAAGTACCAACATAAAAATATAATTCATATCTTGTCAAGTTTTTATAACCTAGCTATTAGATTTGTAAAATTACTGATTTACGTACAAAACACAATTTATATATTCGCTTATTCAAACCAATGATCAACAAAACACTATTAAACACGTCGTAATACAAAATGTTTACAAGCGTAATTTTAATGTTGGTACAAGAAAAGTTTGACCAAATCTATATTTGAATAAAGTTGACCTTGACTACATAAAGTATTCTACACTGTACAATTTCACTGATTTATTTCTAGTACAAGTTCTTGTCAAAGAAATAAGTATGAAAATTTGATGAGAATTGTATAATGTAGAACACACTTTATACTTTTTTCAATACTATCCAACTCTAACGTCATTTCAACTTTTGATACTACAGAATATAGTGGGGGGAAAAAATAAGAGACAGTGATATATTTTATACCTTCCATCTCTTTAATACTTTTCATTGCCAACTTAAAAGTTTTTAGGTTCAGATGGCAGACAACAATTTGGTTATAGTAAACCAATTTATAAATATTGTTTAATTGTGCTTCAAAATTCTAGGTTCAGGTGACAGACCACAGTTTGGTTATAGAACCAATTCTAGTAAACAATTTATAAATATTGTTTAATTGTGCTAAGGTTATATTTAATTATATGATCTAAATAAACTTCTTATCAACTTAATAAACTACTAAAAGTTAAGTTGTAAACAAAAACTAAAAAGTTAGTGTTGGTACGACTCAAAAGTACAGAATTGTCATCCAAAACTACCTCCGGTCAAATTTTTTGTTGACAGTTCTGTACTTTTCAGTCGTACCAACACCAACTTTTTAGTTTTTGCACAACTAAACAATATTTATAAATTGGTTTACTATAGCCAAATTGTTGTCTGCCATCTGAACCTAAAAATTTTTAAGTTGGCAATGAAAAGTAATAAGAGATGGACGGTATAAAATATATCACTGTCTCTTATTTTTTCCCCCACTATATTCTGTAGTATCAAAAGTTGAAATGACGTCAGAGTTGGATAGTATTGAAAAAAGAATAATGTAGAATGGACTTTAGTCCATATTAAAATATAGTATCACTAGTAGTCGTTGTTTAGATTTCGTTATTACGTTAGATCATTTGTATTTAAATATAAAAAAACATTAGCGATAACGATACATTATGTAAAGGATCACTGTTAGTGAAAGGAATTAGGTACATTTGTTATGTTTATGATAAGTAATTTCAATCATTCATCAATCATACAATGAGAAATCAATCGAAAGATCATAAAGCGGAAGAAAACAGTGCAGCAGTACGGCTAAGGTATCGCAAAGTGTATAAAAAAGAATAAAATAGAGAAAGAAAATAACGTCTAAACTATAAGAGCATTCTACAACGCACTGACCGCATATAGTTTAAGCTCGTGACGTACATCGAGTGAAAACTACGAGAGCTAACGCTCGGAAATCTGGAAGAAAATACCACTAAGTCATAACCCAAGCCAGCCTCATAAAAAACTAACAGATTCAATACTAAATAATAACTATAAGGATGATGAAGTAGAGTTTTTATTAACGATAGAGGCTATGTAGTGTGCTAACTAAGTAAGAACGCATCTTTAGCCCATGTGCAGACATGCAATCGCAACGTTCAAATAAATAATTCAATGATAACTCAAATGACATCAAATAAAATAAATGCATTCGCGGATGGATCCCTGATCTTAAGTTGGAGACCAACGCGCATGCTCCTTACTGCTTCCGAACAACAAACATCTAATCAAAATCATAATAGTAATCGCACAAGCAATAATGTGCACATTTCTCGGATTTCACTTGTTAGGGATTGCATCCGCGAACGATACTATTATAATAAAAATAGACCTATATAGTCATTATTTTAGATAGGTAAATTATTACTGAGGACAAATACTAATGGAAACACTTTTTAAGCCCAAAAGCTTTTATTTGATATGCAACACAAAATTAGAAAAACATGTTTTTTTTAAATGTTTGTTTATATAATCCATGTTTCTTCACCTGAGTAGGCCATGTTAAGGTGGCAGTTTTGTTGATAGCCACGAAACATAATTAGTCATGTTTAAATAAAATATTACAAATAATGAAAAATTTCTATTGAATATATTTTATTTAATATATTTTCAAATAAATTAACTATACATAAAAAATACATACAAATAAGATTGGAAGATTGTCATTATTTTTTAATGTCAAATTTTATGCAACAAAAAAATATCATGGCTTACTGAGATTGAAGACTCATCGTGAATGGATCATACATGTAAATATTTAACTTCTCGTTTAACTACTTTTTGTTTGCCCCAAAATTTACCGGCCCGTAAAAATAACCAATATATTACGCTGACCAGTTAAAATATTTTTCTTTTTTTATTTATTTACCGTAAAAAACTGCAAATTTACAAATACATATTTTTAGTAGTACAAATAAATATTTATAATCTTTTATACAAGATCTAGCTGCCGAATTGTTTTTCAAAAAATATTAGCTAAATATTTTTTATTGTTTTCGCCGATCGATTGGATTTTCCTACCGACCGGTGGTTGAGAAACTCTATTTTAGCCCTTTAAAATAAAAAAAAAAAAAATGATGAACTATAATCTGATCAAAAATTTCAAATGTACTATTACTTTAATGTGCATTACTCTGATTTTATCAAGCTATTTAAAAACATTCTGGGAAAAATTGGTGGACAAAAGTGAAAAATTCAAGAATACAATTTTGTATGTTGATCCACGCAGCAACAACTTTCTTTTAGGCTTGTTTTATCAAACTATCCTATTCCTCGAACATTATTGTCCATATGCATAAAGGTTCACTGCTTCGTTATATCAAAACGATCGTTAAAATCAAAATCTTCTATAGTAAATTTCCATAGAAATGTTCCGTTTCTAAAGAAATTTACCCAAACCAGCCTGAGAAAGTTGAGTTTGTTCTCAGCAGAGACAAACGCGGAACCCATCTTAAGGATAGCTTCCACATATCTATATCTTGATTAAAATAAAATGTACTTATTTTTTATTGTGAACTAAGCATTACAATAATGAACGATTATGAATACGGGCATAAGTCCTATATATGGGTCAAAAAACTGTATATGCATGCCAAATTTCAACTCTCTACATAAAGGGGTTTTCCTCAGTTATTTCAGTACAGGCAGACAGACATACGTAAGTGATAAGACAAGTCGGTATAAGGTTTTCTTGGTTCTATCTACAAAAACCTAAAAAAGCTTTGAATTATGAATATTTTTGGGTTATTGCATTAGACTAAAACCTGTGCTATAATATAATGCCTCCACCTGTGTTTGTTTTAATAATATTTTATATAATTATTTTAATTAATTATAAAAGCTCTTCTTAACTATGTTTCGGAGTTCAGATTTTATGTTGACAACCTTTCGTGTCTAGACAGGTTACTGAACTAGTTACGATTAAATATGAAATAGTTAACCGAATTACTCTACCGTTTAATATTGTTAATTTAGAATTACGGTTTGCATGTTCGTACAAATTAAATTGTGTGAAATATGACATCTTTTTTATAGCAACTGTAGGTTATTATCTATTTATATCCGCTTTTATTACATTTGTTAATCTTTTTAAATTGTCAGTGACACCTAGATGTTGGAACACTATTACTAAACGATATAACGCAAAACGGGATCATTTTAACCTGAATAAGGATTAAGTCGATAAAAAGACATTCTTCATGGCAAACCATTTAGCTTTTGAGCTCCTCATAATCATTTTCTAAGAACTGATCCTAAATTTGAGTAATTTGCGATTTTTGATAAAATTAGAAAAATACGCTGTTAGACAGCGTTGAACAAGAAATTGTTAACCGGGGTATAATACCAAATAATAAGTATAAAACATATACTAAAAAAATTAATGTGACGAGTGAATTTTCACACATTTCAGGGTTTCGTATGTATCTACACATTTTTGATTAATAGCGCAAAAAAAATCTTTATCAAATTAAGTATTAAAATCTTCCATTTAAAACATCACATAAAAAATTAGTATTTATTCAAAATAAAATAAATATTATATTGAAGTTTTTTTTTTCGGAATATTTTTTAGAAACAATTCCGTCTATAACAGGGGTGTCCAAATTTTAGCTTCCCTGGGCCACATTATAAGAAAACGAGTTGTTTTGGGCCACACATAAAATACACTAATACTGATTAATATATTATGTAATTTGAGAATGATTTTATGATTCTTTCTAAATAACGCATTAAATTAAAAAAATATATCGCTTATAAATTAATAGCAAGTTGAAATTGTATTTGTAGTGTTATTAATGGTACTTGTAATCGCAGTATTATAAAGTTTGAAAGTTTATGATATTTCGTTGAGCCGTCATGGGTCGCTGGTTGAACAAGCCTGGTCTATATCTGTAAATATTTTTCGTGGGATGATTTTTAGTATTATCCATTTCTAGGCCTCGTGCGGAACTAGATAGTTTTTTCTTTTTTTACTGTTACGTACATGCATCTCAAATATTAAGTGATTTTTTTAATGTTTGCTTACCCGCCCAAACTATGTCAGTTTATTTTTCCAATGTCAAATTTTTATTTGAATTTTTCACCTAAATTGTCTTATAAAACCCGACCTCCTATGTTAAAACAAACGGTATCAAAGTCCTATTCAATCATTAAAAGTAACTATATTTCAAAATCTAGTTCCGCACGAAGCTGGATAATAGTTTCAGTATTTTTCTTATATGCGGGTCAAGTAACTGTATATGTATACCAAATTTCATTGTTCTAGATCCAGCCGTTTGGTCACAATATTTACCGTACAGACAGACACGTCACCGACGTTATAATGGTTTATTGGTTATATCTACGAAATCCTAAATAACTACAATTACCACTATGGCATTGAGCCCTAGCCTAAAGTATTACAAAATAAATGCATGTTTAAATATTGATGTGAAATTTAATTTTTTTTCACACATTTTAAGATTAGTACCTATTAAGCGAAACAGGCCTTCAGACGTCCGAATGCTGGATATCTTGACAACATTTTTAGCTGTTATATACCTACGAAACCCTAAAACTTTTACTATAGATCAAATGTAAACTGCGCGTTAATAAATAAAAATAAATAATAGCTTCCTAACACCTAAATGACGCATAAGGGTAGAGAAGGTAAGTTCTCCGTTTCTAGACCTCCGGCAATATATATGACAGCCACGTGGTCAGCGAGAAGTTTTTATCGGTCATATTATCCCTTAAATAAATGCGCAATATATCACGATATAGTATAAAAATTGATAATTTTGCGCATGACAGTTACAGGCTTTTGCGCTGTTAGAAAATGTAAAGATAAATAAATTTTGCGTATTTCTTCTAAAGAATTTCAGTTTTGAGTAACGTTAATTAAAAAACTTTTATTAATTTTCATAATTTTACCAAAATACTTCTAGTTTCGCTGGTTATTTATTTTTAAAAATTTTCTTATTAATTATCATAGCTCTAAAATAAATTTTGAAACAAATGTTCTAAAAATAAATCTAAAAATCGCGTTAATAATGTACTTGCCAATATTTAAAACGCAATTTTAAGTCGTAAAGCAATTTTAATTGCATTGTTCAATTCAGTTTTGGATACAATCGTGACAAGAACTAATAGAAAACTACTTCTCAATAAACGTTTAAAATAAATTTAGTTTTTTTTTTTAAGGTTAAGCTACAAAAGCAATTAATAAGTTTATTTGCTTTTAATGAATTTTGATGAGGGCAGCGATTTCTAAATTTATATTGTCGCGGAACCCTTATGCGATTTTCCAAAGATCGCGATAATTTTTCCATAGCTATTATTCAAGAAACCTTATCTCGTGAAACACAGTTTGGGAAATAACGCCCCCTAACAGTGTTTCTCAAAATGATATGCACGGCCCATCAATGAGATCATTCATGGGGCCTGGTTTAGTTTTTGGACCGCGAGAGACTTCTTTAGCATATATTAGCTAATATATAAAAATTGGGATATGACAAATAGTGGGCCGTTGAATTATAATACCTTATAAAAGTGAGCCAGTCAAAAAAGTATGAGAATCAGTGTTAGGACACTGCTCTAGGGAGCAGTGTTTCTCAACCGTCGGTCTGCGTGTAATCTATCCGGCCTGCAAAATTTTTAAAAACTAATTGTCATATTTTTTGTAAAATATTTTACGACTAGTAGAACTTGTAAATAAATTTTTTACTTTTTGCTTGTACTAGTAACTAAAAAATATTTACTTTTTAATGTATTTTTACAGAGTTTTACTTGTAAAACGATATTTTCACTGGTCCGAGTTAAAAATTAAATATTTAACCAGTCCGAGAAAAAAATATGTTTTTGCCTGGAGAGTTGCCGTGACTTCGTGATAAGATTGTTGCCTACGGAGCACAGGGACGCTCGATTAAATCCATTAAACTATTTTCGAATTTTCTTCTTCCAAAACTGTACAGTCAACCCATGTCGACTCAACCTCAAGTATTAAATATTGCAAATGAATGCTTATACATGGATAATCTAGCATATAGTGTCGGAGGGCTAGAAGCACAGTAACATTCTGTCTTATGCATCACCCAACCACCTGGGAAAAATATGAATTTTGAAATAGTTGAACGGGACAAAAATTTGTTGTAACACAATTATCCCACATTCAAATCTTATTGCACCGCGTATGTTGTAAGTTAGCAAATAGTACTCTTACTTCAAGCGATGCGTTGTTGACCTTGAAGGATCAAGCCAAGAAAGAATATATACTCCAATATTTGTCTAAGGATATTACTTAAATTCACATATAAAATAATGGTTTTACATATTGAATAATCAATGAACAATGCAAT
Organism: Liopterus haemorrhoidalis; assembly: GCA_963971575.1. NCBI lineage: Eukaryota > Metazoa > Arthropoda > Insecta > Coleoptera > Dytiscidae > Liopterus > Liopterus haemorrhoidalis. The sequence goes on along the minus strand of OZ020616.1, from coordinate 17,433,753 downwards.
GCTGTCTTAAGGACTCTAGAAACTCGCATTCTGTACTGTAACTTTCTATTTTGTTTAAATTTAAAGTTTATTATTATTTTCTCTAGGAATTCAAAATTTCTTTATGCTCATCTTATTTCTGTTTTAAAAGTAACAAAAGTGCCTCTTTAAAAGAAGTTTTCTTCTCAGCAGATGACTTAAAACTCAACAGTTTTTTATTTAACCTTTTGCACTCCAGCCTAGTGACTTATATACCTATAGTATACCAACAACTCCAGCACTATATTACTTCCTTTCGTACATTAGTAAGTGTTTGCTGTCAATCCTTACTAATGAATAAGGGAGGTTTTTAAATATTTTAATTTTTGGAGTTTTCCCGCTATAACTCTCCAAATATCTATCCAATCAAAAAATACATTCAGATAATAGATTTGTCTTCTTATTATAAACAATTCTTGTAATTTAAGTTTTTGCTGAAATTACACTGATTTTTCCTTAAAGAGACTTAAATTCTTAAAATTTGCAAATTACCGCCGGAAGTTTAAGTGTTAAGATAGACACACGCATCAGTTTATACAAAAGCGCTCAAATAAGTAAAACAAGCGTGTCGCCGTAGCAGCGACATGTTCATATTTTAAATGTCGCATTATCGGCGACAACGGAGTGCAAAGGGTTAAAGTAATAATTATTTACAATATAAAAAATATTTTGGGTTTTTTTAAATATCCTTAGACAAATTTAGTGTGAATTTTTTTGAGCGAATCGCTTATTCGAATTTTTTTAACATGCCCATATATGCGCGCCAAATTTCAATTTTTTATGTATAGTCATTTGACAAAAATTTCTACCATGCCGCTAAACTAGTGATGAGGTTTAAGCGTTTTCTCATGAGACTAATATTTTTCAAAAAACAAAACAAAACAAAATTGTACTCTAATGTTTTTATAAAATTTTCTGTTAATAACTTTATTTCCTTTTTGTATGGTTTTTATCCCTAACCGTATTTACATACATGATTTAATTTTGTCATACATTTACTATACAAAAGCACGCTGGTCCATTAGAAATTATATGACTTGAGACACTATCCCATGAAATAATGGCACACTGTGCATAAAAGTTGCGAACCACAGTACTAGGAAGTTAGACAGACAGACACACAAGTGACGGTTTAAGGCAGTAATTCTTAATCAAAATGCCGCAATGAGGTGACGTGAACGTAAAATAAGTACGGTGCCTTCATGTTTCATATTTTATATTAGAATGCAGTTAACTTAAAAAAGTTGAGAACAACTGGTACCTAACGAAACTGAACGTATGTAGTGTGGTCTTAAAACAAATAAAACCGTCGTAGCAGCGAAAAGGCTGCCGGATATTCGGGTACAGTCAGTTTAATTGTACCATATGAAGAAACTATCGAAAACAAATTGTAAAGTAATCTATACCTTTTAAATATTCAAATACTTAATATTTAAAAAAATCTAAACCATCTTATAGTCAATGTCATTTGAAGGTTAAAATCTTATCTTATCCGTTCAGTAAAGAAGTATTTTATTGCGAAATTAAAGTATCTGATAAGATTGAGACGTCTAGATAAATATTAATAAGTTTAAAAAAAAATTCAAGTGTTTACAATGACTCAAAATACTTATATGATAATGTATTTTAGTTCAGTTTATTCAAATTTCATTTTTAGAAGTATGATTCACTATGTTTTCTTTTTAAGTTTCATTCACATATATTTCAAAGTTGTAAAATTAAAGCTTTTAACACGTTACTGTTACTGTCGACTATGAGGCTCTTGAATTAAAAGATATAAGGGGCGCCGAAAGATAATTCCAATCCGTTTATCTATTTCAAGGCTTGGTTTTAAGTTTTTTTTTTAATTCTTAGATAAAATTTTGTGAGATTAAGTAATACGATTCTCAACCCCAAGGACAAAAAAGGTAAATTCTTAGTTTTTAGCCCTCCTAGCCTTTCTAGCACTATTTATATGAAAGCCACATGATTAACGTACTCTCAGCAAGTCCTATTATACTTGTCGATACAGGTACTCATTTTAAGAATTAAATACTTGAGACCTCAGAGCTGTCTGCACAGTATTGGAAGGTGAAAAATCCGATGGGTCCCGGAAAAAAACCGCATCCCTACAATCCACAGGCAACCATCTTACCATGGAACCACAGCAAATCTGCTATTTACATTAATTGCGGTTATTTTACAGTGAATTATCGTCAGCGATTATTGCGCCACCGTTATCAACGCGGTCAAAAAAAACCGCTAGATTAATATTATTTCCTATTAATGTTCAGTTTTTTTAAAGAAATCTGTTCGATGACAAATGAACGAATCAACAACTATCAAACTATTTATATATTTCTTTCTCACTCGTGCTTGTAAGGCAAGAGCGAGACAAATATATAAATAAGTTGTTGCTTCATTCATCACTAAACTGACTTCTTTAAAAATTGGAACTGCACTTTACATTTTTTCAAGATATTGCGTTAATAATATAAAACTATGGGGGGTGTGGTTTCTACGTTCTAATCCTCAAATTTAACCTACTATTGATGTTACATGATTCTAACTGTTCGAATTGAGGGTCTAGCACTATTTTTTACTTTATTGTGTTAAAAAATACAACAACAAAATAATTACACTAAATATTTAGAAACATAACCTATAATTGATTTTGACAAAAATAAACATTTTAAACTGAAACTGAACTGTTTTTTCTGTGTAAATTTTAGGTTTCCCATGTATCATGTGTAAAATGATAATTTGTCATGAAAAGCATAAAGCAATAACGTAGAACATCCGAAAAGCACCTAACCTCAAATTACATTTATTCAACATTGGTTCGTAAATTTCATACCTTCATAGTTGACTTGACCGTCACCATCAATATCAGCTTCACGGATCATTTCATCAACTTCTTCATCTGTGAGCTTCTCTCCGAGGTTGGTCATGACGTGACGCAACTCTGCCGCTGAGATGAAACCATTACCGTCTTTATCAAATACACGGAACGCTTCACGGATTTCTTCCTCACTGTCCGTATCCTTCATCTTACGGGCCATCATGGTAAGGAACTCGGGGAAGTCAATCGTACCGTTACCTTTCAAGAAAATACAGTTATTTTTTTTTATTACTCACAAGAAAAAAAATCATACGTTAGAAAAAATATAAGTAACAAAATTGTATCCAGTATATCAGTAGTTCTAAAAAGAGCAAAATTGCCCCCTGCAGAGATAAGAGAACAGAGAAGTTAAAGCTTTGATCATAACAAGCAAAGTATTTAGTAATAGAATATTACGCATATGGATATTAGGATAGAAAAGTAGTTATATTAAATGGGTATAGACCAGGGGTCGGCAAACTTTTGAAGCCAAAGAGCCAAATTTACCCTTTACGGCATCTGGGAACATTTTAAAGAGCCATAATTTTGTTTTAATACATGACTTTTTGTATATTTTCTAAATTTTACTGGTTATCAACTTAATTTAAAGAGCCACACGAATGTCCTCAAAGAGCTGCATGCGGCTCGCGAGCGGCGGTCTGTCGACCCCTGGTATAGACTATACAACCGCCAGCGAGATACTCAAAGCCATATAAGGAAAAACACAAGTGGCAATAAATTTAAAAAAACATTTTGAGGGGCGTTTGCAAAGCTTTGGTGAATCTATGAAAATATGAGTTCAAAAATTTAATAGGTATATTAAAATGTCTGTTCATGTTAAAATTTTAAGTTGTTACAATCTCAAAATTATTTATTAGTTATAACTATATGCAGAAACTATTAGAGGCAAAACTATTTAGCCCAAAGATTTAATTATTAAAAGAGTAGGTTCTTCAAATAGGTAAAAATAGGCAATTTAAGATTACTTCTAACAAGTTTAAACCAAATTCAATAACTTATCAATACTTCACCAACCACAAGGAGCACATTGATAAATTAACCTCATAGCTGATTGCTAAAGAATGGATTAAATGTTTTAACTCAAGTTAAAATGATGTTTTTGTATATTGTCTTAACTCGGGTCAGGTATTAAATTTAATATTTCTAGTAGCTTTATAGAATTTGGTATCTTCTATTTTCTACCAATATGTCTTTTTTACTAGACAAATATATACACATCTGTTCATATTATTATAAAAATTTCCTTAGCGACTTAAAATATCGTCTTTTAAGCTTTGATAAAATAGGACAGGGGAGCGACAACAATAGAGTTTAACTGGAAGGGGACGTTTGTTTTCCAAACAAATAAATCCTCGATTTAACGGATTTCGGATTTAACATAAAAAAAATTGCCATTTCTCGTTAAATATGACTGAGCATCCTATTTGACTGAAAATTTTGATTCATTAAATTAACATTGTATATATGTAAATAATGGACTATGGATTTTACACGTTTCTTTATTTAATTATTCGTTATTTTTTACCAATTTAATAAATAAAACTAAACATTGTAACTTGTATATTGCAGTATCATTTAAAATATATAATTTTCCACGTCCAAACCGGAATTTGAACCCGGTAATATTGACAAGCATAGAAGAAATGCAACATCAGCGCTAGCAAACAATTTGGTTATCATTAGGGTTGTCATAAAAAACTCATTCTCGCGAACAAATTGTAATGTCTCATTACTAATTAAAATGCAATTTGGAATAATCAAATATCCCTGTTTTTTTTTTTTTTTACAATAATGACAAATCACATTTATATAAAAATTTGTTGGGATTGAAAGTGCACATTAACAGTATATTGGAAGTTCAAGCAAGGAGGCAAATGGTGAATCAAGCATCTGATTTCGACGTTTCTTTTAAATCATTGGTGAAATGCGACATGCCAAGTACTTGAAAATTTGCAAACAAATTTAACACTTTTAATCAATCCTAAAAGTGCCTGCACTCATTAATTGGAAAATGATAACTCGTTAAACGCAAGACATATAACGAGAGTAAAACAAAAAAATTTAGTGCTTTGAGCTTGACCTTGTGACTTCTAAATAAAAATTTTGGCTAAAATGTAGTAAAGTAGGCCAATATGATGCGGTCGGAGATATTTATCAAAAACAGAAATAATAAATTAAGATTATATAAAATATTTTTGCACAAAAATACATAATTTTAATTGGGCTAATGTCGGGAAAATAATAAAATAGTGTACACCTAAAAGCTAGGTAGTAGTTAGGTTAGGTTTAGTTACTAAAAGTTCAGGACAGAAGAAGTATTGGCCTACTTTACTACATTTTACCCAAAATTTCTTCAATGCAAACTTTTTCATAGGGACAAATTTCTCCAATGTAGACCAGGTTTGAGAATTCTTGTCAAAACCAGCGAAATTATACAAAAATCAATATTGTCATCTCAACTTTGAGGTTATTTCATTCATTATCAAACAATTTCATTGAAACACATTAAATTTTTCATCTAATCTAATTTGTCCAGCTTGTGTTTCCTCTATCTTTGTTCAACAAATGTATTGATTATCCTTGAACAAAGAAAAAAGAATTCTCTAACCTATACATCAAAATACTGCCAAAATTATGACAAAATAGAAACTGATACATCAACAGTAATAATTTTCGGCAAAATTTATTTTTTTAGGTTAGTGTTTCATGTTATTTTTTTTTTTTCTATTTTGAACTTTGTAATATATTTTTTGTGTAGAGTAATATGAACAAACAATTTTCAGTTGTAAATAGAAAATGTGTTCAAAGAATTACTAATATGTATAAATATAATTATCTCATTTCTATTTTTCTAAAATGACTCGTGACACACCCATTTTACTCGATATTATATTTTTAATAATTAATAAGATCTTTATTAACTAATAGTTAAAATAATTTAAAATTTAAATATTATTTCTTAACCAATAAAATTCTTATATTTTTGAAATCATATTTCCTTTCTAATATATTAAAATCTAATGGGAAAATACATATTTGGGAATTCCAAAGTTACACCATCATCAAATTCTTCTTTTTCTTCTGTACTTTTATATTCATTTGTTTTAAAAAATAATTGCCAATAAAACATTTGTATAACCACCTGTGAATTTTATCACAGGTGCTTCGAATTTATTTTCAAATTGATAACAAAATTGTTTTACGCAATACTGTTAAGCCCTTTTATCAGAATTTTTATATGATTAATATTATAATTAGTCTAAATTACGTGTAACATGAGATATTCTTTTTTTTTCCTTTTGCGACCTTGTATAAAGTTCGACAAGTTACATGTTTGCTAAAATTTAAGTGTTCAAACTTGCCCACTTGAAATTTTTCCAATTTTATATTACAAGTGGTGATAATCAATATTATCTAATCTGGGCCCGTGTATGACAGAGATTAAGCTAAATACACCAAACACTATGCAAATTGGTGTTGTAATCACTGACACATCAGCAAGTCGCTTCATAACTTGGAAATGTCATATTCTCGGAGCAGAATGAACGAGCATGTACTCACCGTCAGCATCTACTTCATTAATCATATCCTGGAGCTCAGCTTCAGTGGGGTTCTGTCCTAGCGACCTCATGACAGTTCCCAATTCTTTGGTGGTGATTGTGCCATCTCCGTCCTTGTCGAACAGTGAGAAAGCTTCTTTGAATTCGGCAATTTGTTCTTCGGTTAGTTGATCAGCCTACAATACAAATACAACATCACTAAAACTCGACCAAAGCCAAAGAATAGTTTATTGTTAAATTATAGGTGAGGTCCTCTGTATCGTTTTTAGTTTCGCCGAACACCGCACTATTCTAATTTTACTCGTTTTTTCAAGTTAAAAACGGCTGTAACGGTCGCCGTTTGAAAACGCCGTATGACCAGTACATATATCGCAACGTATATCGATCACAGTTGTCAAAACAAAGACGTTTGTACGTTTTTTAACATGTATTCAACATCTGAGAAAGCAGATTCCACGATAAAACGTCGTAAAAATTGCAAGGTGAGATTCTGGGCTCCATCAACAGGATAGTTCCGCATTGCGGCAAACGTATCGGGACCGGTCGGCAGGTAAGATGATAGACGATTATAATACAATTATCACAATCCGGCAAAAAATATATATCCCATCGCACGCAGAAATGCACAATCCATCGATAGACACATAGGATGGCTCGAAAACTGCACTCACCATTGTGATTTAGTTGGATATAATAAGAGTGTCTACACTAAACGTTGATGCACAACTGCAGCACAAGAACAACCGTTGGAGATCGACAGCGGACTGCTGACGGGAGACGGAGTGGAGAAACGAACGGGCACTGCGGTGTGCGCTGCTGCTAGGCGCTGCTTACTGCGGCCCTGACACAAACCAGCAGTAAGGTATTCCTACGCTCCCAAAAATACACAAGACTTGAAACCGCAGTGGAACGTTTCTCGCTCGTTCAAACGCACTAGCTAGACACCCTAACTTTTCCAGCACTTTTCACAGAATTTCCAGTGAGGAGCAAAGCTACACCGGAGAATAACGTAAAGACAACAACTTGAGTGCGAAAGAGGAACTATTTGACGACGCGCGTCCGTACAAGCTTTATACAAGTAGGGTGCGGCTTGTTTACAACACTTCCTCATCGAGTTGTGGCTCGTGATTGGTTCGCGCGCACCTGCATTGCGTCAAACGGACGAGTGTACCGCCTCTCGGCACGCGGTATCTGGCTCAGGTCGGCGCGCTTTGCGCTGCTTCGCCGCGCTACTACGCTATGATAGAAAGAGCTGGGTGCCGGTTGCCGCGGTGTGAATCGCGCGGACTGCGGGCGCGGTCCCGGTTTTGCCCGGCGCGCCAACTCCGCCGTGCCCTGCTAGCGCTGCCGCTGCCGGTGCTAGTGCCGTCTGCCGCATAGACCGCCGCATCATCGGCACATCATCATCCACCGTACCGTGTCCACCACCGCGTGTGCATCTGTGTGCCTGCCGCCATCCGTCGACAACCACCGCAACGTGTTTATATGCGCATTTCTCATTAACTGTTTTGTTCTGTTTGCATGTATGTACTTACGTCCTTTTACATTTACGTGATATATACAAACGTTTGTACGCCTTTTCGCATATATTTCGTTCGCTTTCGAAAAGTTTCACACATAGTTCAAGTTGTACGTTCACGTAGGTGGTTTAAAGTTTACATTTTTCCATTCGACTTGTAAAGCTGCTTTGAAAAGTTTAGAATCAGGTTTATATATGGCTTCTATATGTATGTATGTATGTATGTACAGGCTGCCACATATAAATGTTATGTATCGCATCTTTATATGTATATAAAATAAGAGGCTTCATTTGTTTATCTATGTTTTTTTTTTAATTTATACTTCGTCTCTACTCGTTTAAGACGATATCAACCAAAAAATAATTTTGCTGTCTATCTGCTTGTCTGAGATTCATGCAAAAACAGCGTGCATAAAGCAAAAATGTCCACTTTCATATAATTTGATATGGTGACATAACACCCAGGATGACCGAGATTTAAACATTGGTTACATGGCATTTCAAAATTTTTGTTCTAAAAGGGGTTTTGGGGAGACGCTAACTAAAAAAATTGTAATATCTTACTTATTTACAGCAAAAATGTACATATCAAAAATTGTTTAAAATAAACAAATCTTTTTTGTTCTATACTGTTTTTTTAAGGAGTTACGAAAAGATACCAGCAAAAACGCACATTTGTGACAAAAATTATTTCATGTAAAAATCTATGGTATTTTTAGATAAATATTTAGGGGTTAAAATGGCTACCACCTAAAAAAATAAGACATCTTATCAAAAATTAAGAGTATACCTGCTGATTCATCAATATTCATTACTGTGATTTTTTCAGATTTTTAAACTAGCCCCGTTGGGAAACAAGGTAGAACAAACGTGTGTTTTTACATTTTTGGCAAAAAAGTAGGTTTGGTTTTTCAAAAATAATTTTTTGTTAACCTATCTAGAGTTTTCATTTAATATTTCTCAAAATTAAAAAAAAAACTTTTTTGTTTACATTTTTCAAGTTTTTTCGAAATCTCATTATTTGTCGATATTAAAATTAGAAAAACCGTGATGTTCCCAAGGTTATTTTGTTGTTTGTGGTTACAATAAATAAAAACAACATATTTATAAATTTTCATTTCTATCAAAAGATATGCACAGAGCCAGGAGCGCATTTAGGACTGTTTGGGGGGGGAGTGCTTAAAGACGAAATTATTTAAATTATTAAAAAGTCTCAATTTTAAACTACAAGTGATGACCTAAACAAAAAAGTCCCCACTTCTAAAATACATAACAATCAATGCTTTTGGAGTTCTTTGGGGAGGTGCCCATCACTTATATTTTGACAAAAAATCACGTGTTTTTGGAGCTCTTGGGGGGCTCAACCCGTGTGCCTCCCCCCTGGGTGCGTGCCGGTACAGAGCCGTAACTAGCTTTTTATATTCTCTGGGGGGGGGGGGGAATCCATAGTCTTACTTGGGCCAATGTTTAGACCCCTTTCGTCCTGGGTCCTGTGCCTGTACATCTGCCTAGTTACGGCCCAGGGCCTGTATTGTCAATCATCACAACTCGCTTCCCGCTACAACAACAATGTACAATTGTTTGAACCTAACTTGGCAAATAGGGGTAAGTATTAACTCTAGCTTGTGGGACAGAAAACACAATAAATTAGAAACAGAACAGGCTCCAACTGTGCTTTACATATTGTACCTTATTAAACTACTCGTACAACAGTCGAGTATGGAATGAGCTCCAGGCGTATACCAAAAACTTCGCGGTCTTAAGCTCCCCTAAACACTAAAAAAACACGGTTTAAGGGCCATTTTTCCTTAGTTGAACGTGAAAAAAATTGGTTCTGACCCCCCCTAGAAAAAAATTGGAGTCAACATGGTATTTTTAAGAGGGGCAAACTTAGGAGCCTCATGCGGCTCTTGCGCCGCTGTCTCCTAGCCCTGGTATAGACAGACACATGAATGACGGTATAAGGGTTTCTTGGTCATACACACATTGTAGCCAACAGTGTAGATTCATTTTCCACCAAAAGAGTCAATAAAATATACTAGAATTCTACCAAGAACGGATCGAAGTGATGAAAAAAAGACAACAGATCGAAGTGATAAAAAAAGTTATAAGCAACAAAAAAAAAAAAGGAATACTAAAAAGTTATGACAAAAATAAAAAAAGGTTGGCGGATCGAAGAGATGACAAAAAAAAAAGAAAAGATGACTCGAAGTTATAATTAACAAAAAAAAAAAAATCAGCTGTGGCTACCACAGGATCGACTGCCATCACAAAGTACTTTTTTAATTTATGTTGCCTTACCAAAAAATGTCTCAAATAAAAGTTGTTAGTTATTGCTTGTATAGCAACTTTTGTTAAATAAAATTTTTCGCAATATTTCTCTGTTGTGAAATATACGCAAAAATCTTAAAACCGACACGAGTAAACTAGTAAACCGATTTTTACTAAAAGTTGATTAAGTCATTGATGTCAAAAGCTTAAATTTGAAATTTCATAAAAATCCTTTTAGCCGAATTTGCTCTGCACGTGTACACGGACCGACAGACAAACAGACACGCAGACCGATAGACATCATGCTAAAAATAGTCAAAACCAGTGACCTCAATTAGTGGAGATGCATCGAAATCTCGAAATGTCAAAATCGGTATGATCACAATACCCCCCTAAAAATAAAAAAAAGGACGGTGGATCGAAGTGATAACCAGATAAGGGGCTTGCAATTTTTGACAGATTATATAATCTACCAAATTTTCTATCTACTAAATTTAAATTTTAGTTCACCAAATTATATCTGATTTTATCAGCAGTAGTAGAAAATCTACTAAGTTGGCAACACTGTATACACTTGGCTGTAAATCTTACAGGGCCGTCAGGAGGTGGGTTCCAGTTTCCCAGAACCCGGCCCGCAGATTTAGCAGCACCGCGGTTTTTTATATTTACTTTATTTTCACCATAATCCGTCTTTTGGATCAATTCATTTGGATTTCTTTTTTTTTTCAATCTGGACCCGGCCCCGCAAATTTACACGCCAGTCCTGTGTATCTACGAAACCCTAAAAATTACGTGTGGGAACCTGAACAAATAAAAACATTGTTTATGCAATAATGATGTTTGGTTCAATAATGATTTATATGGAAAAAGCAATAAAATGAAAATACAAAAATGATTTATTAAGGAATAAAAATGACTTAATAATTATTAAATAGCTCCAAGGCAAAAACTTCTATTTAAAGATGTTTGGTAATATATGCTTGACATTATGTAAATGACAAGCGGTTATTAAGTCTTGAGATTCCAAGAAATATCTGTGTAACATAAAGGAAATGTATGCCATATTATTCATTCCAAACTAAAATGATTCAATCAACCGATTTAATCAAGTTCACATTCTAACTACACAATTCCAAAAAAACAGAATTAGAGGAATTTTAAGTAAACTTTGGTATACAAATTAGATTGCAACGGGAATCCTTTCATCCCTCGACGAACAAGTACATTCTAACAGTCAAAAACTTGGCCACATTTCTACCTAGTGCCCTATCGATCTACTCTGTGACACGCACGCAGGCACAGGTACGCGCTGACGGCGAAACTGCGATACGTTCGTGCTATGGGCAACCTGTTGCGGTAGCCTGCCACTCTCTTTACTCTTCCCGCAGCTGTTGTTTTTTACCCCGCTTTACTCCGCGCAACAACCAAGCATTTCTGCACACACGTCAGGGGCGACTCGTCACTACAAACGTGATAAAGTGACGTCATATTTTGCGTTGCGTGCTTTGGCGAATGTGTGAAAAAACGTCAATGTTTTTGTGTTATTGACTGCAAAATGTAAACGAATACAGAAAAAAAAATTATGTTAAGTGTGTTTTTTCACACATTTCAGGGTTTTGTAGGTATTTAATAATTGTAAGAAACCCACATAATACTGTGTGTCTCGGTATAGGTACTGGTCTATAATCACATCAACATCAAAAGTTTTTTGATAATCACATCTATTCGTTATTTGAGAACTAAGAGATTCCATTTAATTTTTTAAATAAACAAAATTTAAATAATTTACCAAAAATCCCAGCGTGTTTTTCTGCATTTGCTCCATATTCAACCAAAAAGAAAAGTTATATATGCGATAAACCAAGAGAGACGTAAATATTAGGAATACCACCACCTTTTTCCTCAATTAAAAGAAGATGATGCAAGATTTTTTAAATATTTTTTTGTTTCGGCGCTGACAACAAGATGCTTAAACTGGTTCAACGTTTCGGTAAGCGGGTAGCCGAGACCGACCGGCGCCAACCGGCGCCGACCAGTACACAAAGTGTGCGGTTGTATTTGAAAACATGGACAAATACTGCGGCAGATCAGCGCTTGTTGCCAGTAAAGCCGGTGTCGGCTTTCTGTATGTTCGCGACCTTAAAAAGATTGGGAAGCTCTGATCTACGATATTCCTTTGGATACCACATAATAAATTTAAAACAATTTTTTTTTCATTGACAAAAATATTTATACAAAAATTGATGTGAAGTGTGAATTTTCACATATTTCAGGGTTTTGCAGGTTTTTTTTGGGTTTTTTGTAATGAATGATGATTATTTGGGATGCTGAAACAAATTTTATATTAAAATATTTATTTTGTTGATTTTAATTCGAACGCCTAATACCATTATTTAGGTTTCTAAATATGTGCAGTATTTTTTTTATATAGCAAGGTTCATTAATAATTTAAAAAATTTCGCCTTTGGCTTCCATTGGTTGTTATAAGTAAAATTTTCTAAAAAAAACTAAGACGTAAGTATTACGCTAAAAAAGTTCTTGCCACATAGGCACATGCTGCAAGTATTATCTGTTTATTGTTCTTATTATTAATTGTGGCGCCCGCTCCCGGCCCACTGCAACAATTAATAGCGGTAAGCGCGGCGGTGAATACGGTCGGTTACAATGTAAATTAATCCCAGTACAAATTCATAAAAAATCGTGAATCTAAATTTAAAGAAAATTTTTATATTAAAATCTATAAAAAAAAGGATGAATTTAAATAATGTCTCAACGCAAAATGTTGAGAAATGGGTACAGATCTACTAGTAAATTTAAAACAAATATATTTGACTAAATTAAACAAATAAAAAATTATTTAAACAGGACGAACCATTATATTTTTGACATTTCAAAGTCAACCCTTGTGTGTCGTCGTGTACTCCTACCCTACCTGGGCCGGGAGCGGGCGCCACAATTAATAATAAGAACAATAAACAGATAATACTTGCAGCATGTGCCTATGTGGCAAGGACTTTTTTAGCGTAATACTTACGTCTTATTATTTCGTGTACATTGAAACAGAATTAAATTATAATTTAAACAATTTCCACTGGTTATTAAATTTACGCTTTTAAAAATTAAATGCAACATTTGCCAAAATATAACTAGAATTTTGAAAAAATAATTTAAACAATATAAAAATTAAAAAAAAAAATACAAAAAATAATGTTGTCTTTCTCTCAGGGTTCGATCCCTTTAGGATCGCGTTACTTGGGTGAAAAGCCAGCGCCAAAACCACTACACCAGCATACACGTTCCAGTGCAGCGTGTTACAAAGCTATAACTTGTGTACATTATTAGCCAAAAATCACAAAAAATGCGTTTTTTTCCAAAAACGTAATCTGATCAAAAATTCCTGTTGTACTATTCCGGTTCACACCAATATACATTACTTAGAATTTTTTCACATTTTTAGTTTAAACCATCTGGGCTACAGGGTGTGGGACAAAAATTTTTTTGCACAATTTTGGAAAAAATCGCTTCAAAATAATTTATTTTGCAAAAATAAAAATTTGATCGTCAATCCACGTACCAAGGGCTTTCATTTGATACCCTACTCTGAATTATAAAAATATATATATTTTTTTTCGATGAGCACATATTTGTTTATATTTTTAGGGGGATATATTTTTTAGATGTTTTAGTATTTTTCCTATGTGCGGGTCACAGAGTTGTATAAGCGTGCCAAATTTCAACTCTCTAGGTTTAGCCGTTTGGCTACAATTTTTACCGAACAGACAGACAGACAGACAGACGACAAAATGACGGTATAAGGGTTTTTTGGTCATATCTACAAAACCCTAAAAAACTAACTTGATCAAATATTCCTGTAGAAGTATTCCGATTCCCATCAATGTATCTTGTACAGTTTTTTTATCAGATTTTTAGGCCAACTGAAATGGGTAATAAATAGGGTGGGGGGACAAAAGTTACGACACTTTATTGGCGAAATTCTCATAAAAAATTTATTTATCAAGAATAAGAATGTGTTTTTTATCCACGCATTAAGATGTTTCATTTGATACCCCACTTACTTTTTTTAAATATTAATTTTTTCGTTGAATACATATTTATTTATTTATTCGTCGATGTGTTTTTTGAACTCTCAATAATTTACTCATGTGGATTAATGAATTGCACAAGTATGCCAAATTTGAACCTTCCAAGTCCAGCCGTGTTACCACAATTCACTTTATGTAGCTACTGTATTTTAAACCAGATGTGTTAAGTTTATGGCGATGTTTATTGCCCTTATAAATCGGACATCTGGGATTTGGGCAATATTTTTAATATTTTTATATACTATGGTTGTAAGAAAGTACAGACTAAGCTTATTAGTTTCAAACAGACTGCCATACAAATTGATGACAAAATACACTTTATGATAATACATTACAAGCAGAGTTCTCGCGAAGTTCAACATGACATCGATCCAGATCCGGATCACTCCGGTCACTGCTCACAATCGCCCGATCAATCATATCCTTGAAACTATGTAGTGAGCCGTGAGGCGGCACATTTTGGTGAACCGTGTCACTTCGATCAGTGTACCGACCCGGCTCAATGAGCCGGTTCGTTCATGAATGACCCATCTCTACCTTAGGATGCGTCACATCGTACATTACCAACCTTATACGGCAGAGAATGCAAGGTACCTGGATAGTATAGGGGCTCCAGAGAAAGAAAGAGTTTTGCCTCCCGCTCTGTAAGTGTGCGTGAGCGATTTTCTTCCCTCCACTTTTCAAATGTTTAGGAGAGAGATTTTTTATGAAGATATATTAGGCTTTTCTATTGCTGAGAAAAGGTTTATACCCCAAACAATTTTTTTGCGCCCGGACTCTTTTATAACAAAAAGCATTTAACCGGCCCTGGTTAAAAGTATTCCTGTTTTACCTACGAGATCCTAAAACATGTTATTTTTATTTTCAAACTTATCTCTTTAGTAATGTTTTTACACCAATAATAAAATTCCAGCAATCAAGATAATTATATTGGATTCCCTATTAAAGAAAAACCCCAATCTTTATTGGAGTTAGCGGAACTTAATGAATCAATCAATAGATCGAACAAGATAACTCAAATGGATGTTTATATAGTTAGGTTAGGTTAGTTCCGGCTCATAAACATCGATCCAAACAACTCAATGGGGACACTAATTATGGTAATGTAGTCAAAAAATGTGCTCGGCGTAAAAACTACCGAATCTTATTACCATTTTTAGGTTATATACGAGCATCCGCAATGAATGCGGGGAATAGGACAATAGTTCAACACGTAAAAGAGGTCAATATTACTAGGGCAGGATTTCCCCGTAAAGGGGAAATCCTTTTTCTATAAAAGGTGTAAATAATTCTTTACGGGCCAATATAATTTCTCAATAGTTAAAAAACGTATGGGAATTGTGAATTTTCACACATTTCAGGGTTTTGTAGGTATCTGGTAAGTGGCAACAAATTGGGGGGTACATATTATGACGAGAATAAAGTCTGTTTTACATTATACAGTGCGATTATCAATTCCTGTACTTTATGTAATACTTGAGAGGAACATTTAGTTATCAAACTTATTTCCAAAGACATGTACACATAGGCGTACATTCTATTTTTATTACCTTATACGAATTAATTATTAAATGAACACTGTTTTTCTCTACACATCCATGAGTTTATAACAAATATTAAGTTAGCAACAGATTTTCGTTGTTCCTCGAGTGAGTTCGGGCCAACAAAGTAATCTGATTGGTTCTTTGTTAAATTGTGATTTTCAGCTTTGAATTAGAATACAGTTTTGATTAAAATCCATTGTTTACCATTATGTAACGCTCAAGAATTAATGATCGCACTGTACTCTTATTACACTTTCAAACTACTAACGTCATTCAAAGTTTTAAATTACTTTCTGAAGTAAAAAACGACATAAATAGGTATTCAACACCTTTTGTCTTTTGTTACTTATCACTACTAACTTATCAATTTGAAGTGACAGATAAAAGATTGATTATAATAACCAATTTATAAATATCCTTGAATTAAACAGAAATACTCAAAATACTTCACAATTACCACTTAATTATCCGCGACCCGTTAGTAGTTAACGGGTAATGGGTAAATTACTGGTAAAGGGTAATCAAAATATGAACTGGATGGCAGTCTTATCTGGTAGGGTAGCGGGTACCCGATACCCATCGTTCCTAGTACATATTAAAAATCATAAAATTTAATAATAAATAATAAATCTTAAATCTATATTGATTAAAATGGAGGCTATATCTGTTTTTTTAAATTATTTTTTGGCCTCACCAGCGGCGCACCCAGGAATTTTTGTTGTGGGGGGGGGGGAATTATTTAAATTATGAATAGGGTTCACGTTTTTAAATTTAAAGTCATGATCTAAAAAATGTGAAGTGTGAATTTTCACACATTTCAGGGTTTTGCAGGTATTTAGTAAGTGAATGATGATTATTTGGGATGCCAAAACAAATTTCATACTAAAATAATACCAAGGGCTTTTATTTGATACCCTACTCAGAATTATAAAAAATATATTTTTTTTTTCGCATTTCCTGCTACACTGTAATTAAATAAATTGTGACTGTGTTTATCAGAAAGAATCATGTATAGATTCGTACAAACTCGATATCGCTGGGTTTGTTTATATTACACGACAAAATTTCCCAAGAACGAAGGGGATATGTTTTATGTGAAACATTTTATCTTGCACGTAAATATTGTTAGTAAATATTCTTGCCACCCAAGGAAGTTTTTTTCTCCGTATTGCTTTAGGGGGTTACAATAATGTTCAATAGCGAATTTAACGTTATAATTGTTGTCAAAAATGAAAATAAAAAAAATGTGATATATTCTCGGGAACATTTTTGTAGCAATATTAAACCCTAAAATTCGTTAATATATATTTTGAATATGTGTTTTTATAATACGGAAAATTTTTCCGACTTTTTTCGAAATATTTCTTAATTGATCGGAGGCCTGGTGTCATACAACGATGATATATAGCTTAAAATCTTTCCAGACAAATTTACAATACGCTATTGCAAATAGCACTAAAATCGGTTAAGCCGTTTTTGAGTTTTAATACATGTACAGATTCTAAACATCCGAGACGTTTTATAACTAACCTTGAATCTAGATTTGCCGTTTATAGGTTGATCAGAGCAAAATGCGTTTTTGTACATGAGCATGGGTAACCTTTGGAAGATTTTTGTAGCAATATTAAACCCTAAAATTCGTTAATATATATTTTGAATATGTGTATCTTTTATATTTTTTTATAATACGGAAAAATGTTTCAACTTTTTTCTAAATATTTCTTAATTGATCGGAAGCCTGGTGTCATACAGCGATGATATATAGCTTAAAATATTTCCAGACAAATTTGCAAGACGCTGTTGCAAATAGCACTAAAATCGGTTAAGCTGTTTTTGTGTTTTAATATATGTACAGATTCTAAACAGACGTCTATGTGCCAAAAAGAAATAAAACAGGCCATACGAAGCGTTTTATAACTAACCTTGAATCTAGATTTGCTGTTTATGGGTTGATCAGAGCAAAATACGTTTTTGTACAGGTGTATGGGTAACCTTTGGAAGCAAAAACAAAGTCGATATGTCATTATAGGGTCTGATATATTGAGGAAAAATTTGTTTATTTATTTATTTATATTATTGATATTATAACAACTTTTGTTATGCACATGTTTAATGTTAAGTCAATAATAAGAGAGAAATTTCAAGTTTATAAGTAGCGCTCCCTCTGTCCCCCCCTAAATATTCAAAAGCTACACTAAACAGAAAATAATCGTTCTTCAATCAAAACAAATTGTAGATATAAATTGTTGATGTAAAGTAAATAATAAGCTAGATATTTCCAGTATTTTAGTTTTAGCACCCACCCCCTTCCACCCTTCCCCAGCTTCTCAACCAATTGAATAATTTATAGGACAACATATTATATTTGTTTTTTTTTATTTTAAACAACATGTGCGTTTTTGCTGGTAAGTCAATAGTAAATGAGATATTTCAAAACTTTAGTTTTAGGTTGTCCCTTCGTAACTCCCGTAATATCAATCCAATTGAAAAAAAAAAACATCTGTTTTCTTTTTATAAGCAATTTTTCTACGTCTTAAGTCTACGTCTTAAGTGATACAATTTTTTTTTTCTTCTGATTTTCGATTTGCCGGCTTATTTTGACTGCATTTCCTACCTATATACCAAATTTCAACTCAGTATACACAGATTTTCTGTTTTATATGTATAAAAGATTTTACTATTATATTTAAATATTTATATAAAATAATAGATAAAACACAAATAAATAAAATTTACAAAATTCTTAAAAATGCGCAAAAATAAAAAACCAGCAAACAGATGCTCGACGTGCAGAGCGAGATTTAAGCTCTGCATACACTAAGCATAAATTTTACTAAATAACTGACTAAAATCACCTATAGCAGAACAATAATGAATCGTGCCGATATTGGATGATGTTCCACGAACTTACTATATTTGTCCAAACAACCATTGAAACGAAATTCCCGTGATCTCACTGAACGCATCATACATACTTCGATGGTCCAATATAATTAAAAACAAAATTATTAATTTCTCGTTTCTGATGGGACTTTTTTTGAGATTTTCGATTTTTCTGGTTATGATGAATTCATTTCCTACCTGTATGCAAAATTTCAACTCGGTAGCATATCTGGAAGTGGGTTAGAATTTCCGGACATAGCCACAAATATTCTCTTTTATATATAAAGATGGTATAAAAGCAATTTATCAATATATTTCTTATTAATTTAATGAATTCACAATTCAGCAAAGGGAGTGTTTCCAAATGAGAGGCCTAAGGAATTATTAGTTACGGGTGAAAACCCCAGAAACCGTTTGCGCCTCGGGCCTCGATTTAAGTAAACACGGCCCTAGCTGTCTCTGCCCTGTAAGTGATTTTCTAATTTTCTATTCTGTGATGGCGTTTTTTTTTAATTTATTTTACATCGGTCTATTTCTGCAACGAGGATAATCGCCGAGGATAATGCCAGGGGGCGAGATCCTACACCTGGATGAGGGGTGAATGATTGTGAAAATGGAAGTAATGTTAACATATTATTCTCGCCCGAATAATATCACTAAAGGAGACTTGGACCACCTATCTCACAATTTAGAATGTTTTTTCCAGTCAGAACTGTGTGATTTAACGAGCTTGGCCACTCCGTTGGCTATTATAATTCAAAAGCCATTTTTTCGTTTACTCGAATGTATGCATATATTTTTACAGTGTAATATTTAAATTCTCGTACATCTTCGTATTTTTCCGATAAATCTTTGTATTTTTCCGCAATTTAGCTTTAAAATGCAAGAATCCGGTTCCCCGATGCGCTATAAATCTGTTTGACATTAAGCAGATAAAGTAAGAGCACAAACTAGAGGTAATTTAAGTAGAAAACAGAAATACGATCAAAATTAGATGGGTTAGAATGTAGCGAACATTGTTATTAATAAAACTACTATGACGACGACGACTTAGCAGAGTCACCCTAGGGGTACAGGGGGTGTACTGCATTCGGATCAGGGGCTTCGAGAGACGGGGGAAACCGATACAATTTATTTGGGCTATTTATTTAGGGAGGAACGCTTGTTAAATAAAAAAATAAAAATGATCGTCAGCTGCCGACATAACGGGGTAAAGATCGTCAGTTACATCATTGATTTCATTATAAATTGCTTAGGCTAAATGCCCGCTCAGCAATAAAAATCCTTCAGCTGACGGTTAGCTGACCCATTACTTTTTAACTCCAAATATATTCCCTTGCCTTCCCCTGTCCATAAACAAATCTTTTTCAATCTAGACTTTATATTAACTTTCCCTCCATTTTTCTTAAGAAAAGAGTTAGTTAGTTAGTTATTTTTGGCTCACAGGAACAAAGGCTATTTGCGCCTAACGCAGCCCGTCTAAATGACTAGACTATATATTAAAAACAATACATTAGACAATAAATGAACAAATAAAATCATTGAAAATACGCGTACTCAATAAAAGAAATCTTGCACTGATAAACACAAATAAATAATATAAAAAGTCTGTTCGAAAATATGAACAGACTCAGGGTGATGGTAAGAGGCTGTAAAGGGGCCAATTACCATCGAATATCACAGTCAATAACTAGAAACACATTAAAATATGGTGCAAGACTTCACACATAAATCAATAAGTTCGATTCTCTCAGGAAGAGTATCAGCCTGTCCATGAGTACCCTGTCGTCACCTAAAGCAACTGACAGGTCATAGCACAGGCCTAACCTCTCCCTGACCTCCTCGAACTGTATACACTCAGTTAAAAAGTGTAACACAGACAAATCTGTGTTACACGTCTCACAGATAGGGGACTCTTCACCTCTTCTTAAGAAAAGAAAAGAACTAAGAAGCCTATCTTTGTCCTGTCTTGAATGACAGCCAAAAACACTACAATTTGTTCTACTTTTATAGTTTTTCATAACTTCTATCGACATTCTAACAAAAATTCAACACTAAAACATATGTAATAAGTTCAAACAGTACCAGAGCGCCTAATATAGGGTGACCATTCGTCCCGCAATTTGATTTGGTGTCCCCAAGGCCGAATTTTGCTCTGTACTTATATTTGGGAGGAGAAGACGTTTTTTTTGCTCTTTACTTATATTTGGGAGGTGAGGACCTTTTTTTTGTTTGCTCTTCACTTATATTTCGGAAGTGACGACCTTTTATTTGCTCCGTCCCGCATTGCCTTCTCCAAAAAAATGGTCACCCTAGTCTAATACAATATTGGACCACCAGACTGCGTATCCGAGCGTGTCAGTTCGCAATAGATAAAATGTTTTTAGCGCCAAAATTTATTCAGTTTTGGAGGAGATGCAGTCCTTATCAGTTATCCTTGTATATTGGACTGCACGTGGATTTTTATTGAATTTTCTTTTTATAAACATTGTGTAAACCTTTTAAATCATATGAATTGAGAGTTGAAAGTCCGCCACTGTTTGCAGCAGTGTTGTTAGACGCGTCAACTCAAAATAGCAATGTATTTTTGACTCCGCGGTTCAACCGACAATAGATTCTAATACAGTGGCCGGCACATGTAGAATTGTTCATGTGACACAGGTATTATACGCAATTATTCATCTATGCGGCTATTCTGCCACGGAGGGGAAGGGAGGAAGACAGGAACGCCAGGATTTCGTTTTGTTTCGTGCCAGTGTCGTTCGTTTTACGAGGAATGCGAAAAATGAAAACATTAGGAAGGAAAGAATAATATTTTAAAACACATTATATTATAGACGCAATAAAGGAAATAATACGTTGCAGGGTTTATAAAAATAATGCAGAATATTGATTAAAAAACTATTTTTTGAGTTTTGTAGGTATGACCGCCAAAAAACTGTTAAAACTGTCTACTAAAAATCTTAATATTTCTCCCTTGTTACCAGGGTCGGCGCTAGGATTTGTGGGGCCATGTGCGAGAAGAGTCGTCACCTGCCAGATCCAAGTGAGGAGCAAAAAAAAGGTCCTCATCTCCATGCGCGGGGTCTATTGTTGACCGCGAGTCCTTCTGTTCAGATTCAAGAGAGGAGCAAAAAAAAGGTCCTCATATACATGCGCGGCCTGTTGTTGACCGCGAGTCCTCCTGTTCAGATTCAAGAGAGGAGCAAAAAAAAGGTCCTCATCTCCATGCGCGGGGTCTATTGTTGACCGCGAGTCCTTCTGTTCAGATTCAAGAGAGGAGCA
Source organism: Liopterus haemorrhoidalis (assembly GCA_963971575.1). Classification (NCBI taxonomy): domain Eukaryota; kingdom Metazoa; phylum Arthropoda; class Insecta; order Coleoptera; family Dytiscidae; genus Liopterus; species Liopterus haemorrhoidalis. The sequence goes on along the minus strand of OZ020616.1, from coordinate 17,411,689 downwards.
AAAAAAAGGTCGTCATATACATGCGCGGCCTGTTGTTGACCGCGAGTCCTCCTGTTCAGATTCAAGAGAGGAGCAAAAAAAAGGTCCTCATATACATGCGCGGCCTGTTGTTGACCGCGAGTCCTCCTGTTCAGATTCAAGAGAGGAGCAAAAAAAAGGTCCTCATATACATGCGCGGCCTGTTGTTGACCGCGAGTCCTCCTGTTCAGATTCAAGAGAGGAGCAAAAAAAAGGTCCTCATCTCCATGCGCGGGGTCTATTGTTGACCGCGAGTCCTTCTGTTCAGATTCAAGAGAGGAGCAAAAAAAAGGTCCTCATATACATGCGCGGCCTGTTGTTGACCGCGAGTCCTCCTGTTCAGATTCAAGAGAGGAGCAAAAAAAAGGTCCTCATATACATGCGCGGCCTGTTGTTGACCGCGAGTCCTCCTGTTCAGATTCAAGAGAGGAGCAAAAAAAAGGTCCTCATATACATGCGCGGCCTGTTGTTGACCGCGAGTCCTCCTGTTCAGATTCAAGAGAGGAGCAAAAAAAAGGTCCTCATCTCCATGCGCGGGGTCTATTGTTGACCGCGAGTCCTTCTGTTCAGATTCAAGAGAGGAGCAAAAAAAAGGTCGTCATATACATGCGCGGCCTGTTGTTGACCGCGAGTCCTCCTGTTCAGATTCAAGAGAGGAGCAAAAAAAAGGTCCTCATATACATGCGCGGCCTGTTGTTGACCGCGAGTCCTCCTGTTCAGATTCAAGAGAGGAGCAAAAAAAAGGTCCTCATCTCCATGCGCGGGGTCTATTGTTGACCGCGAGTCCTTCTGTTCAGATTCAAGAGAGGAGCAAAAAAAAGGTCGTCATATACATGCGCGGCCTGTTGTTGACCGCGAGTCCTCCTGTTCAGATTCAAGAGAGGAGCAAAAAAAAGGTCCTCATATACATGCGCGGCCTGTTGTTGACCGCGAGTCCTCCTGTTCAGATTCAAGAGAGGAGCAAAAAAAAGGTCCTCATCTCCATGCGCGGGGTCTATTGTTGACCGCGAGTCCTTCTGTTCAGATTCAAGAGAGGAGCAAAAAAAAGGTCGTCATATACATGCGCGGCCTGTTGTTGACCGCGAGTCCTCCTGTTCAGATTCAAGAGAGGAGCAAAAAAAAGGTCCTCATATACATGCGCGGCCTGTTGTTGACCGCGAGTCCTCCTGTTCAGATTCAAGAGAGGAGCAAAAAAAAGGTCCTCATCTCCATGCGCGGGGTCTATTGTTGACCGCGAGTCCTTCTGTTCAGATTCAAGAGAGGAGCAAAAAAAAGGTCGTCATATACATGCGCGGCCTGTTGTTGACCGCGAGTCCTCCTGTTCAGATTCAAGAGAGGAGCAAAAAAAAGGTCCTCATCTCCATGCGCGGGGTCTATTGTTGACCGCGAGTCCTTCTGTTCAGATTCAAGAGAGGAGCAAAAAAAAGGTCGTCATATACATGCGCGGCCTGTTGTTGACCGCGAGTCCTCCTGTTCAGATTCAAGAGAGGAGCAAAAAAAGGTCCTCATATACATGCGCGGCCTGTTGTTGACCGCGAGTCCTCCTGTTCAGATTCAAGAGAGGAGCAAAAAAAAGGTCCTCATCTCCATGCGCGGGGTCTATTGTTGACCGCGAGTCCTTCTGTTCAGATTCAAGAGAGGAGCAAAAAAAAGGTCGTCATATACATGCGCGGCCTGTTGTTGACCGCGAGTCCTCCTGTTCAGATTCAAGAGAGGAGCAAAAAAAAGGTCCTCATCTCCATGCGCGGGGTCTATTGTTGACCGCGAGTCCTTCTGTTCAGATTCAAGAGAGGAGCAAAAAAAAGGTCGTCATATACATGCGCGGCCTGTTGTTGACCGCGAGTCCTCCTGTTCAGATTCAAGAGAGGAGCAAAAAAAAGGTCCTCATATACATGCGCGGCCTGTTGTTGACCGCGAGTCCTCCTGTTCAGATTCAAGAGAGGAGCAAAAAAAAGGTCCTCATCTCCATGCGCGGGGTCTATTGTTGACCGCGAGTCCTTCTGTTCAGATTCAAGAGAGGAGCAAAAAAAAGGTCGTCATATACATGCGCGGCCTGTTGTTGACCGCGAGTCCTCCTGTTCAGATTCAAGAGAGGAGCAAAAAAAAGGTCCTCATATACATGCGCGGCCTGTTGTTGACCGCGAGTCCTCCTGTTCAGATTCAAGAGAGGAGCAAAAAAAAGGTCCTCATCTCCATGCGCGGGGTCTATTGTTGACCGCGAGTCTTTCTGTTCAGATTCAAGAGAGGAGCAAAAAAAAGGTCGTCATATACATGCGCGGCCTGTTGTTGACCGCGAGTCCTCCTGTTCAGATTCAAGAGAGGAGCAAAAAAAAGGTCCTCATCTCCATGCGCGGGGTCTATTGTTGACCGCGAGTCCTTCTGTTCAGATTCAAGAGAGGAGCAAAAAAAAGGTCGTCATATACATGCGCGGCCTGTTGTTGACCGCGAGTCCTCCTGTTCAGATTCAAGAGAGGAGCAAAAAAAAGGTCCTCATATACATGCGCGGCCTGTTGTTGACCGCGAGTCCTCCTGTTCAGATTCAAGAGAGGAGCAAAAAAAAGGTCCTCATCTCCATGCGCGGGGTCTATTGTTGACCGCGAGTCCTTCTGTTCAGATTCAAGAGAGGAGCAAAAAAAAGGTCGTCATATACATGCGCGGCCTGTTGTTGACCGCGAGTCCTCCTGTTCAGATTCAAGAGAGGAGCAAAAAAAAGGTCCTCATCTCCATGCGCGGGGTCTATTGTTGACCGCGAGTCCTTCTGTTCAGATTCAAGAGAGGAGCAAAAAAAAGGTCGTCATATACATGCGCGGCCTGTTGTTGACCGCGAGTCCTCCTGTTCAGATTCAAGAGAGGAGCAAAAAAAGGTCCTCATATACATGCGCGGCCTGTTGTTGACCGCGAGTCCTCCTGTTCAGATTCAAGAGAGGAGCAAAAAAAAGGTCCTCATCTCCATGCGCGGGGTCTATTGTTGACCGCGAGTCCTTCTGTTCAGATTCAAGAGAGGAGCAAAAAAAAGGTCGTCATATACATGCGCGGCCTGTTGTTGACCGCGAGTCCTCCTGTTCAGATTCAAGAGAGGAGCAAAAAAAAGGTCCTCATCTCCATGCGCGGGGTCTATTGTTGACCGCGAGTCCTTCTGTTCAGATTCAAGAGAGGAGCAAAAAAAAGGTCGTCATATACATGCGCGGCCTGTTGTTGACCGCGAGTCCTCCTGTTCAGATTCAAGAGAGGAGCAAAAAAAAGGTCCTCATATACATGCGCGGGGTCTATTGTTGACCGCGAGTCCTTCTGTTCAGATTCAAGAGAGGAGCAAAAAAAAGGTCGTCATATACATGCGCGGCCTGTTGTTGACCGCGAGTCCTCCTGTTCAGATTCAAGAGAGGAGCAAAAAAAAGGTCCTCATCTCCATGCGCGGGGTCTATTGTTGACCGCGAGTCCTTCTGTTCAGATTCAAGAGAGGAGCAAAAAAAAGGTCGTCATATACATGCGCGGCCTGTTGTTGACCGCGAGTCCTCCTGTTCAGATTCAAGAGAGGAGCAAAAAAAGGTCCTCATATACATGCGCGGCCTGTTGTTGACCGCGAGTCCTCCTGTTCAGATTCAAGAGAGGAGCAAAAAAAAGGTCCTCATCTCCATGCGCGGGGTCTATTGTTGACCGCGAGTCCTTCTGTTCAGATTCAAGAGAGGAGCAAAAAAAAGGTCGTCATATACATGCGCGGCCTGTTGTTGACCGCGAGTCCTCCTGTTCAGATTCAAGAGAGGAGCAAAAAAAAAGGTCCTCATCTCCATGCGCGGGGTCTATTGTTGACCGCGAGTCCTTCTGTTCAGATTCAAGAGAGGAGCAAAAAAAAGGTCCTCATCTCCATGCGCGGGGTCTATTGTTGACCGCGAGTCCTTCTGTTCAGATTCAAGAGAGGAGCAAAAAAAAGGTCGTCATATACATGCGCGGCCTGTTGTTGACCGCGAGTCCTCCTGTTCAGATTCAAGAGAGGAGCAAAAAAAAGGTCCTCATCTCCATGCGCGGGGTCTATTGTTGACCGCGAGTCCTTCTGTTCAGATTCAAGAGAGGAGCAAAAAAAAGGTCCTCATCTCCATGCGCGGGGTCTATTGTTGACCGCGAGTCCTTCTGTTCAGATTCAAGAGAGGAGCAAAAAAAAGGTCGTCATATACATGCGCGGCCTGTTGTTGACCGCGAGTCCTCCTGTTCAGATTCAAGAGAGGAGCAAAAAAAAGGTCCTCATCGCCATGCGCGGGGTCTGTTGTTGACCGCGAGTCCTCCTGTTGTTGACCGCGAGTCCTGTTGACTTTTGAACGACTTTTGTTGTTTTCGGTTCATTTTGGAAGACCCAAACAGTGCATTGTTGCTTAGTTTCCGGTTCATATGGATAAATCCAAGTTTCGTCACCTGTAACGATGTTGTATACGGATTTTGCAGTGCTTAGGTTAAATTTTTTTAGCTTTCCCTTACAGTGTAAGTTGATTGGTGTAAGGCTTATACCAATCAACACGAACCTTTTTTCGAGCTTCGGTTAAATTATGCGGAATCCATCGGGAACTGATCTTTTTCACAGCTAAATGTTCATACAAAATCGACTTTCACGATATTCATCACTGACGGACGCACGACCACAATGATATTCTGCAAACCAATTGTAAACAATCTTTTCTGATGGTGATTCATTACCAAAAGTTAAACGAAGCGAATCTATGCATTGTTGTTGAGTTAGGCCTTTACTAAAATCGTAAAAAATCATCCAACGAAAACCTTCACGAGTTATATCCATTTTTTCACAAACTTGTTTTTTTAAACGCTCACTGTCAACAAACTATTCGGTCAATTTATATGCTGCCACTGATTTCACAATAACAAATGTCAAATTTTACGAATATAGTAATGACACATTTCAATTGAGAACAGACAATAACTGAAGTGACGCCTAGCGGAATATTTTGGAACTTAACGGAATAGGATTTTGTTGGATGTTGCTCATTTAATTGCATTGTTTGTATGTGTTAAAGTGAAGAAATCTTTAATAAAATGTTTTTTAAAATCGCAACAGAAAATTAATTGCAATGTGAATTGTTGTGTATCAATAATAATAATAATATTTATTTAGTGTTAAATACATTACAGAAAATGTTTACACAAGTCAAAATATATAAAAAAAAAAGTACAAATTTAAAATAGATATTACAAAAAACATGTTAAGTAATATGAAAAAAAAATGAAATATATAAAAAGTACAAATATGGCAAATGTCAAAAATATCCTATTCCAATCGCCATTTTGTAAGCGACAACAGCGCCAAATAGGTAATGTCACTTCTCAATATTGACATCTAGTGGTCGTTTCTAAAAACATAAAAGGTAAGCCTCGTATTATCGAATAATTTCCCGATCCCTGCCCCCAGATCCGGCGGAAGCGGGCAAGCAAGGCATGCGGGCGCCGCTGTGAGGGGAGCGCTGACGTGAGACTCAAAAGGGCACCAAATGCCAAATGAATGTAAAAGTAATTTAGAAGTGAGCACCTTGTTTTTTTTTTTTAGGTCTTCACTTGTAATTCAACCGTAACGTACCTTTTGACATGCTCGAAAAAAGCCTAGGGACGCTCAATTAAATCTTGCCTACGGGCGCTACATACCCTCGCGCTTGCTCTGTCTGCCCCTATAAAACAATTTTGTCTTCTAAGCCCCCCAACTATTTTTAGCCTGATGTTGGCCTGTGGACTCATATAACGCATTTTCGATTAGAGCAAATTCGGTTGAACATATTTTTAAAAGTTAGATAGTTCAAATTTTTAATAGTTTACTGAAGTCGCTATTCTTTGTTTTACGAATATTACTTAGCAGGGAAATATTTCGAAAAAAAATATTTGACAAATATTGTATAAGCAATAACTAACAACTTTTATGTGAGACATTTTTTGATAAGACTTAATAAATTTTAATAATTTTTCATATTTTTGCGAAGTACATAATTATGTAGGTACATTTTCATGATTACGATAAGTTACATATACAAATTATGTAATTATCAACGTAACATAGCACGTATTAATTTATCTGTAAGAAAGTATTTTGTTCAAGTAATTTGAAGTGACTATACTGATACAGTTTTAAAACTAAATAAATATTTTGTATTCCACAGGTTTCTAATACGCAGAGAGTTGTTTACTGCGCAACGCTTACGTTGATTTGGTGGTTGACAGATCAGGCGTTTGAGGTTATGTACCAAAGCACCGTCGATTGCAATTGCTGTTACAAAATTTAAAAGATTTCAAAAGGTTTTATTTTCATCGGTATAAATTATTCAAACTCGAGACTGTTCAAGTCATATCGGGACATTTTCTTACCTTATAGTAGTGATAAAATTACGTATACATTAAACATGCCAAGTAACTGACCTATCCCATTAGACATACTGAATATAAATTCACGATTCCGCAAGTATGACATCTAAGATAATATTAACTTTATAAACAGTTTTATAGAAATTTTAATGTTATCTATCAAAATATTTACTCAAAAGATTTGAGAGTAGACTAAGTTTAATAAGTATGTAAATATTTTAGTTTTATAAAGTTTATGTTTAATAGATTAATGTGTAAGTTTGGTAGAATTAAAAAAAAAAAGTTCCGGAAGGAAAATTATGATATAACGAATCAAAGAAAACCTAAAAAATCACTTAACCCTTTCCAGGCTAATGATGCAATTTGTCATGTATTTTTAAGATTATTTATTCATTTACGAGCCGTAAATGAATAAATAGTAAAAAACTCATAGATGCCATTTAGTGTCATTATTTAGTAAAGACAGATTCGAGTTTTAGCAGTGAAACAAGTAAGACGTGTGCATATACATGCTCCCTTATCAGTGCGCTAAATTCCAAGTTTTAACTCGCCTGTCTAACAGGCATTGCTTTGCAAATTGTGACGTGTGGTTAAAATATTAAAATTAAAAAAACATCTTTGCTTAAAATCAGTGTTGTAACTGAAGAATTAACAATGCACGAAGACGTCAATAAGCGAAAAGCCGATCAACTATCACCAAATCTAAATGACGTTCAGAAGAGATACCTCTGGTCACCTGAAGATCTTCTACAGAAGAATAAATACTACCCACTACGATCGCAGGTAAGCGATGCAGTACCCTCTACATCACAAAATAATGAACCCACATCAAATGATCCTCCTAACATCAAAGTCCCACCAATAAACGTATCATCTGTAAATTATAATGAAATGTTAAAAGATTTGAAGAAACTAACCAAAAATGGATTTTCAACAAAAACCCACTTCGACCGTACTAGAATTAATATAAATTCCTCAGAGGATTACAAGGCAGTAACAAAATTTTTTAAGGACAACAAAATACATTTCTTTACGTACCAAGATCCCTCCACCAAGCCCTTATCAATAGTAATCAAAAGTGTACCTCCCTCTATTACTGATGAAGATATTAAAAACGAACTACTACTTCTAGACTTGCCTGTCATTACAGTAAACAGAATACTTAATCAAAATAGAACAAACTCTTTAGTGGTCGCCGTTGAATTACTTAACGACGAAAAGGCAAAAAACATATTTAAAATTGAAAAGCCGTGTTATGCCATAGTCAGCGTCGAACCCAGAAAACATGGTAATAACATTCCGCAGTGTTACAGATGTCAACAATTCGGGCATACTAAAAATTATTGCCAAATGGAACCTCGCTGTGTTAAATGCGATGGAAACCATTTCTACAAAAGTTGTACCAAACCAACAGATGTACCCCCGAAATGTGTGAATTGTAAAATGGATCATCCAGCTAACTATCGAGGTTGCACGTACTACATAAAACATACAAAATCAAGTCAAAACAACACAAGAAGGGCTCCTCCAGTCACAGCCACAAATATGGACCCAAGACCCAACCAGTACTCCCAAAAATCCAGTAAAACCTATGCAGAAGCAGCACGCAATGAACCAAACCTCGCCGCTCCTCAAAATCCCACTCAAAATTCTTCCATGGTAGAAAACATCCTCAATGTCATCCTAAATCTTATCACTCCATACATAACTCAAATTAAAAATTTCTTCATGAATAACTTTTTATCTGGTATTTTTAATGGACAACCATAACCGTCTTACTCTTCAAAAAATAACAATCCTAAACTGGAATGCGAACGGAATCAAACGACAGAGATCTCAGTTCATAGATTTCTTGGAAAGATTTCAAATTACCATAGCCTGTATAACCGAAACGCATTTACTCACCACAGAGAGCTTCAAAATTCCGGGATACACCATACATAGGAATGACCGTGAAACAACACACGCTTCTGGAGGAGTAGCGATTTTAATAAAAAGAAAAAACTATCACTCCACCCTCCCAAATTTTGAAAATATTACTTTGGAAACAGTAGGGATCAGAATTTTTCTGAACGACTCCAGTTGTATTAATATTATTAGTGCATACAGACAACCCAATAAAAAACTGACTGAGAAAGATCTAAAGTTAATATTCTCTTCTCCAGAACCAACATTAATAATCGGTGATCTAAATAGCAAAAATATAATGTGGGGATTCCGGTGTGATAATCCAGCTGGTAAAATCTTAAACCAAATTTGCTCTGACAATACTCTGAATGTGTTAGCACCTAATGAATATACATATTATCCGTATCGACCTGACCATAAGCCAGATATCCTTGATATAATGGTCTGCAAAATTTTTTCCAAAGACACCTCAATATCAGTTATACATGAACTAGACTCTGATCACCTACCAGTTGTAACGAATTTTAGTAGCACTCCAAGATATACACTCCCACCTCCAAGACTAATTAATGGAATCGTTGACTGGGAATACTTCCGTAATGTTTTAGATGATCAAATAAGACCTCCAAAAGCATCTAATCTCGAAGAAATAGATGCTCAAATTAATTGCTACACGAATAATATAATCCAGTGCATTGAAACAGCAACAAAACCAAATAAAATATCCACTTCAAAAAAATACATTTACAGTACCCCAAATTACATCTTGGAAATGATTAACAAAAAATGCAGACTCAGAAGAGAATACCAAAGGACCAGAAATTCAATACTAAGAAATCAAATAAATAACTTAACCCACAAAATAAAACATGAACTCGACAAAATTAGAATAGAATCTTACACTAATTTCATATCAGAACTCGGACCAAACGATCCCGGAATGTGGAAAACTACGAAGAAAATATTAAAACAACCTCAAATAATAGCTCCAATTAAAACAAACAACGACACCATATTCACGGACTCGGACAAATGCAAGATCTTTTCCGAACACTTAGAAAAAACATTTACCCCCACAAATATAGCCAGTACCTCACATACAAATTTTATTTGCAATTATGTTGAAACAAACGTTCCCGTTCCAGATACCATTGAACCAACTACCCCGTCAGAATTGAAACAAATTATTAAACAACTTCCTATAAAAAAATCTCCTGGTCCTGATAAAATTCCTAATAAAGTCCTAAAAAACCTTTCCTCGAAATTTCTGACGTATACTGCATCGCTTTTTAATGCTTGCTTTAATCATGGGTACTTTCCAAATCAGTGGAAGACGGCACATATATTGTTATTTCATAAGCCTGGAAAAAACAAGAACCTTCTTACCAGTTATCGTCCAATCAGTCTTTTGAATACATTATCAAAATTATTAGAGAAAATCATTCTTAGCAGACTTCAAACACAACTCCAAATCTTGAACATTCTTCCACCATTCCAGTTTGGCTTTAGAAAACACCACAGCACAACACAACAACTACTTAGACTTACAGAAATAATAGAAAACGGTTTCGAAAATAAACAATTCACCACAGTACTTTTTCTAGATATAGCACAGGCCTTCGACAAAGTCTGGATAAACGGCTTGAAATACAAACTTTTGCGCACCCAATTACCATCATATATTACTGCTATATTATTCTCATTCCTAGAAAATCGAAACTTTGCAGTTCGCATTAATAACGAAATCTCAGAATTAAAGCTTATTAAAGCAGGAGTCCCACAAGGCAGTATATTAGGCCCAATCTTATTCAACATCTATGCCAGCGACATTCCAACAGCCCAAGCAAAAATTGCCATGTATGCGGATGATACCGCAATTATCACGCAAAACTTCGAACTACAGCAAGCAATACATGAGCTGCAAGCCAATGCTGATATTGTTTGTCGTTGGCTCAAAAGTTGGAATATAACATTAAATACGGACAAGTGCGAAGGTAAAATATTTGCCTTAAAGAGAATCCGAAATCCAAACAGTATTATCATCAATAATAAAACATTAGAATGAAATGCAAAAGATAAAACTGTGAGGTATTTAGGACTACATTTAGATACCCGTCTAACTTGGAGCCACCACATCAACATCAAACTGCAACAAGCATACACCAGACTTCGTCAACTATACCCCTTATTAAATCGAAAATCCGCCCTTAAAACAAAGTGTGCACTTCTATTATATAAATCTTTAATAAAACCTTTAGTACTTTACGGCTGTGAAGTGTGGGGAAACACATCCAAAACTAATTTAAACAAAATCTAAATCTAAATCAATTATTATATTTTATAACCTATATTTAAATTAGGGAAGTTATGTAATCCCCACCTAAGGAATAAGAACTATTGTTAACACCTATAACCCTGCTGTTAATAACAAATGTATTTGTTGAACCGGCAATAAACGATTATAAAAAAAAAGTAAAGACAGTCAGATCAATTCTGTAAAAAGTTACTGTGTAATAACGTTACTACAACATAAAATATTATAAAAAATACAATGACTTTCATTCATGATAGTAACTGACCTTGCTCATAGTGACGAATTTAGTAACTATTACCATAGTAACAGAGTTACAGGATTGGTCTGATTGTGACATTTTTACAAGTGACTGCGTTATTTTAAGATTTTTCAACGATTTTTAAATTTATTGAGTGGTAAACATCAATTGTTTTATCATATTAAAGGAAATATTTTAAGTTACACATAACACATAAAATATATAATCGATAAAAGTCATCTAGTAGGCTATGAATTTTATTTTAAAAAATATTTTGTTGACAACATCTGTTATGTTAAATGTTTTTTTAGTTCCATTATATTAGCAAAAGACTGGTTTCTATCAAATAAATTATCATTAAATGAGAAGAAAACCCAAAATTTACTCATAACAACAAAAAATCATAACTACAATAATCCGGATTGCATTAAATTTTTAGGAGTCCATATTGATCCTCACTTGATATGGGACCATCACGTTGCCCATATATGTGGGAAATTGTGCAAAACCATCTATCTTCTGAGAAACCTAAAAAATTAGTTACAAGGGATGTTTTATTAATTACGTATTTTGCGTTATTTCAGTCGCACATAACATTCGCTTTTTTAGCATAGGGACACTCTGCCTCTGCTGAAAGAGTTTTTAGACTACAGAGGCGCGCAATAAGAGTGATGGGGAGTGCATCTTATAGAGCCGATTGTAGGTTACTCTTTAAAGAATTTAGAATCATGACACTACCATCACTTTTTATCTATCACGGTTTAGTATATAACCATCAAAACCTAAATTCTTTTGTCTCTTATGAAGACGTTTACAACTACAACACACGTAATAAATCAAATATTTACCCTAATTTTACACGAATAAATAAATCAAGATATAGTATTCACTATTATTCTATAAAGTTTATGAATTTGTTACCAGTTTCTACCAAAGAATTAAGTTCAGTACAATTTAAAAAACAATTAAAAACTTATTGACTGAAAACCCAATGTATAGTTTTAACGAATTTTTTGAACTTAATTTATAACTATATGTATCAATTATCATTTGTCATGTTATTGTAATTTATGTGATTGACTGTCCATTAATGATTATGTATTATATGTTGACAATAAATAAATATTATTATTATGGGGTTTGTCAGGTCTTGACAAGCGTCCACTAATCTCAAACTTCAGCAACCTTTTGAGCCGCGTCATACTAGAGACTAGTGGAGCTAAATACACACGACTGCATCCCAAACCCTGGCGATATGCAGCCGCGGAAATTACGCCAGATCCAGTGCCCGCACAATGCGGAGCGACCCGAGCAGCACTGCTTTCTGCATCCTGCAGATCAAAGAGTTGGCAGAAGATCTGCAGACGGGAATGGACTCGATTTCCCTTATTATATTATTATTATTATTATTCTTATTATTGGGCGGGATTATTAGCTACTCGCTTGCGAATTTACTCGCTGCTACCAAACTTGCTCAAAGTAATAACGCACAGTAATTATGAAAAAATGTACTCAGCCTTACTCAGTCGCTGTCTATCTAAGGCTGATAGGCCTTCTCTACGTTGCAACATCTTAAACAGTACTTAAAAAATATTGTATTATATAATTATTATCAAGAGACAGGGTGTTCCCAGTTAGCCAATCACGAGAACCTTAGGAAAAAAATGACGTCATAATGTTACCCAGATCACATACATACACTTGCTAATTATATATGTACGATAACCCTTTTAAATATTTGTTTGCGGCTCTCGAATAATTTCAAATTTTCAAAAGCGGCTCGGACTACCCAAGAGTTTGGCCACCAAGAGTTAGGTATATAAGATGACTATCGCTATGCCTCCAAATTAGCTTAAATCACACGCCCTAGAATTGCTTTGTACTCGACGTGCGTCGTACTAGCGCGGAAACACACGATGTAGGTATATACGAACTCTCCCAGCCTTAAGTTGATTTTACAAAGTTCAATTTATTAATCAATAAATTGATCATTTTTTATCAATTAATTGACCAATTTATTGAAAATCTTGGAAATAAAATTACCACTTTACACACTGAAGCGCCCGCTTAGGGCTTTTAGGGGATTTTACATCCTAAATTATATTTTATTTCCATTTACTTATCAATTTTTACCTAATATAATAAATATTCATTTTATACAAAAACATGTTTAAAACTTCGCTATATTTTATTCCTAAAATACAAATATATTTTACCATATTCTTTACCAGATACAATAATATTTTATATAATATTATATAATACTATACTAATTTATTATTGTATTACTTTAAACCTAATTTTAATTTATTTAAAATAACATTTTGTTTTTGAGCCGCTGGTAAGATTTTTGCTAGCCAAAACTATGCATTTTTATTTCAATTAATAATTTTCTACCAAGACCAGCAGACGTGTATTTGATTTTATATTAAAGTAACAGTTTAAAATCAGTTTAAATTTTATCAGGATCCCCTGATTTGTGTCAACTGTTAAATAATTCATTATTAAATTTATATTTTGTTATAGTTATTTTTTCTGGAGTTTTCCCTCCAGATTTCTTTTGTGGTTAAAATCCGTCATTGTGGCAGTAATTTATTAATTACTGCATTTTCTGTAAGACCCGCGAGAAAGGTTTGTTACTAATTTCCTAAATTCTAGTTATAAAAACTGTGTATTTTAAATTTATTTCATTTTATTGAGTGACGTCACCTGTCGCTCCAACTCAGAACGAACACGTGTTTCACCGTTTCTCCCTGTCAATTTTTTATTTGTTTAATTTAGCATATATATTTGTTAATAAATTTACTAGTAGATCTGTACCCATTTCTCAACATTTTGCGTTGAGAAATCATTTAATTTCACCCCTTTTTTGTATATTTTAATAAAAAAAAATCTTTAAATTTAGAATCACGATTTTTTATGAATTTGTTCTGGGATTAATTTACAGTGTAACCGACCGTATTCACCGCCCCACTTACCGCTATTAATTGTTGTAGTCCGCAACAAGCAACAAAGCATTTGCACCAAGAATCTGACCTTATTTTTTTATAATAATAAATTCTCCGATCCGCGCACCGCGCCGTTATATTTTTGACATTTCAAAGTCAACCCTTGTGTGTCGTCGTGTACTCCTACCCTACCTGGGCCGGGAGCGGGCGCCACACACACATATATTTATTTATCAATTTTTTCGAAAACTTTTACATTACCAACTGTAAAACATGCTGACATATTTTTCAAAATGAAAATATTAAAAAAATCTTCAAAGAAACGTGCAAAATTACGAGAAATAAATAGAACTTGTTCAATTTTGAAAATAATATGATCAATTTTGTCATCAATAAATTGATCAATTTATTAATGAAGTTTGAATGCTTTACACACATCAATAAATTGAAGGTCAACTTTTTCAATTTATTGACCAATAAATTGAACCGTGTAAAACTCATTTTATTGCACAAAATAAAGCTGCATCCAGCAATTTTATATCAGCGTCTTTTTCATATTCGACATATTTTGTACTATAATTTATACTTTATCTAAGAATTATATAAGAATGTATATAATTATGTCAGAACACGAAGTGAAGTATCGAGATATTTTATAACTAAAAACGGATACGTACTTAGTCCGCTACTGTTCTCACTGGTACTAGACGACGCCATAAAACAAGTAAGACAAAATATTAAAGAATACTCTGTCGGCTACTGGAAAATGGAAAATGTGAAAGTAACAGAATTTTGCTATGCGGATGACATGGTTATAATAGCAAGGAACGAAGACGAACTACAAAACAACTTGAACCAATAAAGAATTGAAGAAAATAAATATGAAAATTAGCGCACAAAAGACAAAAACAATGGTAATAAGCAGGACAAAAATGCAACACAAAATATAAATAGATAATGACGAAATAATAGAACAGGTAGGAAAAACCAAATACCTAGGCACAGTTTTCTCGAAAGATGGAAAAATGGATGAAGAAATTATGGAAAGAGTAGCTGCAGCAGGAAGATTGTCCAACAGCATCAAAGCATCGTTCCTAACTAAAAAAGAATTACCAACCAACATCAAGGTAGAGATCAGCTGTAGCCACCACAGGACCGACCGCCATCATAAATTACTTGTATAAAATACATTCTAGCAGCAGAGTAGAAATAACTTGGCCTAATATTTTCTAACACAGATATTATTTATCATGACCATGGAAACGTTACATATAAGTATGAAAAAATAGAGACTTTGAAAAAATTTCGAAAAATTCGAATAATATTTTCGTTTTATCAAAAAATGTCTCAAATAAAAGTTGTTAATTATTACTTTTATAACAACTTTTGTTCAATAAATTTTTTCTAAATATTTTTCTGTTGTGAAATATTCGCAAAAATATTAAAATCGACACGAGTAAACTCCTCTTTTTTGTCAATCAATTTTTACCAAAAGTTGATCAACTTGTGCTATTGATGGCAGAAGCGTAAATATGAAATTTCATAAAAATCCTTTCAGCCGAATTTGCTCTGCACGTATACACAGACTGACGGACAGACGGACAGACAGACTACAGACATCATGCTAAAAATAGTCAAAATGTTATGTAGGGACTTCAATTCGTGGAGATCCATCGAAATCTCGAAATGTCAAAATCGGTATGATCACAATACCTCCCTTATATATGTTGGCGGTCGGTCAAAAGTGACAGTACCGATTTTGACATACGCCTCAGAATCCTGAATCACTACAGAGACGCACAAGTCCAAAATAAGAACCTCCGAAATGAGATTTTTAAGGAAAATTGAAGTTAAAACAAAATTGGACAGAATAAGAAATGAATTATTTAGAGAAAAACTAGACACAAAACCAGTGAAGACTATTGTCAACTGACAATAACTGAAGCGCCTCTAGTGAGATTTTGAGAAACTAACGGTGGTAGGATAGTCGAGTTTGTGATAAGCATGGGAATATGTTCTTAGAAGTGGAAAGACAGTTAAAGACCATTTTAGAGTGTGTTCCCGTGTGTTTCAATAAATATCACATGAAGATACCATTGAACCTGTCAAAAATATTCTACCAAAGTCAGCCATGATGTGAATGCAGTAGCGCCTCTATCGGTAGTGTCAGATGCCAATAACAGTAGAAGGACAGCTAAGCTGGCTGGGACATATACACAGAATTTGTGAAGACAAATTGTCGACCTTGGTAGCGTAGAGGTAGCACTCCTGCCTCACGAGCCAAAGGTCCCGGGTTCGAATCCCGGTCAGGGCATGGATGTTTGTGAGCCACAGTGTAATTGGGACATTTAGTCCTGTTCTGTGGTTTTTAAGAAAAAAAATAGTAAAACAAGTTTTTGAAGCAAGAACAGTGAAGAAATTTAGACCGGGAAGACCGAGAAATACCTGGCACCAAGAAACAAAAGTAAAGTAAAGTGGGAGGAGATAAGAAAATATACAAAGGACAGAACACGATGAAAAAAGTATGGAGAACAACATCAGAAAATAAATAACTCGACTGTAGCCTTACACCGCAAGGTAGAAGGGCTTCAGGATTAATTAAGTAATTTTTACTTTATACATTCAACTAATTTAAAGTACTTATTATAACCATACTAGGATATTACCCGTCAACAATGACGGATTTATAATATAAAAATTTCAAATGTTTGTATGTGTATTTGGTTTTATTTTTTAACGTATCCTAATTTCGTCGCCAGTCTGCGAATCATGGGACAGGATATCACCAGTTAGCTAATCACGGGAGAGATCGTCACCTCTCAGCCAATCAAGAAACAGGATGTCCCCAGTTAGCCAATCACGAGAACTTTAGAAAAATTGACGTCATAATGTTACCGACACTATATACAGATACTTGCTAATTATATAGTTAGATTATTTATTCATTAACTTTTTAAGATGAAAAACGATTCATTTTTACTTAGTACATTACATTTATATTGTTAAAGCTAAAAATAATTTGAGACGTTAATTTATGCCTACGAAACCCTAGACATTTCTATATGTAATTATATTCGTAAATATTTAGAAAATAAATCTGCAAAATATTGTTCATATCGGTTAAAGGATATAGGCTTGTCTAGAGTTTCTCGTTTATGCCTACGAAACCCAAAGCATTTATATATAAAATATTATTCGCAGTTTCTTGGAGAATAAATCTGCAAAATATTGTTCATATCGGTCAAAGGAAACAGGAGTATCTACAGTCTCTTGTTTATGCCTACGAAACCCTAGACATTTATTAATGTAATTATATTCGTAGATTCTAGTAAATCTGCAAAATATTTTTCATATCGATCAAAGAATATAGAAGTGTCTACAGTTTCTTATTTATACCTACGAAATTCTAGATATTTCTATACGATGTTTTATCCGCGGATTTTTAGAGAATAAATTTGCAAAATGTTTTTCATATCGATCAAAGAATATAGGAGTGTCTAGAGTTTCTTATTTATATCTAAGAAACCCTAGATATTTCTGTATGTTATTTTATCCGCAGATTCTTAGAGAATAAATCTGCAAATTATTGTTCATATCGGTCAAAGGATATAGAAGTCTCTTGTTTATGCCTACGAAACGCTAGACATTTATGCATGTAATTATATTTGTAGAATCTTAGAGAATATATCTGCAAAATATTGTTCATATTGGTCAAAGGATATAGCAGTGTCTAGAGTTTCTTGTTTATGCCTACGAAAACCTAGACACTTCTGTAAATAATTATATTTGTAGATTCTAAGAAAATAAATCTGCAAAATATTATTCATATTGATCGAAGGATATGGCAGTGTATATAGTTTCTTGTTTATGCCTACGAAATCCTAGACATTTCTGTATGTTATTTTATTTGCAGTTTCTTAGAGAAAAAATCTGCAAAATACTGTTGATATCAGTTAAATGATATAGGAGTATCCAGAGTTTCTTGTTTATGCGTACGAAATCCTACAAATTACTATATGTAATTATATTCGTAGATTCTTAGAGAATAAATCTGCAAAATACCTGTCAATCAAGTCAAACTGGGAACACCCTGTTTCCCAGTTAGCCAATCACGAGAACCTTAGGAAAAATGACGTTACAGTGTTACGAAATCACTAACACACGGTAGCTAATTACAAGGTGTCTCAAAAGAAATTTTATATTTATTTAGCTTACTGCGTGAACGCAACGTATCCGAGGGGCGCGGGGGTTATGTCAATTGGTAGCCTGGCTCTTGGGAATCCAGTCGCTATGGAGCGTTTCTCGGGAGCAGACCGCGCGTTATGCGTGCGAGAGTTTTACAAAAACGGTGATTCGGCGACTGTAGCGCGTAGAAAATTCTGCAGTATTCGAGGTTTTCGCCACTTAAATGATGCGCCAAGCATTCCTCTCATTCGACATTGGGTTAAAAAGTTTGAAGAGACTGGTACAACGCTGGATAAATCAAAATCCGGGCGACCTAGGTCATCAAGAACGGTAGAAAACGTGGAGAATGTTAATCAGTCTGTTCGTGACGACCCGAACCTTTCAATTCGGAAGCGCGCAAGTGATTTAAATGTGCATAGATCATCATTACATCGCATTATGCACAAAGACCTAAAGCTGCACCCCTACAAAATTCAATTGGTGCAAGAATTAAAGCCCCAAGATGCCAGTCAGAGGCTTAATTTCGTAAATCAGGTGATTGAGCGATTTTCAACGTTTACCAACATTTTGTTTTCGGATGAAGCTCATTTTCATCTTAATGGCCACGTAAATAAGCAGAACTGCCGCTACTGGAGTGCAACGAATCCGAAACGCAAACATCAGAAACCCCTACATTCGCCTAAAGTGACCGTATGGGCTGCGATGTCGGCGCGAGGAATTATCGGCCCTTACTTTTTTGAAGACGAAATGGGGCGTGCAGTTACAGTGAATTCAGAGCGTTATGTGGAGATGTTAGACAACTTCTTGGTACCTGAACTGCAAAACTTTCCTGGCTATAACCAAAGAACATGGTTCCAACAGGACGGAGCAACTTCACACACGTCCAATATGTCTCTGCCACGTGTTCGTGAAATTTTCTCAGGCAAATTGATCTCCCGGAGAGGTGACATAAATTGGCCTCCACGCAGTCCAGATTTAACCCCTATGGACTTTTTCCTATGGGGTTATCTTAAATCTAAAGTTTACGCCAATAAACCGACTTCACTGGCGCATTTGAAAGAAAATATCCGTCACGTTAATTTAAAGCCATCCCTGAGTCCACCTGCCGAGACATCATAAGTAATTTTACTGTTCGATTAAATGAGTGCCTAGAACGCGAGGGTCTACATTTCGACGATATTATTTTAAAGAAATAAATCCCCAAAAAGTGTATTTTAATAATTAATAAACATTTTTTCTATATACGGCTTACTTTTTTTTTTAATCGATCCACTAAATATAAAATTTCTTTTGAGACACTTTGTATATATTTACGATTCTACTATAACAAATAAGAAATAAATTAATAAATTATTTTTGAACAAAAGATTTTTCACAAATAATATTTCTGTCTGAATAAGTAAGGGATGCAGTGCCTCCAGGGCCGGATTAACCTATTTTGGGGCTCTAGACATTTTTTCCCTGCCGGGCCCTTACAAGAAATAGACCAAAAAAATACTCTCCAAAAAATTAGGAAACAAATGAAATAAAAAAAAAATAAATAAATAAATAATGTTCTTGGGGTAGTTAAAAAAACTAATGCATACGCTAGTTTTTTATTAAAAAAAGAATTTTCAATTCAAAACAAAATAAATAAATTTTAGTTTTTATTCCAATAGAATCAATAGGGAAAAACGACAATTCAGAAACTCTTTTTTTTTCGCTTTTAATTCTGCAAAATTATCAATTATTTCATCATAATTGATATTGTCCAAAGCATTTTGTTTGATATATAGTACAGCTAAAGAAGTTAATTTTTATTGACTCAATGAGTTTCGTAAATAATTTTTACACGTTTTAATACTGAAAACGACCTTTCACCAGGTGCATTTGATACAGGCAAAGTTAAATATATGCGCAATAAGATTTCTATATTTGGTAATGTGGATACAATATTTGTGGTCTTTATAAATTGTAGAATATCAGATGGCAACTTTTGGCTTTTACAAATTAACATAAATTGCAACAGTTCCTCGTCCAATTCTTCAGTATCGATGTCTTCATTGTACAATTTTTTTAGCAATGCGGTATGTTCAGATCTAATTGATACGGCGTGATCTAAGTCTGTATGAAATATTTAAAAAATCTCGTCAATGTCTTTGTAACTTTTGCTATGTAGTTTTAGTTCAAAAGATATTTTGTCACAAATCACATAAAAACAATTTCGTTTAAAGGCTTCTTGACCCTGCCTACCAGAACTTACGTCTTCCTCATCATGATGAACTTCATCAAAAAATCCTTTCCTTTTTCGGGACCTTTTTTTAAATCGGAATAAGTTTTTATTTCTGACGCGTTTAATGCCTCCGCTTCTATTTCGGGAAATAAACTTCTTAAACTAGTAACGTATATTTTTTTAAACTTATTTTTTTTACATTTTTTTAAATTTTCTAAGTGGACGGTTTGACCGGGCCCCTCAAAAAAACGGGCCCTAGACATTTGTCTCATTTGTCTATGCCATGATCCGTCCTTGAGTGCATCCCTTGCTTCCATGGACGAAACGCCACTGCATCTAGCAATAAGCTCTCACAATACCTGACATTCAAAAACTCATTCGAATTAATTGCAGTAGCGTTAGCAGTTAATCATAGTTGATAAAATACAGGACAAATTCAATTGCACAATAGCCAATTAATTTAAAAAAAAAAAAAAAACAGTTCGTATTTAACTCGTTCAAATTTGTGTTCAGTTTTACTAGGGATAAATGTTTAAATATTATCAACATGTGTTACATAGTAAACATACTTTTTAAACAGGTGGTACCAACATGACAAAAATAATATCGAGGCGAATAAAATTTTACTGAATTACTAGCATATTTTAGACGTAAACTATGATATTAAGTAACGTAAATATACGAGCTCTATAAAGATAAGAGTTATAGTGGACGGTGTACTACGATGTTGCTTCAAAAAGTTTCCGGTCAGGATTATGCACGTTTCTGTTAGCCATTGAACTAGTTTAGGCACGTTCTTGTACAGACTGTTTCAAATACATTGAACGTCACGTGACTACGCAAAGTCATTATTCTAATTCATATTGAAATGCTCTAATTCAGTGGTTCTTAAACTTATGTAGTCCGCGGACCCCCACTTGAATAACATTTTTTTTTGCGGACCCCATCCCAACCCTAGACATTTTACGTCGTTCTTGAGACTTAATTTCTGGCTCAATAATCTCATAGGCACTACGTTGTAATAAATATTGGTAAAAATGTATCGCTTGTTATTTTAATAAATGTTCTTGTGCATTTATAGAGGAACATTTTTATTAGCATATAGAATAAAAAAAACATAAAATTAATAAAAATAGTAGTAAAAAGAATAAAAAAAGTTACGAATTATAATACGTTAAACTCATACAAACATTTCTTGGTCAAATATTGGTCGAAATAGATCTTATTATAATATGTTTTCTGTAAATAATTTGCAGTTGAATAAAAATAATTAAATTTTTACTAATTTTTGTTTAGTTATGTTAATAACTAGTAGATAACAACAAACACAAAAAGTCTTGACCATGTAGGATTTTTATTAAATGAGCTCCCGCCGACTTTTTTCTAGTTCTAATTAAGATCTACATTTATTGTCTACATTATATCGATATATCTCTTAAGGTTTAGCCTACGTAATAAATTTAAACCGCACGAGAGTGAAAAATGATGATTTCCGCCCATAACTTAATATATAAAGCTCTTGTTAATAATTATAGGCCTATTTCGAAGCTATCAGCAATTGCCAAAGTCTTTGAGTCTATTATCTATAATTAAATTTTCTCGAATGTTTGCAATATGATCATATCACAACAACACGGTTTTTAAAAAAATAGATCATGTGAATCTAATCTTCTTTATTATTTACAACAATTATCTAGTGCGTTAGACTCGCGAATACAGGTAGATGCCGTGTATACAGATTTTAGCAAGGCCTTTGATAAAATAGATCATTTTATACTATATGAAAAACTTGTCGAAGCCGGTGTACATGGTATATTACTGCGCTAGCTAGGTTCATATATAAATAACCGTTCGCAAGCGGTTACAATCAATGGATACAAATCAAAATTTTATACCACAACTTCGGGTGTACCACAG
The DNA here is from genome assembly GCA_963971575.1 of Liopterus haemorrhoidalis. Lineage (NCBI taxonomy): Eukaryota > Metazoa > Arthropoda > Insecta > Coleoptera > Dytiscidae > Liopterus > Liopterus haemorrhoidalis. The sequence continues at coordinate 17,389,601 of OZ020616.1, read as the reverse complement.
GACTCTCATTTAGGCCCTTTATTATTCATAATATATATCAATGATATAATAAAGTGCTTCAAGCACGCACAATTTTTACTTTACGCAGATGATCTTAAAATATTTTTCAAAATAACATCTATTTCTGACAAGATTATACAATTATTGCCACACAAATTATATCTAAATTTTTCAAAATGTTTTCACATTTCATTCATTAGAAATTTGAATAAAATTTTATTTGCTTATAATATATATACAAATATAATTAAAAATGTTAATCAGGTTAAAGATTTAGGAATAACTTTTGATTCAAAATTAATATTTAATATTCATATAGATAACATTACCCGGAAGGCTTACAAAATGTTAGGATTTATAATAAGAACGTCAAAACACTTTAAAAATACCAAAACCATTTTAACATTATATAATGCCCATGTTCACTCACAGCTAAGTTATTGCAGTACAGTTTGGAATCCACAATATGAGAAATACATTTTTAAGATAGAGAGCATACAAAAAAAAATTGTGCATTATCTAGCTAGGAAAGTATCTAGGTATATCAGCTGCCGATTACATTCATCGCTGTCATTATTTTAACATGCTCACCCTCAAAGACAGATGCTCTATATTTGACGTAGTTGCTATAGTAAAAATTTTAAATGGTTTAATTGATTGTCCGCCGTTACTGTCACTTGTTAATCTTAACGTACCTTCTCGTGATTTTCGAAACAAAAATTTAATGTACCAACCATTTGCCCAACTAATTCTAACTTAAATGCTCCACTTATAAGATTTCCGGCAATACTAAATCAGATTTCAGCTCATGTTGATTTTGATATCTCTATTTATCCTTATTTACCTGGTTATTCCTGTAATAACCAGAGCTTCGAGCCTTTATTTTTTTCGTTTCGGTTTTCGTGCCGGTTCCGTAAAAAAAAATATATATATATATATATTAGTTCGGTATCGGTTTTCGTTCCGGCAAAAATAACGGTTTGTTTCGGTTTTCAGTTCAGTTCCGAGTGATACATGTTTAAATGCTTTTATTTGTATTAGAAATTTATTTTCTACTATAATTTAGAACATTTTATTTCTTATTTTGTAATAATCATATCAAGGCCGCTGCCGGGGGGGTTCTGAGCATTCAATTCCCCCCCCCCTCGAGATAATAGAAGCGCATTTTTTTTTTACTTATCAGTTAAAAAAAATACGTTTTTTTTTGCTCATCAGTTTAAAAAATAATCTTAAATAAAATGTATTTTATATTCACTCACATAAACATTATCTGAACCGAAATAAACCAATTTTTTTCGGTTCAGTTCCGGTTTTCGTTCCGACAAAAATAAGGTTTTTTTTTCGGTTTTCGGTTTTCGGTTCAATTCCGTTTCGAAACCCTGATAATAACCTAGAGTATATAAAAATCATATTAAAGTTCACTATAAAAGCTTATACATCCTATAGATGACTGTTACACACTGTCAAAGTTAGTCTGTCTTTTTTTATGTTCTTGTTATATATATATATATATATATATATATATATATATATGTGGATGGTTACCAAAGAACGAGAGCAGTCTTATGTGGATGGTTACCAAGGAACGACATCAGTCAATTATTATTGTTAGCAACTGTCAAATAATATAATTTAATTTTGTTTTAATCAATCAGAATTATAACTTATGTAATTGTAATAATAAATAATATAATTAGAAAACTAAATTGGTGACCCCGACGTGATCTAAAGCAACTTAATTAATATTTAAATAACATTTACTGGTTGCTTGCAGACATTTTTTTGTTCATTATGATTAATGGTGAAGCACACTCAAACACAGAAATGGCTCGAATCAGTATTAAATTACCACCATTCTGGAAATTTGATCCTAATTTATGGTTTTCACAAGTGGAAGCTCAATTTCACACATCCAATATAACTAGTGATGTAACAAAATATTACTATATCGTTGGAGCAATGGATAGCGAAATTCTTCTCCAAGTGAGTGACCTTATTAAAAATCCACCAGAACGTAACAAGTATGAAACAATTAAAAAAAGGTTAGTAGAAGAATTTTCAGAAACGGATAAGAATAGGATTCAAAAATTAATATCAGGAATGGAATTAGGTGATCGCAAACCTTCACAATTATTAAAAGAAATGCGCAATCTGGCAAATAGCAAAGTAAGTGATGACGTTTTACAAATTTTATGGCTCAAATGTTTACCCATTAACGCTCAATCAATTTTATCTGTTAATCAAGCTCAATTAGATGAACTTGCGAAACTGGCAGATAAAATTATGGAAATATCATCCACTTCTGAAGTTAGTATCATAAAAAATTCATCCACAGATAGTGAACAACAATTAAACAGTTTTCCAATTGAACATATTATTCAAAAAATGCAAGAAAACATTACAGATCTCTGCAAGCAAGTCGACCAAATTAATAATAGATTTTCAACAAAATATGTTAAAGGTGCTAAATCCACAACATATAGAAAATCATCTTATTGTTGGTATCACACGACTTATGGCAACAATGCATGGAAATGTATTTACCCATGCAATTTTAAAAAATCGGGAAACGACAAAAGCGGTCGCAACTAGCGGCTAACGATTCCGCTAATAAAACAAGCCGCCTATTCATTTTAGACAAGATAAATAATCTTAAGTTTCTTATAGACAGTGGTGCCGATGTTTCAGTTCTTCCACCCCCTAAGAAGAATATGTTGGTTAAAGATTACAAGCTTTTCGCAGCAAATGGGACATCAATTAGAACTTTTGGACAAAAAGTTTTACAAGTTACACAAAGTTTTACCTCAAGCATAAATTTTCATGGTCTTTTATAATTGCTGACATCTCCAAACCAATTATAGGAGCTGATTTTTTAACACATTATAATTTATTAATTGATTTAAAAAATCAACGCTTAATTGACAAAACAAACTTATCTATCTCAGTTGGTGAGCTTTGCAGTAGTAAACCGATCATCATTAAAACAATATCTAGTGACAATAACTATAAGAAATTGCTCAGTAAATTTCACACTGTTACTAGACCATCAATATTTTTGCAAAAAGATTTAATACATGATACAACTCATCATATAATAACAAAGGGACCGCCAATTTTTGAAAATCCACGTCGCCTTTCACCTGAAAAGTTAGATATAGCTAGAAAAGAATTTCACTACATGGTAGAAAACGGAATTTGCCGTCCATCAAAGAGTTCTTGGGCTAGCCCTTTACACATGGTACCTAAGAAAGATGGTTCGTGGCGCCCCTGCGGAGACTTTCGTCGACTTAACTCAGTCACTGTACCTGACCGTTATCCTATTCCCAACATACAAGATTTCTCACATTCACTCCACGGTAAGCATATTTTTTCTACAATTGATCTTGTCCGAGCATTTCATCAAATACCCGTTGAAGACAAGCATATTGCAAAGACAGCAGTTACCACACCATTCGGCCTTTTTGAATTTCTGCGTATGCCTTTCGGGTTATGTAACGCTGCACAAACAATGCAGCGATTCATAAATCAAGTATTACAAGACTTGCCCTTTTGTTTTGCGTACATCGATGACGTTCTGGTGGCTTCATCAAACGAAAATGAACATAAAATTCATTTGGAACAAATTTTTAAAAAATTTGAACAATATGGTGTCGTAATTAACGTTTCCAAATGTAATTTTGGTAAAAATGAAGTTATTTTTCTTGGTCATAATATTTCTTCTCAAGGTATTAAACCCATGAGTTCTAGAGTGTCTGTAATTCAAGAATACAAACAACCAGAAACCGTACACGAGCTTAGACAGTTTTTAGGAATTATAAACTTTTACCGACGTTTTATACCAAATGCTGCCTCTACTCAGTCTATTTTAAACTCTTTTTTAACAAACGCCAAAAAGAACGATAAACGTAAAATCATCTGGACTGAAGAGTCAATCAATTCATTTAAAAAATGCAAAGAAGATTTGAAGAATGCATCATTGTTAGCACATCCATCTATTAGCTGTCAACTAAGTTTGGCAGTTGACGCATCAGATACAGCAATTGGCGGAGCACTACATCAGTTTTACAAAGGAGACTGGCAACCTCTAGGATTCTTTTCAAAAAAACTATCACCAGCGCAACAAAAATATAGTGCGTATGATAGGGAACTTCTAGCAGCATATTTATCTGTTAAGCATTTTCGTCATATGCTCGAAGGTCGAATTTTCAAAATATTTACAGACCACAAACCACTTACTTTCGCTTTTAAGCAAAAGTCAGATAAATGCTCGCCTCGACAACTAAGATATTTAGATTTCATTGGTCAATTCTCAACAGATATTCAACACGTCCCCGGAAAATTTAATGTTGTGGCAGATGCATTATCAAGATTAAGGAGCATCGAAATTCCAACAACAATAAATTATGAAATACTGGCCAAAGAACAAGATCTGGACGAAGAACTTAAACAAATTACTAATTCTGGTGTTTCATCATTAAAGCTTAGAAAAATACCTGAACTAAATATATATTGCGACACAACCACTGATAATTTACGACCTTTTGTTCCAAAAACACTGCGAAAACAAGTATTTGATAGCATACATAATTTATCTCATCCAGGAATTAAAAGTACAGGTAAGATGGTACGACAAAAGTATGTCTGGCCATCAGTAAATAAAGATATTAGAAATTGGGCCAGGACTTGTATTTCCTGCCAAAGCTGTAAAATAAGCAAACATTCGCATCCCCATATAGAAAGATATTCACTTCCTAATGAACGGTTCCAACACATTAATATGGATATAATAGGTCCACTTCCCCTCTCAGATGGCTGCCGTTATTGTTTAACATGCATCGACCGTTTCACACGTTGGCCTGAAGCTTTCCCAATAACCGACTGGATATCAAGATTCGGAATTCCAGAGAAAATCACTACGGATCAAGGACGGCAGTTTGAATCAGACCTTTTTAAATGTTTAACAAATTTACTAGGAATTTCAAAATATCGCACCACACCGTATCATCCCTCTTCTAATGGAATTATAGAAAGATGGCATCGTACACTAAAAGCAGCACTTATGTGTCACTCCAATTACAAATGGACCGACGCATTACCAACTGTTATGTTAGGTTTACGTACAGCATTTAAAGAAGATCTTAAATGTTCTGCTGCAGAACTAGTATATGGCACTACACTTCGTGTACCAGGAGATTTTCTACAACCGACCAGAACGACAACAAATCCATCAACATTCGTTGAAAAGCCAAGGTTGTATTCGACTTATGTAATAATTCGAATTATGTAAGTACGTTTGTCCTGGTTATACCTTACAGATAAACAACAATTTTTGACATGCTTCATTTGTATTTCTCTAACTACCGTGTGATCATAATTTCTTGTCAGTTACATAACAGTAAACAATGAGCTTAAAAATATCAAAACTGTATTCTATCTCTTATCTAAAAATTCCAATTTAACAAAGAACCAATCAGTAACGATATTGTATTGATAACTTCATGTTGTTCGTTAACTCAATGGCGTGTAGAGGAAAAGTAGTGGTTTTTGTTAAGATATATTATTGTTTTTTTCGTTATTATTGTTGTTGTGGATATTATTGTTATTAAGATTGTAATTGGAAGACGATTGTTGATCGAGGTTAGCTCATAGAGGTAAGTGAAATATTGAACATACATAACCCAAAATAAAAATCGAATCTACGTCTATGTGTGCATGTCCTTGGAAATAAATTTGATAACAAAATGTTTCTGTCAACTATTGCATAACTGACAAGCAATTATGACCGCTCTGTATTTTGCCAATGTGAGTGAGAGAGAAAAACATCAGTACGTTAATTATTATTTCAGTCATATGACCTTGACTGGACTTTTCTGGATAATCGAACTTTACCTAACTTGATCGTATTTACTAGAGTTTATTACACTATTTTTAATGGGCTTATATTTGGAGGAAAATAAAGTTCTGTATACCTAAAAACTGGGTAATTACCTTACGTTTAGTTATAAAAATCTAGGATAGCAGAATTAGGAAAATTAGGAAAACGATAATAGTTAATAAACATTTTACAAATGGATTTCCGTTCTTCCACGTTGCAAAACTGGTGTGTATATGAACTCTTGTTGAAGCCTATTGGTCTGAGTGATTGTTTAAAACAGAATTAAACACTCCATTCTTCTTCATTGCAAGCACCATAAAAACTTCTTGGTCTATTTTGGTTAAGTAGGTCCACACTTTGCTTCTTGGTGGTGACATTTTTAATTAAAATACAAAAATAACCAATAACATTTCATAACATCAAACGTAGAGAAAAAAAGTGCCAAACGCCAGCAAATTCTAAACTGTTCAATGCATGTTTCTTGACGCATTATGTCCTACGCCATTGCTATTGCGTACCTCGCGCTACCAGTTTTTACAAGAGTACAATTTTTAAAAGTGTATCTTATTGAAAAAAAAAAAAAAATAATCATAGAAATATTTATGAGTGTATAAATGAAAATTCTACGATATTGTTTTAACAATACAAAAAAAAAAAAAAAAAAATGATGTGAAGTGTGAATTTTCACACATTTCAGGGTTTTGCAGGTATTTAATAACTGAATGATGATTATTTGGGATGCCAAAACAAATTTTATGTCAAAATATTTTTTTATGAATTTTAATTCGAATGCCTAATACCATTATTTAAGTTTCTAAATATGTGCAGTATTTTTTTTACATAACAAGGTTCATTAAGATTTTGAAAATTGCGCCTATGGCTTCCATTGGTTGTTTTTAGTCATAGCTCCTCCCCTTTGATTTCGTGTACATTCAAATATAGAATTAAATTATAATTTCAACAATTTCCACTGGTCATTAAATTTACGCTTTTAAAAATTAAATGCAACAATTGCCACAATATAACTAGAATTTTGAAAAAATAATTTAAACAATATAAAAATGCAAAATAATGCAAAAAAATAAAAAATAATATTGTCACCTCTCGTAGGATTCGAACTCGTTTTCTTGGGCAGAATAAAGTTTTCAACATTATTAGTAAAAAAACAAAAAATGCTTTTTTTTCCAAAAACATAATCTGATCAAAAATTCCTGTTGTACTATTCCGGTTCACACCAATGTACATTACTTAGAATTTTTTCAGATTTTTAGTTTAAACCATCTGGGCTACAGGGTGTGGGACAAAAATTTTTTTGCACAATTTTGGCGAAAATCGTTTCAAAATAATTTATTTTGCAAAAATAAAAATTTGATCGTTAATCCACGTACCAAAGACTTTCATTTGATACCCTACTCTTAATTATTATTATTATTTTTTTTTCGCTGAACACATATTTGTTTATATTTTTAGGGGGATAGGATTTTTAGATGTTTTAGTATTTTTCCTATGTGCGGGTTAAAGAGTTGTATAAGCATTCCAAACTCTCTAGATTTAGCCGATTGGCTACAATTTTTACCGAACGAACAGACAGACAGACAGACAGACAGACGACAAAATGACGGTATAAGGGTTTTTTGGTCATACCTACAGAACCCTAAAAACGAAACGATACTGAGTTAAATATACTGATATTAATAAAGTATCGGAAGATTAGTATCCATACTAAAATCACGATATCGAATGAAAAATATCGAAACTGGTAGATACCGATAGTTGCGATGCTAGAATATCTTAAATATTGTAAAAGCGATAAATGAGCCAAAAGCTCTTTCAGATTTTACTGTCCGACTGATTTTGGTTCCTCCATCTGTAAAAAGCATACTGCCAAATCATATTAATATCCCTGTCATCTTAATAAAATTTCATTATACCTTAGTCCCACAGCTGCCACCAATTTGAAAATAATTTAAATTAAGTGTCAATTTTTGCGATCAGTTCTTAAGACCATGAATTTAGAGGGCAAGGAAAGTAATAAGAAAAATTCGGGGCTAAATTGACTGGCATGACACGCATAGAAATGAAGGCTGTAAGAAAAATTTGAAAAGAACGAGTTTTATTTAGTTGAGTATTTTGGTATTAATAATACATGGAATGCAACAACAGGTGACTCATTATAGTGGAATGTTCGTATTGTGTGTGAAATATTTATTAATAATATTATCAGATGGAAACAATCGATATTTTCTAGAAACTTGTTTAGTTTACATAACTTAAAAGTTTTTTTACAGTTGTGACAATGAAAGAAATGACAGTGCGGAAATTAGACCTTCGACAATATATGGAAGTCACGTGATCAACGTGACGTTTCGACTCCTATTATCCCTATATAAACAGTTCCATTAGAATGAGAAAATTATTGTGCCATGATTTGAGTCTACAAACAAAATTTTTTTGGCGAAGGGGCAGTAGAAGAAATTAGTAGTATACAGAATAAGAAATGATGAAACAATTAGAAAAACAGCAAAAATACAACAAAATATAATTGAAACGATCTAAACCACCCGGGTGACACTGGCATGTAATGACCTTGGCTCGAGTTTTAGTTTTCTGGTATATTGGTAGATGGCAGAAGATTGCAAAATAAATTACGAATACACCCGACTTCAAACGATCAGAAACTTCGTGTTCTAGCTGTAGATCAGCCGCCATTGGCTGTCAAACACATGACAGTTGGTGTTGAAGTAATACGCATTTAAGCTTGTTAATTTTCAAATACATGGTTCAAATAATAGAGTTTTATTTCCAATTTTGGTCATCTTATACTGTATTTGATACATACTTTGTACATCTCGGGAAGACGGACAAAAATTGATTTTTTGCGGATAATGTCTTATAATGATCTGAAATGTGTAGAAACCAAATATGAGGCCGAAAAAAATAAAAAAAAAAAAACAGGTATAGCCTCCAATTTTATTAATACAGTTTTTGTAATTAGTAATTATAATGTTGTGTTTAAAATAATATTTATTGTGTACAATTTTGTGTTTCAAAAATAAATAACTTACACCTTTTATTTAGATTTATTTATTTAAATTCCTTATTTATATGTTATATTAATGTATATGGATTATTAAATATATATGTATTTCTTTTTTAATTGTAAAACTTTTGATAATATAAATAATAAAATATATTTAATACAATAATAATGGTAATTTTGAACGTAAATCAGACAGTAAAATTTAAATTTGGCGGTTGTTGTTGTTTAGTTCATTGGTATATTCCTAGAGGGAACGTACTAATTTTTTTTGCTGCCAGTGTCCGTTCTTAATATATTGTGTTCTGTGATCTAAACCAAACAGCTAATCTGGTTGTCACGCAAATAGAATGACGGCAGTTAGATAGCCGACAATGATACTAGCCTGGATACCAGAGAGGAGAAGAAAACGAGGAAGACCTAGACAAGCAATGTCAACGAGAGGATTGACAGAAGACTTATGATGTCATGATAGAAGTTCCTGGAAATGAGAACGGATAAACGGCGTCATCTGCATTGAATCCGAGATATATATAACAAAAATTGATGTGAAATATGAATTTTCACATATTTCAAAATTGATCAGAATTGAATTCAGTTTTTGAACAGAAAACTTTGTGATATTGATCAGAAGTATGTGATCAGTTTTAAATTATTTTTTGACCGGAAGAAAATAATGACGATCAGAAAAAATAGTGAAATGACCAGAAAAAACTAATGACTTGATTAGAAAAAATATATTGACTTGATCAGAAAAAAGTAGTCTTAAAAAAATTGTTCTTAAAATTATTTAAAAATAAAAGTGAAGAAACATTTCATTATAAATATTTCTTTCTTTCTAGGATTTCGTAGGTATGGTCAAGAATAACCTATACCAGCGTTTCCCAAAGTGTGGGTCGCGAACCGGCACCGGGTCGCAGAAAAATTTTGTCGGGTCGCGAAAAAAATTGTAAAAACACAAAAAATTATTTTTTTTACGTCAGTTAATCACTGGAATAGTGTGTATTTATGCTCTTTATTACTATACTATATTCTTTATTACTATAATATACTCTTTATTACTCTTTATTACTATAAAGCTATTGCTTTAAAATAAAATTTGTTTTGTAAATAAATGTTTTTTTTTCGTAAGGTGGGTCGCGAAAAATTTTGAAACCTCGTACCGGGTCGCGGTTAAAAAAGTTTGGGAACCGCTGACCTATACCAATGGTGTCAACAAACGACCCGCGGCCGTACCTGGCCGAAATTTTGCGTGCTATAACGTCAAATTAAGACAGAGTTTAGTCCAAAAGACTATTTAAGCTTTTTAAATTCGAGCCAATCGGGTTCTTCTGTACTAACTTCTTTACTACCATAATCTAACCTGAACCAGGTTATGAGTTCACATTGTAACGTCAAGATTAAGACATAATTTAATTCATAAGACTTTTGAAGCTTAATTCGAGTCGCTCGGGTTCTTCTGTACTGACTTCTTTACTATCATAACCTAACCTAACCCAGTTTAGTTGTTTTCGCTGTAATATTACCATTAAGGGCCAATTTCTCAATATCAGTTTAAACTAGAAGTAAAGGTTAAACTAAAGATTATCACATGATTGTATTTCTCAATCTCCAGTTGGAGCTGAACCTCTGGTAATCTTAAGATAAACTTAACCGTCACCGCAGGTACCGTTTATGTCCCGATTATATTGCTAGCTCAGTTTAAAATAGTAAAATCTGTATAAATCATTAGTTTTAAAAGTAATTTGGTTCCATATTAGTAGTAAAATAACAGTAATTTGTGAAAAACAGGTAAATAAATCTTGGAACAACAATTTTTACTTTTGTAACCTAAACTTTATTACTGCCGACAACATTGTAAAAGTCGCTATTTCGCTACAAATAAAGTTTAGTTTTTGGTAAATAAATTTAAGTGTCTCATTATAAATCTTACCCCGTTCCGCAAAGAATATATCTGCCCCCATGGTTTCATGATAAATTAGTTTCTACTATTTGTAAATAAGGTGGATATAGGTTAAGTTGTTTACAAATTTGACGTACATGATAGCTAAATGCGCATGCCCGACGGTGCGGTCAGCGCTCAGAGTTTAGGTAAGACATACGTTTAGGTAATATGCGCATGCCCCAAGAATAATCTAAAGATTAAGGAACCAATAGATTTATTTGTATTCAGAAATGTTCTTGGGTTTAATGATTAGTTTAACTGGAAGGTATAGATTATCTAACAGTAAGATTAAACTAATATTGAGAAATCGGGCCTAAGACAAAAGTTTACTTCATAAGATTTAAAGGCTTTCCTTACGTTTATTTTCCAAAATATTGTAGGCAATTTTATTTTTGATAAAATCAATATTTTTACTGGTGAACTAACTGTAATATTTTAGTTTTTTAAATAATAGTGTGAATTCAGTGTTGGTGCCAAGTATTGGTGACTATAGTCAGAAGTGGCAATAAATGTATTCAATGCAAGAAATTTTAATAATCTCAAGCAAAACATTTTACAATGGTGCCTGCATTTGAAATTTTTACAAACAAAAGTTAAGTGCAGTACTTTCAAACAAAGATCACTTGAAAGTCGTTAAAACAAGTGGGTCACTGTGACGTGAGCTCACATCTGCTCTCCGTCAGAAAATCCGGCTAGAAATCGCTGCAGCTTTAGACCGGTCGTCTTTAGATCGAGAAGAACATATCGACATTCGACATCGCATTGCGGTTCGTGTGCTACCATTCTGACCTGTAGAATGAGCCACAGGAGTACACGCGACTTCAGGGCCGGCGCGAGGCATATGCAGCATGTGCGGTAGCACATGGCCCCCGGTCAACAGCAGGCCTCGCGGTTCAACAACAGGCCCCGCGCATGGTCTTCACTTGGAGATGAGGACGACTTTTTTTTTGCTCTTCACTTGGATCTGGGAGGTGAGGACCTTTTTTTTGCTCTTCACTTGGATCTGGGAGGTGAGAACCTTTTTTTTGCTCTTCGCAAATGGCCTCGTAAATCCTAGCGCCGGCCCTGTGCGACTTAACGCATCGTCGTATCAATGACTCAAACGTTCTCAAAACTGGCACGAACGAGATCACGCGCACTTAAGCATACACGTGCACACACGTATATACACGATCTCAAGTGTACACGCGCAAATCCGCAATCACAGCCAGGTCAAAGGGTAACAGGAGATCGCTACAGTAAGCAACTAAGACAACTGAACAGAGAACTGATAAAAACGAGTCTTCAAATAGCCGCAAGTCATCCTTCTCCATGACAACACCAGACCCCACGTTGACAAAGAGTCCAAAGAGGCGCTGTTTGACATAGAATGGGAAGTACTTTCTCGCCCTGCCTACTAACCAGACATTGCTCCTTCTAATTACCACCAATTCAATTCGATGCAGCATGCATTGTCTAGTGAGCGCTTCTCGAATACCGAAGATGTGCGAAAATGGGTGGAGGATTGGATTTCGTTAAAATATGACAATTTCCTTCAATGCGGGATCCGATTTCTGCTTGACAGATGGCCAAAGGTTCAGAAGGTCAATATTTTGATTAAATACAATGTACCATTTATTTTATATAAATAAAGAAAATTAAGAGTATCTTTCTATCAGGCTGTGAGATGTAGAGACGACATCGAGAAAGATGTACAAAAGTATTGGACCAGAGTAGCTACCAACCGACAGTACTAGACGGAGGCTCATGTTCAATATTTACCCGAATTGGTTGATTTGACTGGTTCATTTCAATCAACCATAACTGCCCAATCAGCCAACCATTGGTACGAGGCAGCAGCTCAATCAGCCGCAATAGCTCGATCAATCATCAATGTGAACACGGCAACAACTGAACCAGCTGTAACAGCAACAGACTTATCTAGCAATTCTGTAGCAAATCTGTAAGCTATAGACGATCGTATCTAAGGAGTTGTTTTATGTGTTGTTATAGACAGTTTCTTATAGATTCTGTCTGTAAGAATTGCATCATTAGAAGCAACAGCATGAACCACAATAGCAGTAGCATCAACAACAACAGCCACAGCTTCAGCGACACCACTGGTATTTCCATCTCCAGTAACAACAGCAGCAAATTCAACCATAGGCAACAGCAAACGCATCCCTATTTCGTTTTTCTTTCATTATGTCTCAGCATATACTTTTCCTTTTGTTTTGTTGTTGTTTGTATAACAGTTTTCCTTTAGCATTACTTGATATTTTCTCTTCATATTCTTTTTGTTTCCTTTCGGCATCATATTCTTTATTTTTGTTTTGTTGTTTGTATATATTTTGTACTTATTTTATATTTATATTTTTTATCATTTCCTTGTTTATTGAAATTTTATCGTGTATTTATCGCATAAATAATTTAAAATTCTCGTGAGGGATGATGTAGCGGCAGATGGTTTATGACGAATTTAACAGAAATTCTTAAAACTCACCATTCTAAAAAATACATATTTCCAAATTATATTTTGTTACAAATTTCCTTCGGTCTTCAAATATATCAAAGTATTTTTACAATTCAATTTATTTTTATAACCTTAAGCTGCGTTCAGAGCTCTTAAATTAGTCGACTATAGACTATGATTTATACACTGTTGATTCTCACTTGAAAGTTTGTCATATGGTAACTCGAGCAATCATTCAGAGCTCTAAATTGAATGTATTATACGTTGTCGATTGTAGACAGATTGTAGACAATTTTCCAAACTTTATAGTTAGTGAGTTGTTTTAATGAGATAGTCATATAAACACATTGGCTATCTTAGGCTACATCGTAGAGAACGTTTACATTGTATGTCTTTACATAACCTTACAAAATGTCGTCACACCGATTACAACGAATCTCGCCCAAAATTACAAACAGTAAATCAATGATCAATTTAGGTAATTAGGTTAGGTTTAGTTAGCAAAATACACAACTTAACAAACTAAGAACAATAAAATCCGACACGAAGAAATGGCCATTCTCGGGAACAAGAAGAGAGCAAACTTCCACTACTAGACTACGAATTGGACACACAAGAATAACACACAGCTACAAAATGAAGAAAGAAGATCCCCCAGCGCCGGCCAGAGGGCGGTGCGAACGGTGCGACCGCACAAGGCCCCGCGCGACCCTAGTTTTTTTTTTTTTTAATTTATAGAATGACTAAATCGATTCTTTTCATAGTAGCAGTTTACCTGTATACAAAATATGAAATGATTTGGACTTATTTCTACTAAATATGTAAAATATCTTACGCCAAAACCTTCATCAGAAACTAGATGGGAATGTCGACTCGAAAGTGTGAAATCTGTAAGATTACCAAGTATCCCAGTTTTCTTTTGCCTTGCAACAGCTACAGGAACATACGAGTGACAAAAAGACGATACCGAAAATTCATTTACTTGAAAATATACTTACTTCATTTGACTTTTTAGTGAGTTGATATGATTTATTAAATGAAGTAAATGTACTAAGCAAGTTATTTCAAACTTCTCATATGGATATTGGGACAGAAAATTCCCATCTAAAAGGTTTATTAAATTTTTTTGAGGATTACCGCGATACTGGATTTAAATCTTCAGTATTTAACGCAAAGGAACTTGCTGCAGAATTAGAAATGGAACCAAAATTTAAAATACATCGTATTGGACGGATGACAAAACAGTTTTCCTACGAAGGAACTGATGAACCAATTTCATCCGCAGAAGAACATTTCAGAATTAAATACTTCTTAATTATAATCGACAATGCAATTTTATCATTTAAAAAAACATTCGAAATTTATCACCACCACGAAAATTTGTTTGGCTTTTTGTACACTTCAGACAACATACAAAAGATGACTGAAGACGACAAAAGATGACTGAAGACGATCTGCTTAAATGTTGCAAAGATTTAAATTTGTGTTTAAAAGGCGACATTGATTTTACAGACCTTTTTTATGAAATTAAAATGTGTCGTCGGGTATTGTCGCCTAGAAATACAATTTTAGCAATTTTAGAATATATTTACAAGAACAATTTATTTGAATTGTATCCCAATTTTGTAACTGTTTTGAAAATAATACTGACAATTCCAGTAACAGTTGCATCGGCAGAGAGATCGTTTTCAAAACTGAAAATAATAAAAAATTATTTACGATCTTGTATAAGTCAGGAGCGATTCTCTTCATTGGCAATTTTGTCAATCGAGTCCGAGTTAGCAAGAAAACTAAATTATGACGAGATAATTAACAATTTTGCAATAAAACATGCCAGAAAGAATTAGTCATCATTACTGGTACGGCCTTCAAGGCCCTTGAAGGCCATAGCCGTCTCAATCGTCTTCCGCCGTTCCTTCCGATCTTGTGTTATTGTCCTCCTGTTGTGTGCACCGATAGACCGAGCATCCTGTGTTACACAACCAACCCACCTAAGCTTTGGTCTATCTCAATTCTACTACCTACTGGCACAATGGCACAATACGAAAATCTCTTTATACATGGTTTATTTCATTGGCTCCAGTCCATCCTAGTCGTTTTGATTAAACTTTTTTCTTCATACTGATTAAACAGTTTGAAATTATTTCTGCATCTCAATAAGGCACTTTTGCATACGGTCTAAAACGTTCTATGGGCATCTGGGTCGCGTCCTGATTTCAGTACTGTTTTCAGAATGAGATTTCATAACAATAGGTTTTCTATGGACTGTGGTCGTTATGAAATAGGTATTTATAGATCTTTTTAGCTATTTATATTATTTTGTTAAATATTAATTATAATTATTCATAAATGATTAGTGTAACTAATATGTATAAATAATAAGTGCAATATTGCAAAATACAAATATTTTGAATGTGTTTTTAGAAGACGAAGGCCCCACACGAGTATCTTGCAACGGGCCCTGCTTTTTCTCGGGCCGGCCCTGAGATCCCCCATTGTGTAATGACTGCAACATAATCATTACAGTACAACACCTTATTACAGAATGCACCAAATATGACACAATAAGATAGACACACCAAATACGACAATAACAAAAATCCTACATAAATACAGACAAATATAGACTACTACCGACATACATAATAGCCACACAATGAAATATAATCAACAATATCTTATAAAACACAATACCAGATACTAATAACCCAAGATGTTGGTGTACCTTTAATTAATTAAATTTAAAAAAATCTAAGACAGCAGAATTAGGAAAACGATAATAGATAATAAAAATTTTAAGAAGCCACCGTAGTTAATTTAATGACTCATATACAGAGCGATCATTAATTCCTGAACGTTATGTAATATTTGAAAGAAACATTTAGTTATCAAACTTATTTCCAAGGACATGTACACATAGGCGTACATTCTATTTTTATTACCTTATACGAAATGATTATTAAATGAACAGTTTTTCTCTACACGCCAATGATTTGATAACAAATATTAAGTTAGAAACAGATTTTCGTTGTTCCTCGGGTGAGTTCGGGTCAACAAGTAATCTGATTGGTTCTTGGGTTCATGGGATTTTCAGCTGTGAATTAGAATACAGTTTTGATATTTTAAAACCCATTGTTTACCATGTAACGCTCAGGAATTAATGATTGTACTGTATGTCGTACTATTCGCGACTGCAAATAACAGTGAGACGCCTGGTGGTGACTGGCTAAATTAAACAGAAGCGTATATTTGGATAATATTTGTAGCGTGTTGTGCTGCAGTTTATGTGAATTAAGCAGTATTTTAAAATATAGTGACTTAAATACAATGCTTTTTTGCCGAAATATTGTTTGAACAGATAAATATTAAGAAAAAACTTCTGACATATACGCTTCTCGGCCGCCATTAGCTGTTGTACGCAGCGCCGCCAACGTTAGTTTCAGTCGCGAATTCGTAACGCACTAATTTCAATAGCTGTAAACGCTGCCTTGAACACAACGCACAGTGAACAACCTACTAATTTAAAGAGCTCTGAATGCTCTAGTTACCATTATTATATTTTGCAAACAGTCACTTGATTTTTATTCACTTTAGAAATTATTTACCCAAAAAGATGTCATAAACCATCTGACCATTACGAGAGCTTCGATAAGTGAAAAGTAAGAGTACGCTGTTTTACCACGCGGCAAAGAGTACGAATGGTAACCTTAGGTGAGGACAATGATGTTCGCCACTCCTATTATAACACTTCACTCAATAAGTATCCGGTCTAACATATATATTGCAACACTGTTGACAGACTCATATGATTTTTGGATAGTACCAACCTTCAAACGATACGTGTGATAATTTCATGACATTCTGACAATTAGTTTAGAGGTTACAGTGGTTTTAGTGACTCCAGTTTTGTAATTTTCAAAAGAATTGATAAAAAAGAAATTCGTGTGTTGATTAAGCATTGTTTTTGATGGGAAAAAATACTGTTGAAGCCAATCAGCGGCTTGATAAGCGTTATAGAGTCTCTGCACCAGGCAAATCAACTATTACTGATTGGTATGGTGAATTTAAATCAATTAATTAATTTTAATTTTTTAATTTTAGGAGCGTAGAATGAATGTATCCAGTGGAGAAACTACAAATTTTGCCCCCCCCCCGCTAAAAAATTAGATCGGCCCCCCAACCTTAGTGATTTTTTTCTTTTCGTATCTAGCGTCCCATAATTTTGAAGAAATTTAACCATGGATTCTTACACAAAGAATCATTTATAATACATATTTTATTATGAATATAAAAGAAAAACCAGTGGCGAAGGGAAACCTCCGCTACACTTGCCCTCCCATAAAAAAAATATTTAAAAAAAAAATGTAAATTTAAAAAAAAAAAAAAATAATATTTAGATAAATATTCAAAAATACATCAAATTATGTTCTATACAAATTTTTGTCCAAGGCTTGCTTTACTAGTTACGAATTAATTATAATGACCATGGAAACGTTACATATAAGTATGAAAAAATTGAGAAATTTTAAATAATTTTACTAGTTACGAATTAATTATAATGACCATGGAAACGTTACATATAAGTATGAAAAAATTGAGAAATTTTAAATAATTTTACAAAAAAAATTCGAAATTTTTCGTTTTATCAAAAAACGTCTCAAATAAAAGTTATTAGTTATTGCATTTATAGTAACTTTTGTTCAATACATTTTTTCGAAATATTTTTCTGTTGCTAAATATTCGCAAAAATCTTAAAAT